>CAMAOD020000252.1:1792500-2035000 GCA_945859595.2 Megachile willughbiella
GAGACAGAGACAGAGACAGAGACAGAGATAGAGACAGAGACAGAGACAGAGACAGAGACAGAGACAGAGACAGAGACAGACGCAGAGACTGAGACAGAGGCAGAGACAGAGACAGAGACAGAGACGGAGACAGAGACCGAGACAGAGACGGAGACACAGACAGAGAGAGAGACAGAGACAGAGGTAGAGACAGAGACAGAGACAGAGACAGAGACAGAGACAGAGGCAGAGATAGAGACAGAGACAGGGAAAGTGACAGAGGGAGAGAGAGCGACAGAGGCAGAGACAGAGACAGAGACAGAGACAGAGACGGAGACAAAGACGGAGACAGACGCAGGGACTGAGACAGAGGCAGAGACAGCGACACAGACAGGGGCAGAGACAGCGACAGAGACAGAGACAGAGACAGAGACAGAGACAGAGACAGAGACAGAGACAGAGACAGAGACAGAGACAGAGATAGAGACAGAGACAGAGACAGAGACAGAGACAGAGACAGAGACAGAGACAGACGCAGAGACTGAGACAGAGGCAGAGACAGAGACAGAGACAGAGACGGAGACAAAGACCGAGACAGAGACGGAGACACAGACAGAGAGAGAGACAGAGACAGAGGTAGAGACAGAGACAGAGACAGAGACAGAGACAGAGACAGAGGCAGAGATAGAGACAGAGACAGAGAAAGTGACAGAGGGAGAGAGAGCGACAGAGGCAGAGACAGAGACAGAGACAGAGACAGAGACGGAGACAAAGACGGAGACAGACGCAGGGACTGAGACAGAGGCAGAGACAGCGACACAGACAGGGGCAGAGACAGCGACAGAGACAGAGACAGAGACAGAGACAGAGACAGAGACAGAGACAGAGACAGAGACAGAGACAGAGACAGAGACAGAGATAGAGACAGAGACAGAGACAGAGACAGCGACAGAGACAGGGGCAGAGACAGCGACAGAGACAGAGATAGAGACAGGGCAGAGACGGAGACAGAGACAGAGACGGAGACAGAGACACAGACAAAGACAGAGACAGAGACAGAGGCAGGGACGGAGACAGAGACAGAGACAGAGACAGCGACAGAGACAGAGACAGAGACCGAGACAGACGCAGAGACTGAGACAGAGGCAGAGACAGAGGCAGAGACAGAGATGGAGACAAAGACCGAGACAGAGACAGAGACACATACGGAGAGAGAGACAGAATCAGAGGTAGAGACAGAGACAGAGACAGAGACAGAGACAGAGACAGAGGCAGAGATAGAGACAGAGACAGAGAAAGAGACAGAGGGAGAGAGAGGGACAGAGGCAGGGACAGAGACAGAGACAGAGACAGAGACGGAGACAAAGACGGAGACAGACGCAGGGACTGAGACAGAGGCAGAGACAGCGACAGAGACAGGGGCAGAGACAGCGACAGAGACAGAGATAGAGACAGGGCAGAGACGGAGACAGAGACAGAGACAGAGACAGAGACACAGACAAAGACAGAGACAGAGACAGAGGCAGGGACGGAGACAGAGACAGAGACAGAGACAGCGACAGAGACAGAGACAGAGACCGAGACAGGCGCAGAGACTGAGACAGAGGCAGAGACAGAGGCAGAGACAGAGATGGAGACAAAGACCGAGACAGAGACAGAGACACAGACGGAGAGAGAGACAGAATCAGAGGTAGAGACAGAGACAGAGACAGAGACAGAGACAGAGACAGAGGCAGAGATAGAGACAGAGACAGAGAAAGAGACAGAGGGAGAGAGAGGGACAGAGGCAGAGACAGAGACAGAGACAGAGACAGAGACGGAGACAAAGACGGAGACAGACGCAGGGACTGAGACAGAGGCAGAGACAGCGACAGAGACAGGGGCAGAGACAGCGACAGAGACAGAGATAGAGACAGGGCAGAGACGGAGACAGAGACAGAGACAGAGACAGAGACACAGACAAAGACAGAGACAGAGACAGAGGCAGGGACGGAGACAGAGACAGAGACAGAGACAGAGACAGAGACAGAGACAGAGACAGAGACAGAGACAGAGACAGAGACAGAGACAGAGACAGAGACAGAGACACAGACAGAGACAAAGACAGGGACAGAGACAGAGACAGAGACAGAGACAGAGACAGAGACAGAGACAGAAACAGAGACAGAGACAGAGACAGAGACAGAGACAGAGACAGAGACAGAGGCAGAGACAGAGACAGAGACAGAGACAGAGACAGAGACAGAGACGGAGACAGAGACAGAGACAGAGACAGAGACAGAGACAGAGACAGAGACAGAGACACAGACAGAGACAGACGCAGAGACTGAGACAGAGGCAGAGACAGAGACAGAGACAGAGACGGAGACAAAGACCGAGACAGAGACAGAGACACAGACAGAGAGAGAGACAGAGACAGAGGTAGAGACAGAGACAGAGACGGAGACAGAGACAGAGACAGAGGCAGAGATAGAGACAGAGACAGAGAAAGAGACAGAGGGAGAGAGAGCGACAGAGGCAGAGACAGAGACAGAGACAGAGACAGAGACGGAGACAAAGACGGAGACAGACGCAGGGACTGAGACAGAGGCAGAGACAGCGACAGAGACAGGGGCAGAGACAGCGACAGAGACAGAGACAGAGACAGAGACAGAGACAGAGACAGAGACAGAGACAGAGACAGAGACAGAGACAGAGACAGAGACAGAGATAGAGACAGAGACAGAGACAGAGACAGAGACAGAGACAGAGACAGAGACAGAGACAGACGCAGAGACTGAGACAGAGGCAGAGACAGAGACAGAGACAGAGACAGAGACGGAGACAAAGACCGAGACAGAGACAGAGACAGAGACAGAGACAGAGACAGAGACAGAGACAGAGACGGAGACAGAGACAGAGACAGAGACAGAGACAGAGACAGAGGCAGAGACAGAGACAGAGACAGAGACAGAGACAGAGACAGAGACAGAGACAGAGACAGAGACAGAGACAGAGACAGAGACAGAGACAGAGACACAGACAGAGACAAAGACAGGGACACAGACAGAGACAGAGACAGAGACAGAGACAGAGACAGAGACAGAGACAGAGACAGAGACAGAGACAGAGACAGAGACAGAGACAGAGGCAGAGACAGAGACAGAGACAGAGACAGAGACAGAGACAGAGACGGAGACAGAGACAGAGACAGAGACAGAGACAGAGGCAGAGACACAGACAGAGACAGAGACAGAGACAGAGACAGAGACAGAGACAGAGACAGAGACAGAGACAGAGACAGAGACAGAGACATAGACAGAGACAGAGACAGAGACAGAGACAGAGACAGAGACAGAGACAGAGACAGAGACAGAGACACAGACAGAGACAGACGCAGAGACTGAGACAGAGGCAGAGACAGAGACAGAGACAGAGACGGAGACAAAGACCGAGACAGAGACAGAGACACAGACAGAGAGAGAGACAGAGACAGAGGTAGAGACAGAGACAGAGACGGAGACAGAGACAGAGACAGAGGCAGAGATAGAGACAGAGACAGAGAAAGAGACAGAGGGAGAGAGAGCGACAGAGGCAGAGACAGAGACAGAGACAGAGACAGAGACGGAGACAAAGACGGAGACAGACGCAGGGACTGAGACAGAGGCAGAGACAGCGACAGAGACAGGGGCAGAGACAGCGACAGAGGCAGAGACAGAGACAGAGACAGAGACAGAGACAGAGACAGAGACAGAGACAGAGACAGAGACAGAGATAGAGACAGAGACAGAGACAGAGACAGAGACCGAGACAGACGCAGAGACTGAGACAGAGGCAGAGACAGAGACAGAGACAGAGACAGAGACGGAGACAAAGACCGAGACAGAGACAGAGACACAGACAGAGAGAGAGACAGAGACAGAGACGGAGACAGAGGCAGAGACAGAGCCAGGGACAGAGACGGAGACAGAGACAGAGGAAGAGACAGCGACAGAGAGAGACAGAGACAGAGACAGAGGCAGTGACAGAGACAGAGACAGAGACAGAGACAGAGACAGAGACAGAGACAGAGGCAGAGACAGAGACAGAGACAGAGACAGAGACAGAGACAGAGACGGAGACAGAGACAGAGACAGAGACAGAGACAGAGGCAGAGACACAGACAGAGACAGAGACAGTGTCAGAGACAGAAACACAGACAGAGACAGAGACGGAGACAGAGACAGAGACAGAGACAGAGACAGAGACAGAGACAGAGACAGAGACAGAGACAGAGACAGAGACAGAGACCGAGACAGACGCAGAGACTGAGACAGAGGCAGAGACAGAGGCAGAGACAGAGATGGAGACAAAGACCGAGACAGAGACAGAGACACATACGGAGAGAGAGACAGAATCAGAGGTAGAGACAGAGACAGAGACAGAGACAGAGACAGAGACAGAGACAGAGGCAGAGATAGAGACAGAGACAGAGAAAGAGACAGAGGGAGAGAGAGGGACAGAGGCAGGGACAGAGACAGAGACAGAGACAGAGACGGAGACAAAGACGGAGACAGACGCAGGGACTGAGACAGAGGCAGAGACAGCGACAGAGACAGGGGCAGAGACAGCGACAGAGACAGAGATAGAGACAGGGCAGAGACGGAGACAGAGACAGAGACGGAGACAGAGACACAGACAAAGACAGAGACAGAGACAGAGGCAGGGACGGAGACAGAGACAGAGACAGAGACAGCGACAGAGACAGAGACAGAGACAGAGACAGGGACAGAGACAGAGACAGAGACCGAGACAGACGCAGATACAGACGCAGAGACAGATGCAGAGACAGAGACAGGGACAGAGACAGAGACAGAGACAGAGACAGAGACAGAGACAGAGACAGAGACAGAGACAGAGACAGAGACAGTGACAGAGACAGAGACAGGGACAGAGACAGAGACAGCGACGGAGAGAGAGACAGAGACAGAGACAGAGACAGAGACAGAGACAGAGACAGAGACAGAGACAGAGACAGAGACATAGACAGAGACAGAGACAGAGACAGAGACCGAGACAGACGCAGAGACTGAGACAGAGGCAGAGACAGAGACAGAGACAGAGACGGAGACAAAGACCGAGACAGAGACGGAGACACAGACAGAGAGAGAGACAGAGACAGAGGTAGAGACAGAGACAGAGACAGAGACAGAGACAGAGACAGAGACAGAGACAGAGGCAGAGATAGAGACAGAGACAGAGAAAGTGACAGAGGGAGAGAGAGCGACAGAGGCAGAGACAGAGACAGAGATAGAGACAGAGACAGAGAAAGTGACAGAGGGAGAGAGAGCGACAGAGGCAGAGACAGAGACAGAGATAGAGACAGAGACGGAGACAAAGACGGAGACAGACGCAGGGACTGAGACAGAGGCAGAGACAGCGACAGAGACAGGGGCAGAGACAGCGACAGAGACAGAGATAGAGACAGGGCAGAGACGGAGACAGAGACAGAGACGGAGACAGAGACACAGACAAAGACAGAGACAGAGACAGAGGCAGGGACGGAGACAGAGACAGAGACAGAGACAGCGACAGAGACAGAGACAGAGACAGAGACAGGGACAGAGACAGAGACGGAGACAAAGACCGAGACAGAGACGGAGACACAGACAGAGAGAGAGACAGAGACAGAGGTAGAGACAGAGACAGAGACAGAGACAGAGACAGAGACAGAGGCAGAGATAGAGACAGAGACAGAGAAAGTGACAGAGGGAGAGAGAGCGACAGAGGCAGAGACAGAGACAGAGACAGAGACAGAGACGGAGACAAAGACGGAGACAGACGCAGGGACTGAGACAGAGGCAGAGACAGCGACACAGACAGGGGCAGAGACAGCGACAGAGACAGAGACAGAGACAGAGACAGAGACAGAGACAGAGACAGAGACAGAGACAGAGACAGAGACAGAGACAGAGACAGAGACAGAGGCAGAGATAGAGACAGAGACAGAGAAAGTGACAGAGGGAGAGAGAGCGACAGAGGCAGAGACAGAGACAGAGACAGAGACAGAGACGGAGACAAAGACGGAGACAGACGCAGGGACTGAGACAGAGGCAGAGACAGCGACACAGACAGGGGCAGAGACAGCGACAGAGACAGAGACAGAGACAGAGACAGAGACAGAGACAGAGACAGAGACAGAGACAGAGACAGAGATAGAGACAGAGACAGAGACAGAGACAGAGACAGAGACAGAGACAGAGACAGAGACCGAGACAGACGCAGAGACTGAGACAGAGGCAGAGACAGAGACAGAGACAGAGACAGAGACAGAGACAGAGACAGAGACAGAGACAGAGACAGAGACAGAGACAGAGACAGAGACAGAGACAGAGACAGAGACAGAGACAGAGACAGAGACAGAGACAGAGACAGAGACAGAGACAGAGACAGAGACAGAGACAGAGACAGAGACAGAGACAGAGACAGAGACAGAGACGGAGACAAAGACCGAGACAGAGACGGAGACACAGACAGAGAGAGAGACAGAGACAGAGGTAGAGACAGAGACAGAGACAGAGACAGAGACAGAGACAGAGACAGAGGCAGAGATAGAGACAGAGACAGAGAAAGTGACAGAGGGAGAGAGAGCGACAGAGGCAGAGACAGAGACAGAGATAGAGACAGAGACGGAGACAAAGACGGAGACAGACGCAGGGACTGAGACAGAGGCAGAGACAGCGACACAGACAGGGGCAGAGACAGCGACAGAGACAGAGACAGAGACAGAGACAGAGACAGAGACAGAGACAGAGACAGAGACAGAGACAGAGACAGAGACAGAGACAGAGATAGAGACAGAGACAGAGACAGAGACAGAGACAGAGACAGAGACAGAGACCGAGACAGACGCAGAGACTGAGACAGAGGCAGAGACAGAGACAGAGACAGAGACAGAGACAGAGACAGAGACAGAGACAGAGACAGAGACAGAGACAGAGACAGAGACAGAGACAGAGACAGAGACAGAGACAGAGACAGAGACAGAGACAGAGACAGAGACAGAGACAGAGACAGAGACAGAGACAGAGACAGAGACAGAGACAGAGACAGAGACAGAGACAGAGACAGAGACAGAGACAGAGACAGAGACAGAGACAGAGACAGAGACAGAGACAGAGACAGAGACAGAGACAGAGACAGAGACAGAGACAGAGACAGAGACGGAGACAGAGACAGAGACAGAGACAGAGACAGAGACAGAGACAGAGACAGAGACACAGACAGAGACAAAGACAGGGACAGAGACAGAGACAGAGACAGAGATAGAGACAGAGACAGAGACAGAGACAGAGACAGAGATAGAGACAGAGACGGAGACAGGGGCAGAGACAGAGCCAGGGACAGAGACGGAGATAGAGACAGAGGAAGAGACAGCGACAGAGACAGAGACAGAGACAGAGACAGAGACAGAGACAGAGACCGAGACAGACGCAGAGACTGAGACAGAGGCAGAGACAGAGGCAGAGACAGAGATGGAGACAAAGACCGAGACAGAGACAGAGACACATACGGAGAGAGAGACAGAATCAGAGGTAGAGACAGAGACAGAGACAGAGACAGAGACAGAGACAGAGACAGAGACAGAGGCAGAGATAGAGACAGAGACAGAGAAAGAGACAGAGGGAGAGAGAGGGACAGAGGCAGGGACAGAGACAGAGACAGAGACAGAGACGGAGACAAAGACGGAGACAGACGCAGGGACTGAGACAGAGGCAGAGACAGCGACAGAGACAGGGGCAGAGACAGCGACAGAGACAGAGATAGAGACAGGGCAGAGACGGAGACAGAGACAGAGACGGAGACAGAGACACAGACAAAGACAGAGACAGAGACAGAGGCAGGGACGGAGACAGAGACAGAGACAGAGACAGCGACAGAGACAGAGACAGAGACAGAGACAGGGACAGAGACAGAGACGGAGACAAAGACCGAGACAGAGACGGAGACACAGACAGAGAGAGAGACAGAGACAGAGGTAGAGACAGAGACAGAGACAGAGACAGAGACAGAGACAGAGGCAGAGATAGAGACAGAGACAGAGAAAGTGACAGAGGGAGAGAGAGCGACAGAGGCAGAGACAGAGACAGAGACAGAGACAGAGACGGAGACAAAGACGGAGACAGACGCAGGGACTGAGACAGAGGCAGAGACAGCGACACAGACAGGGGCAGAGACAGCGACAGAGACAGAGACAGAGACAGAGACAGAGACAGAGACAGAGACAGAGACAGAGACAGAGACAGAGACAGAGACAGAGACAGAGACAGAGGCAGAGATAGAGACAGAGACAGAGAAAGTGACAGAGGGAGAGAGAGCGACAGAGGCAGAGACAGAGACAGAGACAGAGACAGAGACGGAGACAAAGACGGAGACAGACGCAGGGACTGAGACAGAGGCAGAGACAGCGACACAGACAGGGGCAGAGACAGCGACAGAGACAGAGACAGAGACAGAGACAGAGACAGAGACAGAGACAGAGACAGAGACAGAGACAGAGATAGAGACAGAGACAGAGACAGAGACAGAGACAGAGACAGAGACAGAGACAGAGACCGAGACAGACGCAGAGACTGAGACAGAGGCAGAGACAGAGACAGAGACAGAGACAGAGACAGAGACAGAGACAGAGACAGAGACAGAGACAGAGACAGAGACAGAGACAGAGACAGAGACAGAGACAGAGACAGAGACAGAGACAGAGACAGAGACAGAGACAGAGACAGAGACAGAGACAGAGACAGAGACAGAGACAGAGACAGAGACAGAGACAGAGACAGAGACAGAGACAGAGACAGAGACAGAGACAGAGACAGAGACAGAGACAGAGACAGAGACAGAGACAGAGACAGAGACACAGACAGAGACAAAGACAGGGACAGAGACAGAGACAGAGACAGAGACAGAGACAGAGACAGAGACAGAGACAGAGACAGAGACAGAGATAGAGACAGAGACAGAGACAGAGACAGAGACAGAGACAGCGACACAGACAGAGATAGAGACAGGGCAGAGACAGAGATAGAGACAGAGACAGAGACAGAGACAGAGACAGAGATAGAGACAGAGACGGAGACAGGGGCAGAGACAGAGCCAGGGACAGAGACGGAGATAGAGACAGAGGAAGAGACAGCGACAGAGAGAGACAGAGACAGAGACAGAGGCAGTGACAGAGACAGAGACAGAGACAGAGACAGAGACAGAGACAGAGACAGGGGCAGAGACAGCGACAGAGACAGAGATAGAGACAGGGCAGAGACGGAGACAGAGACAGAGACGGAGACAGAGACACAGACAGAGACAGAGACAGAGACAGAGACAGAGACAGAGACAGAGACAGAGACAGAGACAGAGACAGAGACAGAGACAGAGACAGAGACAGAGACAGAGACAGAGACAGAGACAGAGACAGAGACAGAGACAGAGACAGAGACAGAGACAGGGACAGAGACAGAGACAGAGACCGAGACAGACGCAGATACAGACGCAGAGACAGATGCAGAGACAGAGACAGGGACAGAGACAGAGACAGAGACAGAGACAGAGACAGAGACAGAGACAGAGACAGAGACAGAGACAGAGACAGAGACAGAGACAGAGACAGAGACAGAGACAGAGACAGAGACAGAGACAGAGACAGAGACAGAGACAGAGACAGAGACAGAGACAGAGACAGAGATAGAGACAGAGACAGAGACAGAGACAGAGACAGAGACAGAGACAGAGACAGAGACAGAGACAGAGACAGAGACAGAGACAGAGACAGAGACAGAGACAGAGACAGAGACAGAGACAGAGACAGAGAGAGAGACAGAGACAGAGACAGAGACAGAGACAGAGACAGAGACAGAGACAGAGACAGAGACAGAGACAGAGACAGAGACAGAGACAGAGACAGAGACCGAGACAGACGCAGAGACTGAGACAGAGGCAGAGACAGCGACAGAGACAGGGGCAGAGACAGCGACAGAGACAGAGATAGAGACAGGGCAGAGACGGAGACAGAGACAGAGACGGAGACAGAGACACAGACAAAGACAGAGACAGAGACAGAGGCAGGGACGGAGACAGAGACAGAGACAGAGACAGCGACAGAGACAGAGACAGAGACAGAGACAGGGACAGAGACAGAGACAGAGACCGAGACAGACGCAGATACAGACGCAGAGACAGATGCAGAGACAGAGACAGGGACAGAGACAGAGACAGAGACAGAGACAGAGACAGAGACAGAGACAGAGACAGAGACAGAGACAGAGACAGAGACAGAGACAGAGACAGAGACAGAGACAGAGACAGAGACAGGGACAGAGACAGAGACAGCGACGGAGAGAGAGACAGAGACAGAGACAGAGACAGAGACAGAGACAGAGACAGAGACAGAGACAGAGACAGAGACAGAGACAGAGACAGAGACCGAGACAGACGCAGAGACTGAGACAGAGGCAGAGACAGAGACAGAGACAGAGACGGAGACAAAGACCGAGACAGAGACAGAGACACAGACAGAGAGAGAGACAGAGACAGAGGTAGAGACAGAGACAGAGACAGAGACAGAGACAGAGACAGAGGCAGAGATAGAGACAGAGACAGAGAAAGTGACAGAGGGAGAGAGAGCGACAGAGGCAGAGACAGAGACAGAGACGGAGACAGAGACGGAGACAAAGACGGAGACAGACGCAGGGACTGAGACAGAGGCAGAGACAGCGACACAGACAGGGGCAGAGACAGCGACAGAGACAGAGACAGAGACAGAGACAGAGACAGAGACAGAGACAGAGACAGAGACAGAGACAGAGACAGAGACAGAGATAGAGACAGAGACAGAGACAGAGACAGAGACAGAGACAGAGACAGAGACCGAGACAGACGCAGAGACTGAGACAGAGGCAGAGACAGAGACAGAGACAGAGACAGAGACAGAGACAGAGACAGAGACAGAGACAGAGACAGAGACAGAGACAGAGACAGAGACAGAGACAGAGACAGAGACAGAGACAGAGACAGAGACAGAGACAGAGACAGAGACAGAGACAGAGACAGAGACAGAGACAGAGACAGAGACAGAGACAGAGACAGAGACAGAGACAGAGACAGAGACAGAGACAGAGACAGAGACAGAGACAGAGACAGAGACAGAGACAGAGACAGAGACAGAGACAGAGACAGAGACAGAGACAGAGACAGAGACAGAGACAGAGACAGAGACAGAGACAGAGACAGAGACAGAGACAGAGACAGAGACAGAGACAGAGACAGAGACAGAGACAGAGACAGAGACAGAGACAGAGACAGAGACACAGACAGAGACAAAGACAGGGACAGAGACAGAGACAGAGACAGAGACAGAGACAGAGACAGAGACAGAGACAGAGACAGAGACAGAGACAGAGACAGAGACCGAGACAGACGCAGAGACTGAGACAGAGGCAGAGACAGAGACAGAGACAGAGACGGAGACAAAGACCGAGACAGAGACAGAGACACAGACAGAGAGAGAGACAGAGACAGAGGTAGAGACAGAGACAGAGACGGAGACAGAGACAGAGACAGAGGCAGAGATAGAGACAGAGACAGAGAAAGAGACAGAGGGAGAGAGAGCGACAGAGGCAGAGACAGAGACAGAGACAGAGACAGAGACGGAGACAAAGACGGAGACAGACGCAGGGACTGAGACAGAGGCAGAGACAGCGACAGAGACAGGGGCAGAGACAGCGACAGAGACAGAGACAGAGACAGAGACAGAGACAGAGACAGAGACAGAGACAGAGACAGAGACAGAGATAGAGACAGAGACAGAGACAGAGACAGAGACAGAGACAGAGACAGAGACCGAGACAGACGCAGAGACTGAGACAGAGGCAGAGACAGAGACAGAGACAGAGACAGAGACGGAGACAAAGACCGAGACAGCGACAGAGACACAGACAGAGAGAGAGACAGAGACAGAGACGGAGACAGAGGCAGAGACAGAGCCAGGGACAGAGACGGAGACAGAGACAGAGGAAGAGACAGCGACAGCGAGAGACAGAGACAGAGACAGAGGCAGTGACAGAGACAGAGACAGAGACAGAGACAGAGACAGAGACAGAGGCAGAGACAGAGACAGAGACAGAGACAGAGACAGAGACAGAGACAGAGACGGAGACAGAGACAGAGATAGAGACAGAGACAGAGGCAGAGACACAGACAGAGACAGAGACAGAGACAGAGACAGAGACACAGACAGAGACAGACGCAGAGACTGAGACAGAGGCAGAGACAGAGACAGAGACAGAGACGGAGACAAAGACCGAGACAGAGACAGAGACACAGACAGAGAGAGAGACAGAGACAGAGGTAGAGACAGAGACAGAGACGGAGACAGAGACAGAGACAGAGGCAGAGATAGAGACAGAGACAGAGAAAGAGACAGAGGGAGAGAGAGCGACAGAGGCAGAGACAGAGACAGAGACAGAGACAGAGACGGAGACAAAGACGGAGACAGACGCAGGGACTGAGACAGAGGCAGAGACAGCGACAGAGACAGGGGCAGAGACAGCGACAGAGACAGAGACAGAGACAGAGACAGAGACAGAGACAGAGACAGAGACAGAGACAGAGACAGAGATAGAGACAGGGCAGAGACAGAGACAGAGACAGAGACAGAGACAGAGACAGAGACAGAGATAGAGACAGAGACGGAGACAGAGGCAGAGACAGAGCCAGGGACAGAGACGGAGACAGAGACAGAGGAAGAGACAGCGACAGAGACAGAGACAGAGACAGAGACAGAGACAGAGACCGAGACAGACGCAGAGACTGAGACAGAGGCAGAGACAGAGACAGAGACAGAGACAGAGACGGAGACAAAGACCGAGACAGAGACAGAGACACAGACAGAGAGAGTGACAGAGACAGAGACGGAGACAGAGGCAGAGACAGAGCCAGCGACAGAGACGGAGACAGAGACAGAGGAAGAGACAGCGACAGAGAGAGACAGAGACAGAGACAGAGGCAGTGACAGAGACAGAGACAGAGACAGAGACAGAGACAGAGACAGAGACAGAGACAGAGACAGAGACAGAGACAGAGACAGAGGCAGAGACAGCGACAAAGACAGAGACAGAGACAGAGACAGAGACGGAGACAGAGACAGAGACAGAGACAGAGACAGAGACAGAGACAGAGACAGAGGCAGAGACACAGACAGAGACAGAGACAGTGTCAGAGACAGAAACACAGACAGAGACGGAGACAGAGGCAGAGACAGAGACAGAGTCAGAGACAGAGACAGAGACGGAGATAGAGACAGAGACAGAGACAGAGACGGAGACAGAGGCAGAGACACAGGCAGGGACAGAGACAGAGACAGAGACAGAAGCAGAGACAGAGACAGAGACAGAGGCAGAGACAGAGGCAGAGGCAGGGACGGAGACAGAGACAGAGACAGAGACCGAGACAGAGACAGAAACATAGACAGAGACAGAGGCAGAGGCAGAGGCAGAGACAGAGCCAGGGACAGAGACGGAGACAGAGACAGAGGAAGAGACAGCGACACAGAGAGACAGAGACAGAGACAGAGGCAGTGACAGAGACAGAGACAGAGACAGAGACAGAGACAGAGACGGAGACAAAGACCGAGACAGAGACAGAGACACAGACAGAGAGAGAGACAGAGACAGATGTAGAGACAGAGACAGAGACAGAGACAGAGACAGAGACAGAGGCAGAGATAGAGACAGAGACAGAGAAAGAGACAGAGGGAGAGAGAGCGACAGAGGCAGAGACAGAGACAGAGACAGGGGCAGAGACAGCGACAGAGACAGAGATAGAGACAGGACAGAGACGGTGACAGAGACAGAGACAGAGACAGAGACAGAGACAGAGACAGAGACAGAGACAGAGACAGAGACAGAGACAGAGACAGAGACAGAGACAGAGACAGAGACAGAGACAGAGACAGAGACAGAGACAGAGACAGAGACAGAGACAGAGACAGAGACAGAGAGAGAGGCAGAGACACAGACAGAGACAGAGACAGTGTCAGAGACAGAAACACAGACAGAGACGGAGACAGAGGCAGAGACTGAGACAGAGGCAGAGACAGAGACAGAGACAGTGACAGAGACGGAGACAAAGACCGAGACAGAGACAGAGACACAGACAGAGAGAGTGACAGAGACAGAGACGGAGACAGAGGCAGAGACAGAGCCAGCGACAGAGACGGAGACAGAGACAGAGGAGGAGACAGCGACAGAGAGAGACAGAGACAGAGACAGAGGCAGCGACAGAGACAGAGACAGAGACAGAGACAGAGACAGAGACAGAGGCAGAGACAGAGACAGAGATAGAGACAGAGACGGAGACAGAGGCAGAGACAGAGCCAGGGACAGAGACGGAGATAGAGACAGAGGAAGAGACAGCGACAGAGACAGAGACAGAGACAGAGACAGAGACAGAGACAGAGACAGAGACAGAGACAGAGAAAGAGACAGAGGGAGAGAGAGCGACAGAGGCAGAGACAGAGACAGAGACAGAGACAGAGACGGAGACAAAGACGGAGACAGACGCAGGGACTGAGACAGAGGCAGAGACAGCGACAGAGACAGGGGCAGAGACAGCGACAGAGACAGAGATAGAGACAGGGCAGAGACAGAGACAGAGACAGAGACAGAGACAGAGACAGAGACAGAGATAGAGACAGAGACGGAGACAGAGGCAGAGACAGAGCCAGGGACAGAGACGGAGACAGAGACAGAGGAAGAGACAGCGACAGAGACAGAGACAGAGACAGAGACAGAGACAGAGACCGAGACAGACGCAGAGACTGAGACAGAGGCAGAGACAGAGACAGAGACAGAGACAGAGACGGAGACAAAGACCGAGACAGAGACAGAGACACAGACAGAGAGAGTGACAGAGACAGAGACGGAGACAGAGGCAGAGACAGAGCCAGCGACAGAGACGGAGACAGAGACAGAGGAAGAGACAGCGACAGAGAGAGACAGAGACAGAGACAGAGGCAGTGACAGAGACAGAGACAGAGACAGAGACAGAGACAGAGACAGAGACAGAGACAGAGACAGAGACAGAGACAGAGACAGAGGCAGAGACAGCGACAAAGACAGAGACAGAGACAGAGACAGAGACGGAGACAGAGACAGAGACAGAGACAGAGACAGAGACAGAGACAGAGACAGAGGCAGAGACACAGACAGAGACAGAGACAGTGTCAGAGACAGAAACACAGACAGAGACGGAGACAGAGGCAGAGACAGAGACAGAGTCAGAGACAGAGACAGAGACGGAGATAGAGACAGAGACAGAGACAGAGACGGAGACAGAGGCAGAGACACAGGCAGGGACAGAGACAGAGACAGAGACAGAAGCAGAGACAGAGACAGAGACAGAGGCAGAGACAGAGGCAGAGGCAGGGACGGAGACAGAGACACAGACAGAGACCGAGACAGAGACAGAAACATAGACAGAGACAGATGCAGAGGCAGAGGCAGAGACAGAGCCAGGGACAGAGACGGAGACAGAGACAGAGGAAGAGACAGCGACACAGAGAGACAGAGACAGAGACAGAGGCAGTGACAGAGACAGAGACAGAGACAGAGACAGAGACAGAGACGGAGACAAAGACCGAGACAGAGACAGAGACACAGACAGAGAGAGAGACAGAGACAGATGTAGAGACAGAGACAGAGACAGAGACAGAGACAGAGACAGAGGCAGAGATAGAGACAGAGACAGAGAAAGAGACAGAGGGAGAGAGAGCGACAGAGGCAGAGACAGAGACAGAGACAGAGACAGAGACGGAGACAAAGACGGAGACAGACGTAGGGACTGAGACAGAGGCAGAGACAGCGACAGAGACAGGGGCAGAGACAGCGACAGAGACAGAGATAGAGACAGGACAGAGACGGTGACAGAGACAGAGACAGAGACAGAGACAGAGACAGAGACAGAGACAGAGACAGAGACAGAGACAGATACAGAGACAGAGACAGAGACAGAGACAGAGACAGAGACAGAGACAGAGACAGAGACAGAGACAGAGACAGAGACAGAGACAGAGACAGAGACAGAGGCAGTGACAGAGACAGAGACAGAGACACAGTCAGAGAGAGAGACAGAGACAGAGGTAGAGACAGAGACAGAGACAGAGACAGAGACAGAGACAGAGACAGAGGCAGAGATAGAGACAGAGACAGAGAAAGAGACAGAGGGAGAGAGAGCGACAGAGGCAGAGACAGAGACAGAGACAGAGACAGAGACGGAGACAAAGACGGAGACAGACGCAGGGACTGAGACAGAGGCAGAGACAGCGACACAGACAGGGGCAGAGACAGCGACAGAGACAGAGACAGAGACAGAGACAGAGACAGAGACAGAGACAGAGACAGAGACAGAGACAGAGACAGAGACAGAGATAGAGACAGAGACAGAGACAGAGACAGAGACAGAGACAGAGACAGAGACAGAGACCGAGACAGACGCAGAGACTGAGACAGAGGCAGAGACAGAGACAGAGACAGAGACACAGACGGAGACAAAGACCGAGACAGAGACAGAGACACAGACAGAGAGAGAAACAGAGACAGAGACGGAGACAGAGGCAGAGACAGAGCCAGGGACAGAGACGGAGACAGAGACAGAGGAAGAGACAGCGACAGAGAGAGACAGAGACAGAGACAGAGGCAGTGACAGAGACAGAGACAGAGACAGAGACAGAGACAGAGGGAGAGACAGAGACAGAGACAGAGACAGAGACAGAGACAGAGACAGAGACATAGACAGAGACAGAGACAGAGACAGAGACAGAGACAGAGACAGAGACAGAGACAGAGACAGAGGCAGAGACACAGACAGAGACAGAGACAGTGTCAGAGACAGAAACACAGACAGAGACGGAGACAGAGGCAGAGAATGAGACAGAGGCAGAGACAGAGACAGAGACAGTGACAGAGACGGAGACAAAGACCGAGACAGAGACAGAGACACAGACAGAGAGAGTGACAGAGACAGAGACGGAGACAGAGGCAGAGACAGAGCCAGCGACAGAGACGGAGACAGAGACAGAGGAGGAGACAGCGACAGAGAGAGACAGAGACAGAGACAGAGGCAGTGACAGAGACAGAGACAGAGACAGAGACAGAGACAGAGACAGAGGCAGAGACAGAGACAGAGATAGAGACAGAGACGGAGACAGAGGCAGAGACAGAGCCAGGGACAGAGACGGAGATAGAGACAGAGGAAGAGACAGCGACAGAGACAGAGACAGAGACAGAGACAGAGACAGAGACAGAGACAGAGACAGAGAAAGAGACAGAGGGAGAGAGAGCGACAGAGGCAGAGACAGAGACAGAGACAGAGACAGAGACGGAGACAAAGACGGAGACAGACGCAGGGACTGAGACAGAGGCAGAGACAGCGACAGAGACAGGGGCAGAGACAGCGACAGAGACAGAGATAGAGACAGGGCAGAGACAGAGACAGAGACAGAGACAGAGACAGAGACAGAGACAGAGACAGAGATAGAGACAGAGACGGAGACAGAGGCAGAGACAGAGCCAGGGACAGAGACGGAGACAGAGACAGAGGAAGAGACAGCGACAGAGACAGAGACAGAGACAGAGACAGAGACAGAGACCGAGACAGACGCAGAGACTGAGACAGAGGCAGAGACAGAGACAGAGACAGAGACAGAGACGGAGACAAAGACCGAGACAGAGACAGAGACACAGACAGAGAGAGTGACAGAGACAGAGACGGAGACAGAGGCAGAGACAGAGCCAGCGACAGAGACGGAGACAGAGACAGAGGAAGAGACAGCGACAGAGAGAGACAGAGACAGAGACAGAGGCAGTGACAGAGACAGAGACAGAGACAGAGACAGAGACAGAGACAGAGACAGAGACAGAGACAGAGACAGAGACAGAGACAGAGACAGAGACAGAGGCAGAGACAGCGACAAAGACAGAGACAGAGACAGAGACAGAGACGGAGACAGAGACAGAGACAGAGACAGAGACAGAGACAGAGACAGAGACAGAGGCAGAGACACAGACAGAGACAGAGACAGTGTCAGAGACAGAAACACAGACAGAGACGGAGACAGAGGCAGAGACAGAGACAGAGTCAGAGACAGAGACAGAGACGGAGATAGAGACAGAGACAGAGACAGAGACGGAGACAGAGGCAGAGACACAGGCAGGGACAGAGACAGAGACAGAGACAGAAGCAGAGACAGAGACAGAGACAGAGGCAGAGAGAGCGACAGAGGCAGAGACAGAGACAGAGACAGAGACAGAGACGGAGACAAAGACGGAGACAGACGCAGGGACTGAGACAGAGGCAGAGACAGCGACAGAGACAGGGGCAGAGACAGCGACAGAGACAGAGATAGAGACAGGGCAGAGACAGAGACAGAGACAGAGACAGAGACAGAGACAGAGACAGAGACAGAGATAGAGACAGAGACGGAGACAGAGGCAGAGACAGAGCCAGGGACAGAGACGGAGACAGAGACAGAGGAAGAGACAGCGACAGAGACAGAGACAGAGACAGAGACAGAGACAGAGACCGAGACAGACGCAGAGACTGAGACAGAGGCAGAGACAGAGACAGAGACAGAGACAGAGACGGAGACAAAGACCGAGACAGAGACAGAGACACAGACAGAGAGAGTGACAGAGACAGAGACGGAGACAGAGGCAGAGACAGAGCCAGCGACAGAGACGGAGACAGAGACAGAGGAAGAGACAGCGACAGAGAGAGACAGAGACAGAGACAGAGGCAGTGACAGAGACAGAGACAGAGACAGAGACAGAGACAGAGACAGAGACAGAGACAGAGACAGAGACAGAGACAGAGACAGAGACAGAGACAGAGGCAGAGACAGCGACAAAGACAGAGACAGAGACAGAGACAGAGACGGAGACAGAGACAGAGACAGAGACAGAGACAGAGACAGAGACAGAGACAGAGGCAGAGACACAGACAGAGACAGAGACAGTGTCAGAGACAGAAACACAGACAGAGACGGAGACAGAGGCAGAGACAGAGACAGAGTCAGAGACAGAGACAGAGACGGAGATAGAGACAGAGACAGAGACAGAGACGGAGACAGAGGCAGAGACACAGGCAGGGACAGAGACAGAGACAGAGACAGAAGCAGAGACAGAGACAGAGACAGAGGCAGAGACAGAGGCAGAGGCAGGGACGGAGACAGAGACAGAGACAGAGACCGAGACAGAGACAGAAACATAGACAGAGACAGAGGCAGAGGCAGAGGCAGAGACAGAGCCAGGGACAGAGACGGAGACAGAGACAGAGGAAGAGACAGCGACACAGAGAGACAGAGACAGAGACAGAGGCAGTGACAGAGACAGATACAGAGACAGAGACAGAGACAGAGACGGAGACAAAGACCGAGACAGAGACAGAGACACAGACAGAGAGAGAGACAGAGACAGATGTAGAGACAGAGACAGAGACAGAGACAGAGACAGAGACAGAGGCAGAGATAGAGACAGAGACAGAGAAAGAGACAGAGGGAGAGAGAGCGACAGAGGCAGAGACAGAGACAGAGACAGAGACAGAGACAGAGACAGAGACAGAGACAGAGACAGAGACAGAGACAGAGACAGAGACAGAGACAGAGACAGAGACAGAGACAGAGACAGAGACAGAGACAGAGACAGAGACAGAGACAGAGACAGAGGCAGTGACAGAGACAGAGACAGAGACAGATACAGAGACAGAGACAGAGACAGAGACAGAGGCAGAGACAGAGACAGAGACAGAGACAGAGACAGAGACAGAGACAGAGACGGAGACAGAGACAGAGACAGAGACAGAGACAGAGATAGAGACAGAGACAGAGACAGAGACAGAGACGGAGATAGAGACAGAGACAGAGACAGAGACAGAGACGGAGACAGAGGCAGAGACACAGGCAGAGACAGAGACAGAGAGAGAGACAGAGACAGAGACAGAGACAGAGACAGAGACAGAGACAGAGACAGAGACAGAGACAGAGACAGAGACAGAGACAGAGACAGAGACAGAGACAGAGACAGAGACAGAGGCAGAGGCAGGGACGGAGACAGAGACAGAGACAGAGACAGAGACAGAGACAGAGACAGAGACAGAGACATAGACAGAGACAGAGACAGAGACAGAGCCAGAGTCAGAGACAGAGACAGAGACGGAGATAGAGACAGAGACAGAGACAGAGACAGAGACGGAGACAGAGGCAGAGACACAGGCAGGGACAGAGACAGAGACAGAGACAGAAACAGAGACAGAGACAGATACGGGGACAGAGACAGAGGCAGAGACAGAGACAGAGACAGAGACAGAGACAGAGACAGAGACAGAGACAGAGACAGAGACAGAGACAGAGACAGAGGCAGAGGCAGGGACGGAGACAGAGACAGAGACAGAGGCAGAGGCAGTGACAGAGACAGAGACAGAGACAGAGACAGAGACAGAGCCAGAGACGGAGGGAGAGACAGCGACAGAAACAGAGACAGAGACAGAGACAGAGACAGGGACAGAGACAGAGACCGAGACAGACGCAGAGACAGACGCAGAGACAGATGCAGAGACAGAGACAGGGACAGAGACAGAGACAGAGACAGAGGCAGAGACAGAGACAGAGACAGAGACAGAGACAGAGAGAGAGACAGAGACAGAGACAGAGACAGAGACAGGGACAGAGACAGAGACAGAGACGGAGAGAGAGACAGAGACAGAGACAGAGACAGAGACAGGGACAGAGACAGAGACAGAGACAGAGACAGAGACAGAGACCGAGACAGACGCAGAGACTGAGACAGAGGCAGAGACAGAGACAGAGACAGAGACGGAGACAAAGACCGAGACAGATACAGAGACACAGTCAGAGAGAGAGACAGAGACAGAGGTAGAGACAGAGACAGAGACAGAGACAGAGACAGAGACAGAGACAGAGGCAGAGATAGAGACAGAGACAGAGAAAGAGACAGAGGGAGAGAGAGCGACAGAGGCAGAGACAGAGACAGAGACAGAGACAGAGACAGAGACAGAGACAGAGACAGAGACAGAGACAGAGACAGAGACAGAGACAGAGACAGAGACAGAGACCGAGACAGACGCAGAGACTGAGACAGAGGCAGAGACAGAGACAGAGACAGAGACGGAGACAAAGACCGAGACAGAGACAGAGACACAGTCAGAGAGAGAGACAGAGACAGAGGTAGAGACAGAGACAGAGACAGAGACAGAGACAGAGACAGAGACAAAGGCAGAGATAGAGACAGAGACAGAGACAGAGACAGAGACAGAGACAGAGACAGAGACAGAGACAGAGACAGAGACAGAGACAGAGGCAGAGTCTCAGACAGAGAAAGAGACAGGGACAGAGACAGAGACAGAGACAGAGACAGAGACAGAGACAGAGACTGAGACAGAGACAGAGACAGAGACAGAGGCACAGACAGAGCGAGAGACAGAGACAGAGGTAGAGACAGAGACAGAGACAGAGACAGAGACAGAGACAGCGACAGAGGCAGAGATAGAGACAGAGACAGAGAAAGAGACAGAGGGAGAGAGAGCGACAGAGGCAGAGACAGAGACAGAGACAGAGACAGAGACGGAGACAAAGACGGAGACAGACGCAGGGACTGAGACAGAGGCAGAGACAGCGACAGAGACAGGGGCAGAGACAGAGACAGAGACAGAGACAGAGACGGAGACAGAGGCAGAGACAGAGCCAGGGACAGAGACGGAGACAGAGACAGAGGAAGAGACAGGGACAGAGACAGAGACAGAGACAGAGACAGAGATAGAGACAGAGACAGAGACAGCGACAGAGACAGAGACAGAGACAGAGACAGAGACAGAGACAGAGACAGAGACAGAGACAGAGACAGAGACAGAGACAGAGACAGAGACAGAGACAGAGACAGAGACAGAGACAGAGACAGAGACAGAGACAGAGAGAGAGACAGAGACAGAGGTAGAGACAGAGACAGAGACAGAGACAGAGACAGAGACAGAGACAGAGACAGAGACAGAGACAGAGACAGAGACAGAGACGGAGACAAAGACGGAGACAGACGCAGGGACGGAGACAGAGGCAGAGACAGCGAAAGAGACAGGGGCAGAGACAGCGACAGAGACAGTGACAGAGACAGAGGCAGAGACACAGACAGAGACAGAGACAGTGTCAGAGACAGAAACACAGACAGAGACGGAGACAGAGGCAGAGACAGAGACAGAGTCAGAGACAGAGACAGAGACGGAGATAGAGACAGATACAGAGACAGAGACGGAGACAGAGGCAGAGACACAGGCAGGGACAGCGACAGAGACAGAGACAGAAACAGAGACAGAGACAGATACGGAGACAGAGACAGAGGAATAGACAGAGACAGAGACAGAGACAGAGACAGAGACAGAGACAGAGACAGAGACAGAGACAGAGACTGAGACAGAGACAGAGACAGAGACAGAGACAGAGACAGAGACAGAGACAGAGACAGAGACAGAGACAGAGACAGAGACAGAGACAGAGACAGAGACTGAGACAGAGGCAGAGACAGAGGCATAGACAGAGACAGAGACAGAGACAGAGACAGTGACAGAGACAGGGACAGAGACAGAGACAGAGACAGAGACAGAGACAGAGACAGAGACAGAGGCAGAGACAGAGACAGAGACAGAGACAGAGAGAGAGACGGAGACAGAGACAGAGACAGAGACAGAGACAGAGACAGAGACAGAGACAGAGACAGAGACAGAGACAGAGACAGAGACAGAGACGGAGACAAAGACAGAGACAGAGACAGAGACGGAGACAAAGACCGGGACAGAGACAGAGACACAGACAGAGAGAGAGACAGAGACAGAGGTGGAGACAGAGACAGAGACAGAGGCAGAGACAGAGACAGAGGCAGAGATAGAGACAGAGACAGAGACAGAGACAGAGGGAGAGAGGGCGACAGAGGCAGAGACAGAGACAGAGACAGAGACAGAGACGGAGACAAAGACGGAGACAGACGCAGGGACTGAGACAGAGGCAGAGACAGAGACAGAGACTGAGACAGAGACAGAGACAGAGACACAGACAGAGAGAGAGACAGAGACAGAGGTAGAGACAGAGACAGATACAGAGACAGAGACAGAGACAGAGGCAGAGATAGAGACAGAGACAGAGAAAGAGACAGAGGGAGAGAGAGCGACAGAGGCAGAGACAGAGTCAGAGGCAGAGACAGAGACGGAGACAAAGACGGAGACAGACGCAGGGACTGAGACAGAGGCAGAGACAGCGACAGAGACAGGGGCAGAGACAGCGACAGAGACAGAGATAGAGACAGGGCAGAGACAGAGACAGAGACAGAGACAGAGACAGAGACAGAGACAGAGACAGAGACAGAGACAGAGACGGAGACAGAGGCAGAGACAGAGCCAGGGACAGAGACGGAGACAGAGACAGAGGAAGAGACAGGGACAGAGACAGAGACAGAGACAGAGACAGAGATAGAGACAGAGACAGACACAGCGACAGAGACAGAGACAGAGACAGAGACAGAGACAGAGAGAGAGACAGAGACAGAGACAGAGACAGAGACAGAGACAGAGACAGAGACAGAGACAGAGACAGAGACAGAGACGGGGACAGAGGCAGAGACAGAGCCAGGGACAGAGACGGAGACAGAGACAGAGGAAGAGACAGAGACAGAGACAGAGACAGAGACAGAGACAGAGACAGAGACAGAGACAGAGACAGAGACAAAGGCAGAGACAGACGCAGAGACTGAGACAGAGGCAGAGACAGAGGAGGAGACAGCGACAGAGAGAGACAGAGACAGAGACAGAGGCAGTGACAGAGACAGAGACAGAGACAGAGACAGAGACAGAGACAGAGGCAGAGACAGAGACAGAGATAGAGACAGAGACGGAGACAGAGGCAGAGACAGAGCCAGGGACAGAGACGGAGATAGAGACAGAGGAAGAGACAGCGACAGAGACAGAGACAGAGACAGAGACAGAGACAGAGACAGAGACAGAGACAGAGAAAGAGACAGAGGGAGAGAGAGCGACAGAGGCAGAGACAGAGACAGAGACAGAGACAGAGACGGAGACAAAGACGGAGACAGACGCAGGGACTGAGACAGAGGCAGAGACAGCGACAGAGACAGGGGCAGAGACAGCGACAGAGACAGAGATAGAGACAGGGCAGAGACAGAGACAGAGACAGAGACAGAGACAGAGACAGAGACAGAGATAGAGACAGAGACGGAGACAGAGGCAGAGACAGAGCCAGGGACAGAGACGGAGACAGAGACAGAGGAAGAGACAGCGACAGAGACAGAGACAGAGACAGAGACAGAGACAGAGACCGAGACAGACGCAGAGACTGAGACAGAGGCAGAGACAGAGACAGAGACAGAGACAGAGACGGAGACAAAGACCGAGACAGAGACAGAGACACAGACAGAGAGAGTGACAGAGACAGAGACGGAGACAGAGGCAGAGACAGAGCCAGCGACAGAGACGGAGACAGAGACAGAGGAAGAGACAGCGACAGAGAGAGACAGAGACAGAGACAGAGGCAGTGACAGAGACAGAGACAGAGACAGAGACAGAGACAGAGACAGAGACAGAGACAGAGACAGAGACAGAGACAGAGACAGAGGCAGAGACAGCGACAAAGACAGAGACAGAGACAGAGACAGAGACGGAGACAGAGACAGAGACAGAGACAGAGACAGAGACAGAGACAGAGACAGAGACAGAGGCAGAGACACAGACAGAGACAGAGACAGTGTCAGAGACAGAAACACAGACAGAGACGGAGACAGAGGCAGAGACAGAGACAGAGTCAGAGACAGAGACAGAGACGGAGATAGAGACAGAGACAGAGACAGAGACGGAGACAGAGGCAGAGACACAGGCAGGGACAGAGACAGAGACAGAGACAGAAGCAGAGACAGAGACAGAGACAGAGGCAGAGACAGAGGCAGAGGCAGGGACGGAGACAGAGACAGAGACAGAGACCGAGACAGAGACAGAAACATAGACAGAGACAGAGGCAGAGGCAGAGGCAGAGACAGAGCCAGGGACAGAGACGGAGACAGAGACAGAGGAAGAGACAGCGACACAGAGAGACAGAGACAGAGACAGAGGCAGTGACAGAGACAGAGACAGAGACAGAGACAGAGACAGAGACGGAGACAAAGACCGAGACAGAGACAGAGACACAGACAGAGAGAGAGACAGAGACAGATGTAGAGACAGAGACAGAGACAGAGACAGAGACAGAGACAGAGACAGAGGCAGAGATAGAGACAGAGACAGAGAAAGAGACAGAGGGAGAGAGAGCGACAGAGGCAGAGACAGAGACAGAGACAGAGACAGAGACGGAGACAAAGACGGAGACAGACGTAGGGACTGAGACAGAGGCAGAGACAGCGACAGAGACAGGGGCAGAGACAGCGACAGAGACAGAGATAGAGACAGGACAGAGACGGTGACAGAGACAGAGACAGAGACAGAGACAGAGACAGAGACAGAGACAGAGACAGAGACAGAGACAGAGACAGAGACAGAGACAGAGACAGAGACAGAGACAGAGACAGAGACAGAGACAGAGACAGAGACAGAGACAGAGACAGAGACAGAGACAGAGACAGAGACAGAGGCAGTGACAGAGACAGAGACAGAGACACAGTCAGAGAGAGAGACAGAGACAGAGGTAGAGACAGAGACAGAGACAGAGACAGAGACAGAGACAGAGACAGAGGCAGAGATAGAGACAGAGACAGAGAAAGAGACAGAGGGAGAGAGAGCGACAGAGGCAGAGACAGAGACAGAGACAGAGACAGAGACGGAGACAAAGACGGAGACAGACGCAGGGACTGAGACAGAGGCAGAGACAGCGACACAGACAGGGGCAGAGACAGCGACAGAGACAGAGACAGAGACAGAGACAGAGACAGAGACAGAGACAGAGACAGAGACAGAGACAGAGACAGAGACAGAGACAGAGATAGAGACAGAGACAGAGACAGAGACAGAGACAGAGACAGAGACAGAGACAGAGACCGAGACAGACGCAGAGACTGAGACAGAGGCAGAGACAGAGACAGAGACAGAGACACAGACGGAGACAAAGACCGAGACAGAGACAGAGACACAGACAGAGAGAGAAACAGAGACAGAGACGGAGACAGAGGCAGAGACAGAGCCAGGGACAGAGACGGAGACAGAGACAGAGGAAGAGACAGCGACAGAGAGAGACAGAGACAGAGACAGAGGCAGTGACAGAGACAGAGACAGAGACAGAGACAGAGACAGAGGGAGAGACAGAGACAGAGACAGAGACAGAGACAGAGACAGAGACAGAGACAGAGACAGAGACAGAGACAGAGACAGAGACAGAGACAGAGACAGAGACAGAGACAGAGGCAGAGACACAGACAGAGACAGAGACAGTGTCAGAGACAGAAACACAGACAGAGACGGAGACAGAGGCAGAGAATGAGACAGAGGCAGAGACAGAGACAGAGACAGTGACAGAGACGGAGACAAAGACCGAGACAGAGACAGAGACACAGACAGAGAGAGTGACAGAGACAGAGACGGAGACAGAGGCAGAGACAGAGCCAGCGACAGAGACGGAGACAGAGACAGAGGAGGAGACAGCGACAGAGAGAGACAGAGACAGAGACAGAGGCAGTGACAGAGACAGAGACAGAGACAGAGACAGAGACAGAGACAGAGGCAGAGACAGAGACAGAGATAGAGACAGAGACGGAGACAGAGGCAGAGACAGAGCCAGGGACAGAGACGGAGATAGAGACAGAGGGAGAGACAGCGACAGAGACAGAGACAGAGACAGAGACAGAGACAGAGACAGAGACAGAGACAGAGAAAGAGACAGAGGGAGAGAGAGCGACAGAGGCAGAGACAGAGACAGAGACAGAGACAGAGACGGAGACAAAGACGGAGACAGACGCAGGGACTGAGACAGAGGCAGAGACAGCGACAGAGACAGGGGCAGAGACAGCGACAGAGACAGAGATAGAGACAGGGCAGAGACAGAGACAGAGACAGAGACAGAGACAGAGACAGAGACAGAGACAGAGATAGAGACAGAGACGGAGACAGAGGCAGAGACAGAGCCAGGGACAGAGACGGAGACAGAGACAGAGGAAGAGACAGCGACAGAGACAGAGACAGAGACAGAGACAGAGACAGAGACCGAGACAGACGCAGAGACTGAGACAGAGGCAGAGACAGAGACAGAGACAGAGACAGAGACGGAGACAAAGACCGAGACAGAGACAGAGACACAGACAGAGAGAGTGACAGAGACAGAGACGGAGACAGAGGCAGAGACAGAGCCAGCGACAGAGACGGAGACAGAGACAGAGGAAGAGACAGCGACAGAGAGAGACAGAGACAGAGACAGAGGCAGTGACAGAGACAGAGACAGAGACAGAGACAGAGACAGAGACAGAGACAGAGACAGAGACAGAGACAGAGACAGAGGCAGAGACAGCGACAAAGACAGAGACAGAGACAGAGACAGAGACGGAGACAGAGACAGAGACAGAGACAGAGACAGAGACAGAGACAGAGACAGAGGCAGAGACACAGACAGAGACAGAGACAGTGTCAGAGACAGAAACACAGACAGAGACGGAGACAGAGGCAGAGACAGAGACAGAGTCAGAGACAGAGACAGAGACGGAGATAGAGACAGAGACAGAGACAGAGACGGAGACAGAGGCAGAGACACAGGCAGGGACAGAGACAGAGACAGAGACAGAAGCAGAGACAGAGACAGAGACAGAGGCAGAGACAGAGGCAGAGGCAGGGACGGAGACAGAGACAGAGACAGAGACCGAGACAGAGACAGAAACATAGACAGAGACAGAGGCAGAGGCAGAGGCAGAGACAGAGCCAGGGACAGAGACGGAGACAGAGACAGAGGAAGAGACAGCGACACAGAGAGACAGAGACAGAGACAGAGGCAGTGACAGAGACAGATACAGAGACAGAGACAGAGACAGAGACGGAGACAAAGACCGAGACAGAGACAGAGACACAGACAGAGAGAGAGACAGAGACAGATGTAGAGACAGAGACAGAGACAGAGACAGAGACAGAGACAGAGGCAGAGATAGAGACAGAGACAGAGAAAGAGACAGAGGGAGAGAGAGCGACAGAGGCAGAGACAGAGACAGAGACAGAGACAGAGACAGAGACAGAGACAGAGACAGAGACAGAGACAGAGACAGAGACAGAGACAGAGACAGAGACAGAGACAGAGACAGAGACAGAGACAGAGACAGAGACAGAGACAGAGACAGAGACAGAGACAGAGGCAGTGACAGAGACAGAGACAGAGACAGATACAGAGACAGAGACAGAGACAGAGACAGAGGCAGAGACAGAGACAGAGACAGAGACAGAGACAGAGACAGAGACGGAGACAGAGACAGAGACAGAGACAGAGACAGAGACGGAGACAAAGTCGGAGACAGACGCAGGGACTGAGACAGAGGCAGAGACAGCGACAGAGACAGGGGCAGAGACAGCGACAGAGACAGAGATAGAGACAGGGCAGAGACAGAGACAGAGACAGAGACAGAGACAGAGACAGAGACAGAGACAGGGACAGAGACAGAGACAGAGACAGAGACAGAGACGGAGACAAAGGCAGAGACAGAGCCAGGGACAGAGACAGATACGGAGACAGAGACAGAGGAATAGACAGAGACAGAGACAGAGACAGAGACAGAGCCAGAGACGGAGGGAGAGACAGCGACAGAAACAGAGACAGAGACAGAGACAGAGACAGGGACAGAGACAGAGACAGCGACAGAGACAGAGACAGAGACAGAGACAGAGACAGAGACAGAGACAGAGACAGAGACAGAGATAGAGACAGAGACAGAGGCAGAGACAGAGACAGAGACAGAGACAGAGACAGAGACAGAGACAGGGACAGAGAGAGAGACGGAGACAGAGGCAGAGACAGAGCCAGGGACAGAGACGGAGACAGAGACAGAGGAAGAGACAGCGACAGAGAGAGACAGAGACAGAGACCGAGACAGACGCAGAGACTGAGACAGAGGCAGAGACAGAGACAGAGACAGAGACAGAGACGGAGACAAAGACCGAGACAGAGACAGAGACACAGACAGAGAGAGAGACAGAGACAGAGACGGAGACAGAGGCAGAGACAGAGCCAGGGACAGAGACGGAGACAGAGACAGAGACAGAGACAGAGCCAGCGACGGAGGGAGAGACAGCGACAGAAACAGAGACAGAGACAGAGACAGAGACAGGGACAGAGACAGAGACAGAGACACAGACAGAGACAGAGACAGTGTCAGAGACAGAGACAGTGTCAGAGACAGAAACACAGACAGAGACGGAGACAGAGGCAGAGACAGAGACAGAGTCAGAGACAGAGACAGAGACGGAGATAGAGACAGAGACAGAGACAGAGACGGAGACAGAGGCAGAGACACAGGCAGAGACAGAGACAGAGAGAGAGACAGAGACAGAGACAGAGACAGAGACAGAGACAGAGACAGAGACAGAGACAGAGACAGAGACAGAGACAGAGACAGAGACAGAGACAGAGACAGAGACAGAGACAGAGGCAGAGGCAGGGACGGAGACAGAGACAGAGACAGAGACAGAGACAGAGACAGAGACAGAGACAGAGACAGAGACATAGACAGAGACAGAGACAGAGACAGAGCCAGAGTCAGAGACAGAGACAGAGACGGAGATAGAGACAGAGACAGAGACAGAGACAGAGACGGAGACAGAGGCAGAGACACAGGCAGGGACAGAGACAGAGACAGAGACAGAAACAGAGACAGAGACAGATACGGGGACAGAGACAGAGGCAGAGACAGAGACAGAGACAGAGACAGAGACAGAGACAGAGACAGAGACAGAGACAGAGACAGAGACAGAGACAGAGGCAGAGGCAGGGACGGAGACAGAGACAGAGACAGAGGCAGAGGCAGTGACAGAGACAGAGACAGAGACAGAGACAGAGACAGAGCCAGAGACGGAGGGAGAGACAGCGACAGAAACAGAGACAGAGACAGAGACAGAGACAGGGACAGAGACAGAGACCGAGACAGACGCAGAGACAGACGCAGAGACAGATGCAGAGACAGAGACAGGGACAGAGACAGAGACAGAGACAGAGACAGAGACAGAGACAGAGACAGAGACAGAGAGAGAGACAGAGACAGAGACAGAGACAGAGACAGGGACAGAGGCAGAGACAGAGACGGAGAGAGAGACAGAGACAGAGACAGAGACAGAGACAGGGACAGAGACAGAGACAGAGACAGAGACAGAGACAGAGACCGAGACAGACGCAGAGACTGAGACAGAGGCAGAGACAGAGACAGAGACAGAGACGGAGACAAAGACCGAGACAGAGACAGAGACACAGTCAGAGAGAGAGACAGAGACAGAGGTAGAGACAGAGACAGAGACAGAGACAGAGACAGAGACAGAGACAGAGGCAGAGATAGAGACAGAGACAGAGAAAGAGACAGAGGGAGAGAGAGCGACAGAGGCAGAGACAGAGACAGAGACAGAGACAGAGACAGAGACAGAGACAGAGACAGAGACAGAGACAGAGACAGAGACCGAGACAGACGCAGAGACTGAGACAGAGGCAGAGACAGAGACAGAGACAGAGACGGAGACAAAGACCGAGACAGAGACAGAGACACAGTCAGAGAGAGAGACAGAGACAGAGGTAGAGACAGAGACAGAGACAGAGACAGAGACAGAGACAGAGACAAAGGCAGAGATAGAGACAGAGACAGAGACAGAGACAGAGACAGAGACAGAGACAGAGACAGAGACAGAGACAGAGACAGAGACAGAGGCAGAGTCTCAGACAGAGAAAGAGACAGGGACAGAGACAGAGACAGAGACAGAGACAGAGACAGAGACTGAGACAGAGACAGAGACAGAGACAGAGGCACAGACAGAGCGAGAGACAGAGACAGAGGTAGAGACAGAGACAGAGACAGAGACAGAGACAGAGACAGCGACAGAGGCAGAGATAGAGACAGAGACAGAGAAAGAGACAGAGGGAGAGAGAGCGACAGAGGCAGAGACAGAGACAGAGACAGAGACAGAGACGGAGACAAAGACGGAGACAGACGCAGGGACTGAGACAGAGGCAGAGACAGCGACAGAGACAGGGGCAGAGACAGAGACAGAGACAGAGACAGAGACGGAGACAGAGGCAGAGACAGAGCCAGGGACAGAGACGGAGACAGAGACAGAGGAAGAGACAGGGACAGAGACAGAGACAGAGACAGAGACAGAGATAGAGACAGAGACAGAGACAGCGACAGAGACAGAGACAGAGACAGAGACAGAGACAGAGACAGAGACAGAGACAGAGACAGAGACAGAGACAGAGACAGAGACAGAGACAGAGACAGAGACAGAGACAGAGACAGAGACAGAGAGAGAGACAGAGACAGAGGTAGAGACAGAGACAGAGACAGAGACAGAGGCAGAGACAGAGACAGAGACAGAGACAGAGACAGAGACAGAGACTGAGACAGAGACAGAGACGGAGACAAAGACGGAGACAGACGCAGCGACGGAGACAGAGGCAGAGACAGCGAAAGAGACAGGGGCAGAGACAGCGACAGAGACAGTGACAGAGACAGAGGCAGAGACACAGACAGAGACAGAGACAGTGTCAGAGACAGAAACACAGACAGAGACGGAGACAGAGGCAGAGACAGAGACAGAGTCAGAGACAGAGACAGAGACGGAGATAGAGACAGATACAGAGACAGAGACGGAGACAGAGGCAGAGACACAGGCAGGGACAGCGACAGAGACAGAGACAGAAACAGAGACAGAGACGGATACGGAGACAGAGACAGAGGAATAGACAGAGACAGAGACAGAGACAGAGACAGAGACAGAGACAGAGACAGAGACAGAGACAGAGACTGAGACAGAGACAGAGACAGAGACAGAGACAGAGACAGAGACAGAGACAGAGACAGAGACAGAGACAGAGACAGAGACAGAGACAGAGACAGAGACAGAGACTGAGACAGAGGCAGAGACAGAGGCATAGACAGAGACAGAGACAGAGACAGAGACAGTGACAGAGACAGGGACAGAGACAGAGACAGAGACAGAGACAGAGACAGAGACAGAGACAGAGGCAGAGACAGAGACAGAGACAGAGACAGAGAGAGAGACGGAGACAGAGACAGAGACAGAGACAGAGACAGAGACAGAGACAGAGACAGAGACAGAGACAGAGACAGAGACGGAGACAAAGACAGAGACAGAGACAGAGACGGAGACAAAGACCGGGACAGAGACAGAGACACAGACAGAGAGAGAGACAGAGACAGAGGTGGAGACAGAGACAGAGACAGAGGCAGAGACAGAGACAGAGGCAGAGATAGAGACAGAGACAGAGACAGAGACAGAGGGAGAGAGGGCGACAGAGGCAGAGACAGAGACAGAGACAGAGACAGAGACGGAGACAAAGACGGAGACAGACGCAGGGACTGAGACAGAGGCAGAGACAGAGACAGAGACTGAGACAGAGACAGAGACAGAGACACAGACAGAGAGAGAGACAGAGACAGAGGTAGAGACAGAGACAGATACAGAGACAGAGACAGAGACAGAGGCAGAGATAGAGACAGAGACAGAGAAAGAGACAGAGGGAGAGAGAGCGACAGAGGCAGAGACAGAGTCAGAGGCAGAGACAGAGACGGAGACAAAGACGGAGACAGACGCAGGGACTGAGACAGAGGCAGAGACAGCGACAGAGACAGGGGCAGAGACAGCGACAGAGACAGAGATAGAGACAGGGCAGAGACAGAGACAGAGACAGAGACAGAGACAGAGACAGAGACAGAGACAGAGACAGAGACAGAGACGGAGACAGAGGCAGAGACAGAGCCAGGGACAGAGACGGAGACAGAGACAGAGGAAGAGACAGGGACAGAGACAGAGACAGAGACAGAGACAGAGATAGAGACAGAGACAGACACAGCGACAGAGACAGAGACAGAGACAGAGACAGAGACAGAGAGAGAGACAGAGACAGAGACAGAGACAGAGACAGAGACAGAGACAGAGACAGAGACAGAGACAGAGACAGAGACGGGGACAGAGGCAGAGACAGAGCCAGGGACAGAGACGGAGACAGAGACAGAGGAAGAGACAGAGACAGAGACAGAGACAGAGACAGAGACAGAGACAGAGACAGAGACAGAGACAGAGACAGAGACAGAGACAGAGACAGAGACAGAGACAGAGACAGAGACAGAGACAGAGACAGAGACAGAGACAGAGACAGAGACAGAGACAGAGACAGAGACAGAGACAGAGACAGAGACAGAGACAGAGACAGAGACAAAGGCAGAGACAGACGCAGAGACTGAGACAGAGGCAGAGACAGAGACAGAGACAGAGACAGCGACGGAGACAAAGACCGAGACAGAGACAGAGACACAGACAGAGAGAGAGACAGAGACAGAGGTAGAGACAGAGGCAGAGACAGAGACAGAGACAGAGACAGAGGCAGAGATAGAGACAGAGACAGAGACAGAGACAGAGGGAGAGAGAGCGACAGAGGCAGAGACAGAGACAGAGACAGAGACAGAGACGGAGACAAAGACGGAGACAGACGCAGGGACTGAGACAGAGGCAGAGGCAGCGACAGAGACAGGGGCAGAGACAGCGACAGAGACAGAAATAGACACAGAGACAGAGACAGAGACAGAGACAGAGACAGAGACAGAGACAGAGACAGAGACAGAGACAGAGACAGAGACAGAGACAGAGACAGAGACAGAGACGGAGACACAGACGGAGACAGACGCAGGGACTGAGACAGAGGCAGAGACAGCGAAAGAGACAGGGGCAGAGACAGCGACAGAGACAGAGATAGAGACAGGGCAGAGACAGAGACAGAGACAGAGACAGAGACAGAGACAGAGACAGAGACGGAGACAGAGGCAGAGACAGAGACAGGGACAGAGACGGAGACAGAGACAGAGGAAGATACAGCGACACAGAGAGACAGAGACAGAGACAGAGGCAGTGACAGAGACAGAGACAGAGACAGAGACAGTGACAGAGACAGAGGCAGAGACACAGACAGAGACAGAGACAGTGTCAGAGACAGAAACACAAACAGAGACGGAGACAGAGGCAGAGACAGAGACAGAGTCAGAGACAGAGACAGAGACGGAGATAGAGACAGATACAGAGACAGAGGCGGAGACAGAGGCAGAGACACAGGCAGGGACAGCGACAGAGACAGAGACAGAAACAGAGACAGAGACAGATACGCAGACAGAGACAGAGGAATAGACAGAGACAGAGACAGAGACAGAGACAGAGACAGAGACAGAGACAGAGACAGAGACAGAGACAGAGACTGAGACAGAGGCAGAGACAGAGGCAGAGACAGAGACAGAGACAGAGACAGAGACAGAGACAGAGACAGAGACAGAGACAGGGACAGAGACAGGGACAGAGACAGAGACAGAGACAGAGACAGGGACAGAGACAGAGACAGAGGCGGAGACAGAGACAGAGACAGAGACAGAGACAGAGACGGAGACAGAGACAGAGACAGAGACAGAGACAGAGACAGAGACAGAGACAGAGACGGAGACAAAGACAGAGACAGAGACGGAGACAAAGACCGGGACAGAGACAGAAACAGAGACCGAGACAGAGACGGAGACAGAGTCGGAGACAGAGACAGAGACAAAGACAGAGACAGAGACAGAGACAGAGACAGAGACAGAGACAGAGACAGAGACAGAGACAGAGACAGAGACAGAGACAGAGACAGAGACTGAGACAGAGACAGAGACAGAGACAGAGGCACAGACAGAGAGAGAGACAGAGACAGAGGTAGAGACAGAGACAGAGACAGAGACAGAGACAGAGACAGAGACAGAGGCAGAGTCTCAGACAGAGAAAGAGACAGGGACAGAGACAGAGACAGAGACAGAGACAGAGACTGAGACAGAGACAGAGACAGATACAGAGGCACAGACAGAGAGAGAGACAGAGACAGAGGTAGAGACAGAGACAGAGACAGAGACAGAGGCAGAGTCTCAGACAGAGAAAGAGACAGGGACAGAGACAGAGACAGAGACAGAGACAGAGACTGAGACAGAGACAGAGACAGAGACAGAGGCACAGACAGAGAGAGAGACAGAGACAGAGGTAGAGACAGAGACAGAGACAGAGACAGAGACAGAGACAGAGACAGGGGCAGAGATAGAGACAGAGACAGAGAAAGAGACAGAGGGAGAGAGAGCGACAGAGGCAGAGACAGAGACAGAGACAGAGACAGAGACGGAGACAGAGGCACAGACAGAGAGAGAGACAGAGACAGAGGTAGAGACAGAGACAGAGACAGAGACAGAGACAGAGACAGAGACAGAGGCAGAGATAGAGACAGAGACAGAGAAAGAGACAGAGGGAGAGACAGAGATAGAGACAGGGCAGAGACAGAGACAGAGACAGAGACAGAGACAGAGACAGAGACAGAGATAGAGACAGGGCAGAGACCGAGACAGAGACAGGGACAGAGACAGCGACAGAGACAGAGACAGAGACAGAGACAGAGACAGAGACGGAGACAGAAACAGAGACAGAGACAGATACGGGGACAGAGACAGAGGCAGAGACAGAGACGGAGACAGAGACAGAGACCGAGACAGACGCAGAGACAGACGCAGAGACAGATGCAGAGACAGAGACAGAGACAGAGTCAGAGACAGAGACAGAGACAGAGACAGAGACAGAGACAGAGACAGAGACAGAGACAGAGACAGAGACAGAGACAGAGAGAGAGACAGAGACAGAGACAGAGACAGAGACAGAGACAGAGACAGAGACAGAAACAGAGACAGAGACAGATACGGGGACAGAGACAGAGGCAGAGACAGAGACAGAGACAGAGACAGAGACGGAGACAGAGACAGAGACAGAGACAGAGACAGCGGCAGAGACAGGGACGGAGACAGAGACAGAGACACAGACACAGACAGAGACAGAGACAGAGACAGAGACGGAGACAGAGACAGAGACGGAGACAGAGGCAGAGACATATCCAGGGACGGAGACAGAGACAGAGACAGAGGGAGAGACAGCGACAGAGACAGAGACAGAGACAGAGACAGAGACAGAGACAGAGGCAGAGACAGAGACAGAGACAGAGACAGAGACAGAGACAGAGACACAGAGACATAGGCACGGAGGCAGAGAAACTGATACAGAGACAAAGAGACAGAGGCAGAGACACTCAGACAGACCCAGAGACAGAGACACAGAGACAGAAACAGAGAGATTCACAGAGACCGAGACATAATGACAGAGGCAGAGACACAGAGACGGATACACAGAGACAGAGATGCAGAGACAGAGACACAGAGACAGAGACAGAGGCGGAGACAGAGGCAGAGACAGACACAGAGACGGAGGCAGAGACAGAGACAGAGACAGAGACAGTGACAGAGACAGAGACAGAGACAGGGGCAGAGACAGGCACAGAGATGGAGGCAGAGACAGAGACAGAGACAGAGACAGTGACAGAGACAGAGACAGAGACACAGACAGAGACAGAGACAGAGGCAGAGATAGAGACAGAGACAGAGACAGAGACAGAGGGAGAGAGAGCGACAGAGGCAGAGACAGAGACAGAGGCAGAGACAGCGAAAGAGACAGGGGCAGAGACAGCGACAGAGACAGAGATAGAGACAGGGCAGAGACAGAGACAGAGACGGAGATAGAGACAGAGATAGAGACAGTGACAGAGACGGAGACAGAGGCAGAGACACAGGCAGGGACAGAGACAGAGACAGAGACAGAAACCGAGACAGAGACAGATACGGGGACAGAGACAGAGGCAGAGACAGAGACAGAGACAGAGACAGAGACGGAGACAGAGACAGAGACAGAGACAGAGACAGAGACAGAGGCAGAGTCTCAGACAGAGAAAGAGACAGGGACAGAGACAGAGACAGAGACAGAGACAGAGACTGAGACAGAGACAGAGACAGAGACACAGACAGAGAGAGAGACAGAGACAGAGGTAGAGACAGAGACAGAGACAGAGACAGAGACAGAGACAGAGGCAGAGATAGAGACAGAGACAGAGGAAGAGACAGAGACAGAGGGAGAGAGAGCGACAGAGGCAGAGACAGAGACAGAGACAGAGACAGAGACGGAGACAAAGACGGAGACAGACGCAGGGACTGAGACAGAGGCAGAGACAGCGAAAGAGACAGGGGCAGAGACAGCGACAGAGACAGAGATAGAGACAGGGCAGAGACAGAGAGAGAGACAGAGACAGAGACAGAGACAGAGACAGAGATAGAGACAGGGCAGAGACAGAGACAGAGACAAAGACAGAGACAGAGACAGAGGCAGGGACGGAGACAGAGACAGAGACAGAGACAGAGGCAGAGACAGAGACAGAGACAGAGACAGAGACGGAGACAGAGACAGAGACCGAGACAGACGCAGAGACAGACGCAGAGACAGAGACAGAGACAGAGACGGAGACAAAGACGGTGACAGACGCAGGGACTGAGACAGAGGCAGAGACAGCGAAAGAGACAGGGGCAGAGACAGCGACAGAGACAGAGATAGAGACAGGGCAGAGACAGAGACAGAGACAGAGACAGAGACAGAGACAGAGACAGAGACGGAGACAGAGGCAGAGACAGAGACAGGGACAGAGACGGAGACAGAGACAGAGGAAGGTACAGCGACACAGAGAGACAGAGACAGAGACAGAGGCAGTGACAGAGACAGAGACAGAGACAGAGACAGTGACAGAGACAGAGGCAGAGACACAGACAGAGACAGAGACAGAGACAGAGACAGAGATAGAGACAGGGCAGAGACAGAGACAGAGACAGGGACAGAGACAGAGACACAGACAAAGACAGAGACAGAGACAGAGGCAGGGACGGAGACAGAGGCAGAGACAGCGAAAGAGACAGGGGCAGAGACAGCGACAGAGACAGAGATAGAGACAGGGCAGAGACAGAGACAGAGACAGAGACAGAGACAGAGACAGAGACAGAGACGGAGACAGAGGCAGAGACAGAGACAGGGACAGAGACGGAGACAGAGACAGAGGAAGGTACAGCGACACAGAGAGACAGAGACAGAGACAGAGGCAGGGACGGAGACAGTGACAGAGACAGAGACAGAGGCAGAGACAGAGACAAAGACAGAGACAGAGACGGAGACAGAGGCAGAGACCGAGACAGACGCAGAGACAGACGCAGAGACAGATGCAGAGACAGAGACAGAGACAGAGTCAGAGACAGAGACAGAGACAGAGACAGAGACAGAGACAGAGACAGAGACAGAGACAGAGACAGAGACAGAGACAGATACAGAGACAGAGACAGAGACAGAGACAGAGACAGAGACAGAGATAGAGACAGAGACAGAGACAGAGACACAGACAGAGACAGAGACGGAGATAGAGACAGAGACAGAGACAGAGTCGGAGACAGAGGCAGAGACACAGGCAGGGACAGAGACAGAGACAGAGACAGAAACAGAGACAGAGACAGATACGGGGACAGAGACAGAGGCAGAGACAGAGACAGAGACAGAGACGGAGACAGAGACAGAGACAGAGACAGCGGCAGAGACAGGGACGGAGACAGAGACAGAGACACAGACACAGACAGAGACAGAGACAGAGACAGAGACGGAGACAGAGACAGAGACGGAGACAGAGGCAGAGACATATCCAGGGACGGAGACAGAGACAGAGACAGAGGGAGAGACAGCGACAGAGACAGAGACAGAGACAGAGACAGAGACAGAGACAGAGACAGAGACAGAGACAGAGACAGAGACAGAGACAGAGACAGAGACAGAGACAGAGACAGAGACAGAGACAGAGACAGAGACAGAGACAGAGACAGAGACAGAGACACAGAGACATAGGCACGGAGGCAGAGAAACTGATACAGAGACAAAGAGACAGAGGCAGAGACACTCAGACAGACCCAGAGACAGAGACACAGAGACAGAGACAGAGAGATTCACAGAGACCGAGACATAATGACAGAGGCAGAGACACAGAGACGGATACACAGAGACAGAGATGCAGAGACAGAGACACAGAGACAGAGACAGAGGCGGAGACAGAGGCAGAGACAGACACAGAGACGGAGGCAGAGACAGAGACAGAGACAGAGACAGTGACAGAGACAGAGACAGAGACAGAGGCAGAGACAGGCACAGAGATGGAGGCAGAGACAGAGACAGAGACAGAGACAGTGACAGAGACAGAGACAGAGACACAGACAGAGACAGAGACAGAGGCAGAGATAGAGACAGAGACAGAGACAGAGACAGAGGGAGAGACAGAGACAGAGACAGAGACAGAGACAGAGAAGGAGACAAAGACTGAGACAGAGACAGAGACAGAGACAGAGACAGAGACAGAGACAGAGTCGGAGATAGAGACAGAGATAGAGACAGTGACAGAGACGGAGACAGAGGCAGAGACACAGGCAGGGACAGAGACAGAGACAGAGACAGAGACAGAGACAGAGACAGAGACAGAGACAGAGACAGAGACAGAGACAGAGAGAGAGACAGGGACAGAGACAGAGACAGAGACAGAGGCAGAGACAGAGGCAGAGACAGAGACAGAGACGGAGACAGGGACAGAGACGGAGATAGAGACAGAGATAGAGACAGTGACAGAGACGGAGACAGAGGCAGAGACACAGGCAGGGACAGAGACAGAGGCAGAGATAGAGACAGAGACAGAGGAAGAGACAGAGACAGAGGGAGAGAGAGCGACAGAGGCAGAGACAGAGACAGAGACAGAGACAGAGACGGAGACAAAGACGGAGACAGACGCAGGGACTGAGACAGAGGCAGAGACAGCGAAAGAGACAGAGATAGAGACAGGGCAGAGACAGAGAGAGAGAGACAGAGACAGAGACAGAGACAGAGACAGAGATAGAGACAGGGCAGAGACAGAGACAGAGACAGGGACAGAGACAGAGACACAGACAAAGACAGAGACAGAGACAGAGGCAGGGACGGAGACAGAGACAGAGACAGAGACAGAGGCAGAGACAGAGACAGAGACAGAGACAGAGACGGAGACAGAGACAGAGACCGAGACAGACGCAGAGACAGACGCAGAGACAGAGACAGAGACAGAGACGGAGACAAAGACGGTGACAGACGCAGGGACTGAGACAGAGGCAGAGACAGCGAAAGAGACAGGGGCAGAGACAGCGACAGAGACAGAGATAGAGACAGGGCAGAGACAGAGACAGAGACAGAGACAGAGACAGAGACAGAGACAGAGACGGAGACAGAGGCAGAGACAGAGACAGGGACAGAGACGGAGACATATCCAGGGACGGAGACAGAGACAGAGACAGAGGGAGAGACAGCGACAGAGACAGAGACAGAGACAGAGACAGAGACAGAGACAGAGACAGAGACAGAGACAGAGACAGAGACAGAGACAGAGACAGAGACAGAGACAGAGACAGAGACAGAGACAGAGACAGAGACAGAGACAGAGACAGAGACAGAGACAGAGACTGAGACAGAGACAGAGACAGAGACAGAGGCACAGACAGAGAGAGAGACAGAGACAGAGGTAGAGACAGAGACAGAGACAGAGACAGAGACAGAGACAGAGACAGAGGCAGAGTCTCAGACAGAGAAAGAGACAGGGACAGAGACAGAGACAGAGACAGAGACAGAGACTGAGACAGAGACAGAGACAGATACAGAGGCACAGACAGAGAGAGAGACAGAGACAGAGGTAGAGACAGAGACAGAGACAGAGACAGCGGCAGAGGCAGGGACGGAGACAGTGACAGAGACAGAGACAGAGGCAGAGACAGAGACAGAGACAGAGACAGAGACGGAGACAGAGGCAGAGACCGAGACAGACGCAGAGACAGACGCAGAGACAGATGCAGAGACAGAGACAGAGACAGAGTCAGAGACAGAGACAGAGACAGAGACAGAGACAGAGACAGAGACAGAGACAGAGACAGAGACAGAGACAGAGACAGAGACAGAGACAGATACAGAGACAGAGACAGAGACAGAGACAGAGACAGAGACAGAGATAGAGACAGAGACAGAGACAGAGACACAGACAGAGACAGAGACGGAGATAGAGACAGAGACAGAGACAGAGTCGGAGACAGAGGCAGAGACACAGGCAGGGACAGAGACAGAGACAGAGACAGAAACAGAGACAGAGACAGATACGGGGACAGAGACAGAGGCAGAGACAGAGACAGAGACAGAGACGGAGACAGAGACAGAGACAGAGACAGCGGCAGAGACAGGGACGGAGACAGAGACAGAGACACAGACACAGACAGAGACAGAGACAGAGACAGAGACGGAGACAGAGACAGAGACGGAGACAGAGGCGGAGACATATCCAGGGACGGAGACAGAGACAGAGACAGAGGGAGAGACAGCGACAGAGACAGAGACAGAGACAGAGACAGAGACAGAGACAGAGACAGAGACAGAGACAGAGACAGAGACAGAGACAGAGACAGAGACAGAGACAGAGACAGAGACAGAGACAGAGACAGAGACAGAGACAGAGACAGAGACAGAGACAGAGACTGAGACAGAGACAGAGACAGAGACAGAGGCACAGACAGAGAGAGAGACAGAGACAGAGGTAGAGACAGAGACAGAGACAGAGACAGAGACAGAGACAGAGACAGAGGCAGAGTCTCAGACAGAGAAAGAGACAGGGACAGAGACAGAGACAGAGACAGAGACAGAGACTGAGACAGAGACAGAGACAGATACAGAGGCACAGACAGAGAGAGAGACAGAGACAGAGGTAGAGACAGAGACAGAGACAGAGACAGAGGCAGAGTCTCAGACAGAGAAAGAGACAGGGACAGAGACAGAGACAGAGACAGAGACAGAGACTGAGACAGAGACAGAGACAGAGACAGAGGCACAGACAGAGAGAGAGACAGAGACAGAGGTAGAGACAGAGACAGAGACAGAGACAGAGACAGAGACAGAGACAGGGGCAGAGATAGAGACAGAGACAGAGAAAGAGACAGAGGGAGAGAGAGCGACAGAGGCAGAGACAGAGACAGAGACAGAGACAGAGACGGAGACAGAGGCACAGACAGAGAGAGAGACAGAGACAGAGGTAGAGACAGAGACAGAGACAGAGACAGAGACAGAGACAGAGACAGAGGCAGAGATAGAGACAGAGACAGAGAAAGAGACAGAGGGAGAGACAGAGATAGAGACAGGGCAGAGACAGAGACAGAGACAGAGACAGAGACAGAGACAGAGACAGAGACAGAGACAGGGCAGAGACCGAGACAGAGACAGGGACAGAGACAGCGACAGAGACAGAGACAGAGACAGAGACAGAGACAGAGACGGAGACAGAAACAGAGACAGAGACAGATACGGGGACAGAGACAGAGGCAGAGACAGAGACGGAGACAGAGACAGAGACCGAGACAGACGCAGAGACAGACGCAGAGACAGATGCAGAGACAGAGACAGAGACAGAGTCAGAGACAGAGACAGAGACAGAGACAGAGACAGAGACAGAGACAGAGACAGAGACAGAGACAGAGACAGAGACAGAGAGAGAGACAGAGACAGAGACAGAGACAGAGACAGAGACAGAGACAGAGACAGAAACAGAGACAGAGACAGATACGGGGACAGAGACAGAGGCAGAGACAGAGACAGAGACAGAGACAGAGACGGAGACAGAGACAGAGACAGAGACAGAGACAGCGGCAGAGACAGGGACGGAGACAGAGACAGAGACACAGACACAGACAGAGACAGAGACAGAGACAGAGACGGAGACAGAGACAGAGACGGAGACAGAGGCAGAGACATATCCAGGGACGGAGACAGAGACAGAGACAGAGGGAGAGACAGCGACAGAGACAGAGACAGAGACAGAGACAGAGACAGAGACAGAGACAGAGGCAGAGACAGAGACAGAGACAGAGACAGAGACAGAGACAGAGACACAGAGACATAGGCACGGAGGCAGAGAAACTGATACAGAGACAAAGAGACAGAGGCAGAGACACTCAGACAGACCCAGAGACAGAGACACAGAGACAGAAACAGAGAGATTCACAGAGACCGAGACATAATGACAGAGGCAGAGACACAGAGACGGATACACAGAGACAGAGATGCAGAGACAGAGACACAGAGACAGAGACAGAGGCGGAGACAGAGGCAGAGACAGACACAGAGACGGAGGCAGAGACAGAGACAGAGACAGAGACAGTGACAGAGACAGAGACAGAGACAGAGGCAGAGACAGGCACAGAGATGGAGGCAGAGACAGAGACAGAGACAGAGACAGTGACAGAGACAGAGACAGAGACACAGACAGAGACAGAGACAGAGGCAGAGATAGAGACAGAGACAGAGACAGAGACAGAGGGAGAGAGAGCGACAGAGGCAGAGACAGAGACAGAGGCAGAGACAGCGAAAGAGACAGGGGCAGAGACAGCGACAGAGACAGAGATAGAGACAGGGCAGAGACAGAGACAGAGACGGAGATAGAGACAGAGATAGAGACAGTGACAGAGACGGAGACAGAGGCAGAGACACAGGCAGGGACAGAGACAGAGACAGAGACAGAAACCGAGACAGAGACAGATACGGGGACAGAGACAGAGGCAGAGACAGAGACAGAGACAGAGACAGAGACGGAGACAGAGACAGAGACAGAGACAGAGACAGAGACAGAGGCAGAGTCTCAGACAGAGAAAGAGACAGGGACAGAGACAGAGACAGAGACAGAGACAGAGACTGAGACAGAGACAGAGACAGAGACACAGACAGAGAGAGAGACAGAGACAGAGGTAGAGACAGAGACAGAGACAGAGACAGAGACAGAGACAGAGGCAGAGATAGAGACAGAGACAGAGGAAGAGACAGAGACAGAGGGAGAGAGAGCGACAGAGGCAGAGACAGAGACAGAGACAGAGACAGAGACGGAGACAAAGACGGAGACAGACGCAGGGACTGAGACAGAGGCAGAGACAGCGAAAGAGACAGGGGCAGAGACAGCGACAGAGACAGAGATAGAGACAGGGCAGAGACAGAGAGAGAGACAGAGACAGAGACAGAGACAGAGACAGAGATAGAGACAGGGCAGAGACAGAGACAGAGACAGGGACAGAGACAGAGACACAGACAAAGACAGAGACAGAGACAGAGGCAGGGACGGAGACAGAGACAGAGACAGAGACAGAGGCAGAGACAGAGACAGAGACAGAGACAGAGACAGAGACAGAGACAGAGACGGAGACAGAGACAGAGACAGAGACAGAGACAGAGACAGAGACAGAGACAGATACGGAGACAGAGACGGAGACAGAGACAGAGACAGAAACAGAGACCGAGACAGAGACGGAGACAGAGTCGGAGACAGAGACAGAGACAAAGACAGAGACAGAGACAGAGACAGAGACAGAGACAGAGACAGAGACAGAGACAGAGACAGAGACAGAGACAGAGACAGAGACAGAGACAGAGACAGAGACAGAGACAGAGACAGAGACAGAGAGAGAGACAGGGACAGAGACAGAGACAGAGACAGAGGCAGAGACAGAGGCAGAGACAGAGACAGAGACGGAGACAGGGACAGAGGCGGAGATAGAGACAGAGATAGAGACAGTGACAGAGACGGAGACAGAGGCAGAGACACAGGCAGGGACAGAGACAGAGACAGAGACAGAAACCGAGACAGAGACAGATACGGGGACAGAGACAGAGGCAGAGACAGAGACAGAGACAGAGACAGAGACGGAGACAGAGACAGAGACAGAGACAGAGACAGAGACAGAGGCAGAGTCTCAGACAGAGAAAGAGACAGGGACAGAGACAGAGACAGAGACAGAGACAGAGACTGAGACAGAGACAGAGACAGAGACACAGACAGAGAGAGAGACAGAGACAGAGGTAGAGACAGAGACAGAGACAGAGACAGAGACAGAGTCGGAGACAGAGGCAGAGACACAGGCAGGGACAGAGACAGAGACAGAGACAGAAACAGAGACAGAGACAGATACGGGGACAGAGACAGAGGCAGAGACAGAGACAGAGACAGAGACGGAGACAGAGACAGAGACAGAGACAGCGGCAGAGACAGGGACGGAGACAGAGACAGAGACACAGACACAGACAGAGACAGAGACAGAGACAGAGACGGAGACAGAGACAGAGACGGAGACAGAGGCAGAGACATATCCAGGGACGGAGACAGAGACAGAGACAGAGGGAGAGACAGCGACAGAGACAGAGACAGAGACAGAGACAGAGACAGAGACAGAGACAGAGACAGAGACAGAGACAGAGACAGAGACAGAGACAGAGACAGAGACAGAGACAGAGACAGAGACAGAGACAGAGACAGAGACACAGAGACATAGGCACGGAGGCAGAGAAACTGATACAGAGACAAAGAGACAGAGGCAGAGACACTCAGACAGACCCAGAGACAGAGACACAGAGACAGAGACAGAGAGATTCACAGAGACCGAGACATAATGACAGAGGCAGAGACACAGAGACGGATACACAGAGACAGAGATGCAGAGACAGAGACACAGAGACAGAGACAGAGGCGGAGACAGAGGCAGAGACAGACACAGAGACGGAGGCAGAGACAGAGACAGAGACAGAGACAGTGACAGAGACAGAGACAGAGGGAGAGACAGAGACAGAGACAGAGACAGAGACAGAGAAGGAGACAAAGACTGAGACAGAGACAGAGACAGAGACAGAGACAGAGACAGAGACAGAGTCGGAGATAGAGACAGAGATAGAGACAGTGACAGAGACGGAGACAGAGGCAGAGACACAGGCAGGGACAGAGACAGAGACAGAGACAGAGACAGAGACAGAGACAGAGACAGAGACAGAGACAGAGACAGAGAGAGAGACAGGGACAGAGACAGAGACAGAGACAGAGGCAGAGACAGAGGCAGAGACAGAGACAGAGACGGAGACAGGGACAGAGACGGAGATAGAGACAGAGATAGAGACAGTGACAGAGACGGAGACAGAGGCAGAGACACAGGCAGGGACATAGACAGAGGCAGAGATAGAGACAGAGACAGAGGAAGAGACAGAGACAGAGGGAGAGAGAGCGACAGAGGCAGAGACAGAGACAGAGACAGAGACAGAGACGGAGACAAAGACGGAGACAGACGCAGGGACTGAGACAGAGGCAGAGACAGCGAAAGAGACAGAGATAGAGACAGGGCAGAGACAGAGAGAGAGAGACAGAGACAGAGACAGAGACAGAGACAGAGATAGAGACAGGGCAGAGACAGAGACAGAGACAGGGACAGAGACAGAGACACAGACAAAGACAGAGACAGAGACAGAGGCAGGGACGGAGACAGAGACAGAGACAGAGACAGAGGCAGAGACAGAGACAGAGACAGAGACAGAGACGGAGACAGAGACAGAGACCGAGACAGACGCAGAGACAGACGCAGAGACAGAGACAGAGACAGAGACGGAGACAAAGACGGTGACAGACGCAGGGACTGAGACAGAGGCAGAGACAGCGAAAGAGACAGGGGCAGAGACAGCGACAGAGACAGAGATAGAGACAGGGCAGAGACAGAGACAGAGACAGAGACAGAGACAGAGACAGAGACAGAGACGGAGACAGAGGCAGAGACAGAGACAGGGACAGAGACGGAGACAGAGACAGAGGAAGGTACAGCGACACAGAGAGACAGAGACAGAGACAGAGGCAGTGACAGAGACAGAGACAGAGACAGAGACAGTGACAGAGACAGAGGCAGAGACACAGACAGAGACAGAGACAGAGACAGAGACAGAGATAGAGACAGGGCAGAGACAGAGACAGAGACAGGGACAGAGACAGAGACACAGACAAAGACAGAGACAGAGACAGAGGCAGGGACGGAGACAGTGACAGAGACAGAGACAGAGGCAGAGACAGAGACAGAGACAGAGACAGAGACGGAGACAGAGGCAGAGACCGAGACAGACGCAGAGACAGACGCAGAGACAGATGCAGAGACAGAGACAGAGACAGAGTCAGAGACAGAGACAGAGACAGAGACAGAGACAGAGACAGAGACAGAGACAGAGACAGAGACAGAGACAGAGACAGAGACAGATACAGAGACAGAGACAGAGACAGAGACAGAGACAGAGACAGAGATAGAGACAGAGACAGAGACAGAGACACAGACAGAGACAGAGACGGAGATAGAGACAGAGACAGAGACAGAGTCGGAGACAGAGGCAGAGACACAGGCAGGGACAGAGACAGAGACAGAGACAGAAACAGAGACAGAGACAGATACGGGGACAGAGACAGAGGCAGAGACAGAGACAGAGACAGAGACGGAGACAGAGACAGAGACAGAGACAGCGGCAGAGACAGGGACGGAGACAGAGACAGAGACACAGACACAGACAGAGACAGAGACAGAGACAGAGACGGAGACAGAGACAGAGACGGAGACAGAGGCGGAGACATATCCAGGGACGGAGACAGAGACAGAGACAGAGGGAGAGACAGCGACAGAGACAGAGACAGAGACAGAGACAGAGACAGAGACAGAGACAGAGACAGAGACAGAGACAGAGACAGAGACAGAGACAGAGACAGAGACAGAGACAGAGACAGAGACAGAGACAGAGACAGAGACAGAGACAGAGACAGAGACACAGAGACATAGGCACGGAGGCAGAGAAACTGATACAGAGACAAAGAGACAGAGGCAGAGACACTCAGACAGACCCAGAGACAGAGACACAGAGACAGAGACAGAGAGATTCACAGAGACCGAGGCATAATGACAGAGGCAGAGACACAGAGACGGATACACAGAGACAGAGATGCAGAGACAGAGACACAGAGACAGAGACAGAGGCGGAGACAGAGGCAGAGACAGACACAGAGACGGAGGCAGAGACAGAGACAGAGACAGTGACAGAGACAGAGACAGAGACAGAGGCAGAGACAGGCACAGAGATGGAGGCAGAGACAGAGACAGAGACAGAGACAGTGACAGAGACAGAGACAGAGACACAGACAGAGACAGAGACAGAGGCAGAGATAGAGACAGAGACAGAGACAGAGACAGAGGGAGAGACAGAGACAGAGACAGAGACAGAGACAGAGAAGGAGACAAAGACTGAGACAGAGACAGAGACAGAGACAGAGACAGAGACGGAGACAGAGGCAGAGACACAGGCAGGGACAGAGACAGAGACAGAGACAGAAACCGAGACAGAGACATATACGGGGACAGAGACAGAGGCAGAGACAGAGACAGAGACAGAGACAGAGACAGAGACGGAGACAGAGACAGAGACAGAGACAGAGACAGAGACAGAGGCAGAGTCTAAGACAGAGAAAGAGACAGGGACAGAGACAGAGACAGAGACAGAGACAGAGACAGAGACTGAGACAGAGACAGAGACAGAGACACAGACAGAGAGAGAGACAGAGACAGAGGTAGAGACAGAGACAGAGACAGAGACAGAGACAGAGACAGAGACAGAGGCAGAGATAGAGACAGAGACAGAGAAAGAGACAGAGACAGAGGGAGAGAGAGCGACAGAGGCAGAGACAGAGACAGAGACAGAGACAGAGACGGAGACAAAGACGGAGACAGACGCAGGGACTGAGACAGAGGCAGAGACAGCGAAAGAGACAGGGGCAGAGACAGCGACAGAGACAGAGATAGAGACAGGGCAGAGACAGAGAGAGAGACAGAGACAGAGACAGAGACAGAGACAGAGATAGAGACAGGGCAGAGACAGAGACAGAGACAGGGACAGAGACAGAGACAGAGACACAGACAAAGACAGAGACAGAGACAGAGGCAGGGACGGAGACAGAGACAGAGACAGAGACAGAGGCAGAGACAGAGACAGAGACAGAGACAGAGACGGAGACAGAGACAGAGACCGAGACAGACGCAGAGACAGACGCAGAGACAGAGACAGAGACAGAGACGGAGACAAAGACGGAGACAGACGCAGGGACTGAGACAGAGGCAGAGACAGCGAAAGAGACAGGGGCAGAGACAGCGACAGAGACAGAGATAGAGACAGGGCAGAGACAGAGACAGAGACAGAGACAGAGACAGAGACAGAGACAGAGACGGAGACAGAGGCAGAGACAGAGACAGGGACAGAGACGGAGACAGAGACAGAGGAAGGTACAGCGACACAGAGAGACAGAGACAGAGACAGAGGCAGTGACAGAGACAGAGACAGAGACAGAGACAGAGACAGTGACAGAGACAGAGGCAGAGACACAGACAGAGACAGAGACAGTGTCAGAGACAGAAACACAGACAGAGACGGAGACAGAGGCAGAGACAGAGACAGAGTCAGAGACAGAGACAGAGACGGAGATAGAGACAGATACAGAGACAGAGACGGAGACAGAGGCAGAGACACTGGCAGGGACAGAGACAGAGACAGAGACAGAGACAGAGACAGAGACGGAGACAAAGACGGAGACAGACGCAGAGACTGAGACAGAGGCAGAGACAGAGACAGAGACAGAGACAGCGACGGAGACAAAGACCGTGACAGAGACAGAGACACAGACAGAGAGAGAGACAGAGACAGAGGTAGAGACAGAGGCAGAGACAGAGACAGAGACAGAGACAGAGTCAGAGATAGAGACAGAGACAGAGACAGAGACAGAGGGAGAGAGAGCGACAGAGGCAGAGACAGAGACAGAGACAGAGACAGAGACAGAGACGGAGACAAAGACGGAGACAGACGCAGGGACTGAGACAGAGGCAGAGACAGCGAAAGAGACAGGGGCAGAGACAGCGACAGAGACAGAGATAGAGACAGGGCAGAGACAGAGACAGAGACAGAGCCAGGGACAGAGACGGAGACAGAGACAGAGGAAGAGACAGGGACAGAGACAGAGACAGAGACAGAGACAGAGACAGAGACAGAGACAGAGACAGAGACAGAGGCAGAGTCTCAGACAGAGAAAGAGACAGGGACAGAGACAGAGACAGAGACAGAGACAGAGACTGAGACAGAGACAGAGACAGATACAGAGGCACAGACAGAGAGAGAGACAGAGACAGAGGTAGAGACAGAGACAGAGACAGAGGCAGAGTCTCAGACAGAGAAAGAGACAGGGACAGAGACAGAGACAGAGACAGAGACAGAGACTGAGACAGAGACAGAGACAGAGACAGAGGCACAGACAGAGAGAGAGACAGAGACAGAGGTAGAGACAGAGACAGAGACAGAGACAGAGACAGAGACAGAGACAGGGGCAGAGATAGAGACAGAGACAGAGAAAGAGACAGAGGGAGAGAGAGCGACAGAGGCAGAGACAGAGACAGAGACAGAGACAGAGACGGAGACAGAGGCACAGACAGAGAGAGAGACAGAGACAGAGGTAGAGACAGAGACAGAGACAGAGACAGAGACAGAGACAGAGACAGAGGCAGAGATAGAGACAGAGACAGAGAAAGAGACAGAGGGAGAGACAGAGATAGAGACAGGGCAGAGACAGAGACAGAGACAGAGACAGAGACAGAGACAGAGACAGAGACAGAGACAGGGCAGAGACCGAGACAGAGACAGGGACAGAGACAGCGACAGAGACAGAGACAGAGACAGAGACAGAGACAGAGACAGAGACGGAGACAGAAACAGAGACAGAGACAGATACGGGGACAGAGACAGAGGCAGAGACAGAGACGGAGACAGAGACAGAGACCGAGACAGACGCAGAGACAGACGCAGAGACAGATGCAGAGACAGAGACAGAGACAGAGTCAGAGACAGAGACAGAGACAGAGACAGAGACAGAGACAGAGACAGAGACAGAGACAGAGACAGAGACAGAGACAGAGAGAGAGACAGAGACAGAGACAGAGACAGAGACAGAGACAGAGACAGAGACAGAAACAGAGACAGAGACAGATACGGGGACAGAGACAGAGGCAGAGACAGAGACAGAGACAGAGACAGAGACGGAGACAGAGACAGAGACAGAGACAGAGACAGAGACAGCGGCAGAGACAGGGACGGAGACAGAGACAGAGACACAGACACAGACAGAGACAGAGACAGAGACAGAGACGGAGACAGAGACAGAGACGGAGACAGAGGCAGAGACATATCCAGGGACGGAGACAGAGACAGAGACAGAGGGAGAGACAGCGACAGAGACAGAGACAGAGACAGAGACAGAGACAGAGACAGAGGCAGAGACAGAGACAGAGACAGAGACAGAGACAGAGACAGAGACACAGAGACATAGGCACGGAGGCAGAGAAACTGATACAGAGACAAAGAGACAGAGGCAGAGACACTCAGACAGACCCAGAGACAGAGACACAGAGACAGAAACAGAGAGATTCACGGAGACCGAGACATAATGACAGAGGCAGAGACACAGAGACGGATACACAGAGACAGAGATGCAGAGACAGAGACACAGAGACAGAGACAGAGGCGGAGACAGAGGCAGAGACAGACACAGAGACGGAGGCAGAGACAGAGACAGAGACAGAGACAGTGACAGAGACAGAGACAGAGACAGAGGCAGAGACAGGCACAGAGATGGAGGCAGAGACAGAGACAGAGACAGAGACAGTGACAGAGACAGAGACAGAGACACAGACAGAGACAGAGACAGAGGCAGAGATAGAGACAGAGACAGAGACAGAGACAGAGGGAGAGAGAGCGACAGAGGCAGAGACAGAGACAGAGGCAGAGACAGCGAAAGAGACAGGGGCAGAGACAGCGACAGAGACAGAGATAGAGACAGGGCAGAGACAGAGACAGAGACGGAGATAGAGACAGAGATAGAGACAGTGACAGAGACGGAGACAGAGGCAGAGACACAGGCAGGGACAGAGACAGAGACAGAGACAGAAACCGAGACAGAGACAGATACGGGGACAGAGACAGAGGCAGAGACAGAGACAGAGACAGAGACAGAGACGGAGACAGAGACAGAGACAGAGACAGAGACAGAGACAGAGGCAGAGTCTCAGACAGAGAAAGAGACAGGGACAGAGACAGAGACAGAGACAGAGACAGAGACTGAGACAGAGACAGAGACAGAGACACAGACAGAGAGAGAGACAGAGACAGAGGTAGAGACAGAGACAGAGACAGAGACAGAGACAGAGACAGAGGCAGAGATAGAGACAGAGACAGAGGAAGAGACAGAGACAGAGGGAGAGAGAGCGACAGAGGCAGAGACAGAGACAGAGACAGAGACAGAGACGGAGACAAAGACGGAGACAGACGCAGGGACTGAGACAGAGGCAGAGACAGCGAAAGAGACAGGGGCAGAGACAGCGACAGAGACAGAGATAGAGACAGGGCAGAGACAGAGAGAGAGACAGAGACAGAGACAGAGACAGAGACAGAGATAGAGACAGGGCAGAGACAGAGACAGAGACAGGGACAGAGACAGAGACACAGACAAAGACAGAGACAGAGACAGAGGCAGGGACGGAGACAGAGACAGAGACAGAGACAGAGGCAGAGACAGAGACAGAGACAGAGACAGAGACAGAGACAGAGACAGAGACGGAGACAGAGACAGAGACAGAGACAGAGACAGAGACAGAGACAGAGACAGATACGGAGACAGAGACGGAGACAGAGACAGAGACAGAAACAGAGACCGAGACAGAGACGGAGACAGAGTCGGAGACAGAGACAGAGACAAAGACAGAGACAGAGACAGAGACAGAGACAGAGACAGAGACAGAGACAGAGACAGAGACAGAGACAGAGACAGAGACAGAGACAGAGACAGAGACAGAGACAGAGACAGAGACAGAGACAGAGAGAGAGACAGGGACAGAGACAGAGACAGAGACAGAGGCAGAGACAGAGGCAGAGACAGAGACAGAGACGGAGACAGGGACAGAGGCGGAGATAGAGACAGAGATAGAGACAGTGACAGAGACGGAGACAGAGGCAGAGACACAGGCAGGGACAGAGACAGAGACAGAGACAGAAACCGAGACAGAGACAGATACGGGGACAGAGACAGAGGCAGAGACAGAGACAGAGACAGAGACAGAGACGGAGACAGAGACAGAGACAGAGACAGAGACAGAGACAGAGGCAGAGTCTCAGACAGAGAAAGAGACAGGGACAGAGACAGAGACAGAGACAGAGACAGAGACTGAGACAGAGACAGAGACAGAGACACAGACAGAGAGAGAGACAGAGACAGAGGTAGAGACAGAGACAGAGACAGAGACAGAGACAGAGTCGGAGACAGAGGCAGAGACACAGGCAGGGACAGAGACAGAGACAGAGACAGAAACAGAGACAGAGACAGATACGGGGACAGAGACAGAGGCAGAGACAGAGACAGAGACAGAGACGGAGACAGAGACAGAGACAGAGACAGCGGCAGAGACAGGGACGGAGACAGAGACAGAGACACAGACACAGACAGAGACAGAGACAGAGACAGAGACGGAGACAGAGACAGAGACGGAGACAGAGGCAGAGACATATCCAGGGACGGAGACAGAGACAGAGACAGAGGGAGAGACAGCGACAGAGACAGAGACAGAGACAGAGACAGAGACAGAGACAGAGACAGAGACAGAGACAGAGACAGAGACAGAGACAGAGACAGAGACAGAGACAGAGACAGAGACAGAGACAGAGACAGAGACAGAGACAGAGACAGAGACACAGAGACATAGGCACGGAGGCAGAGAAACTGATACAGAGACAAAGAGACAGAGGCAGAGACACTCAGACAGACCCAGAGACAGAGACACAGAGACAGAGACAGAGAGATTCACAGAGACCGAGACATAATGACAGAGGCAGAGACACAGAGACGGATACACAGAGACAGAGATGCAGAGACAGAGACACAGAGACAGAGACAGAGGCGGAGACAGAGGCAGAGACAGACACAGAGACGGAGGCAGAGACAGAGACAGAGACAGAGACAGTGACAGAGACAGAGACAGAGGGAGAGACAGAGACAGAGACAGAGACAGAGACAGAGAAGGAGACAAAGACTGAGACAGAGACAGAGACAGAGACAGAGACAGAGACAGAGACAGAGTCGGAGATAGAGACAGAGATAGAGACAGTGACAGAGACGGAGACAGAGGCAGAGACACAGGCAGGGACAGAGACAGAGACAGAGACAGAGACAGAGACAGAGACAGAGACAGAGACAGAGACAGAGACAGAGAGAGAGACAGGGACAGAGACAGAGACAGAGACAGAGGCAGAGACAGAGGCAGAGACAGAGACAGAGACGGAGACAGGGACAGAGACGGAGATAGAGACAGAGATAGAGACAGTGACAGAGACGGAGACAGAGGCAGAGACACAGGCAGGGACAGAGACAGAGGCAGAGATAGAGACAGAGACAGAGGAAGAGACAGAGACAGAGGGAGAGAGAGCGACAGAGGCAGAGACAGAGACAGAGACAGAGACAGAGACGGAGACAAAGACGGAGACAGACGCAGGGACTGAGACAGAGGCAGAGACAGCGAAAGAGACAGAGATAGAGACAGGGCAGAGACAGAGAGAGAGAGACAGAGACAGAGACAGAGACAGAGACAGAGATAGAGACAGGGCAGAGACAGAGACAGAGACAGGGACAGAGACAGAGACACAGACAAAGACAGAGACAGAGACAGAGGCAGGGACGGAGACAGAGACAGAGACAGAGACAGAGGCAGAGACAGAGACAGAGACAGAGACAGAGACGGAGACAGAGACAGAGACCGAGACAGACGCAGAGACAGACGCAGAGACAGAGACAGAGACAGAGACGGAGACAAAGACGGTGACAGACGCAGGGACTGAGACAGAGGCAGAGACAGCGAAAGAGACAGGGGCAGAGACAGCGACAGAGACAGAGATAGAGACAGGGCAGAGACAGAGACAGAGACAGAGACAGAGACAGAGACAGAGACAGAGACGGAGACAGAGGCAGAGACAGAGACAGGGACAGAGACGGAGACAGAGACAGAGGAAGGTACAGCGACACAGAGAGACAGAGACAGAGACAGAGGCAGTGACAGAGACAGAGACAGAGACAGAGACAGTGACAGAGACAGAGGCAGAGACACAGACAGAGACAGAGACAGAGACAGAGACAGAGATAGAGACAGGGCAGAGACAGAGACAGAGACAGGGACAGAGACAGAGACACAGACAAAGACAGAGACAGAGACAGAGGCAGGGACGGAGACAGTGACAGAGACAGAGACAGAGGCAGAGACAGAGACAGAGACAGAGACAGAGACGGAGACAGAGGCAGAGACCGAGACAGACGCAGAGACAGACGCAGAGACAGATGCAGAGACAGAGACAGAGACAGAGTCAGAGACAGAGACAGAGACAGAGACAGAGACAGAGACAGAGACAGAGACAGAGACAGAGACAGAGACAGAGACAGAGACAGAGACAGATACAGAGACAGAGACAGAGACAGAGACAGAGACAGAGACAGAGATAGAGACAGAGACAGAGACAGAGACACAGACAGAGACAGAGACGGAGATAGAGACAGAGACAGAGACAGAGTCGGAGACAGAGGCAGAGACACAGGCAGGGACAGAGACAGAGACAGAGACAGAAACAGAGACAGAGACAGATACGGGGACAGAGACAGAGGCAGAGACAGAGACAGAGACAGAGACGGAGACAGAGACAGAGACAGAGACAGCGGCAGAGACAGGGACGGAGACAGAGACAGAGACACAGACACAGACAGAGACAGAGACAGAGACAGAGACGGAGACAGAGACAGAGACGGAGACAGAGGCGGAGACATATCCAGGGACGGAGACAGAGACAGAGACAGAGGGAGAGACAGCGACAGAGACAGAGACAGAGACAGAGACAGAGACAGAGACAGAGACAGAGACAGAGACAGAGACAGAGACAGAGACAGAGACAGAGACAGAGACAGAGACAGAGACAGAGACAGAGACAGAGACAGAGACAGAGACAGAGACACAGAGACATAGGCACGGAGGCAGAGAAACTGATACAGAGACAAAGAGACAGAGGCAGAGACACTCAGACAGACCCAGAGACAGAGACACAGAGACAGAGACAGAGAGATTCACAGAGACCGAGGCATAATGACAGAGGCAGAGACACAGAGACGGATACACAGAGACAGAGATGCAGAGACAGAGACACAGAGACAGAGACAGAGGCGGAGACAGAGGCAGAGACAGACACAGAGACGGAGGCAGAGACAGAGACAGAGACAGTGACAGAGACAGAGACAGAGACAGAGGCAGAGACAGGCACAGAGATGGAGGCAGAGACAGAGACAGAGACAGAGACAGTGACAGAGACAGAGACAGAGACACAGACAGAGACAGAGACAGAGGCAGAGATAGAGACAGAGACAGAGACAGAGACAGAGGGAGAGACAGAGACAGAGACAGAGACAGAGACAGAGAAGGAGACAAAGACTGAGACAGAGACAGAGACAGAGACAGAGACAGAGACGGAGACAGAGGCAGAGACACAGGCAGGGACAGAGACAGAGACAGAGACAGAAACCGAGACAGAGACATATACGGGGACAGAGACAGAGGCAGAGACAGAGACAGAGACAGAGACAGAGACAGAGACGGAGACAGAGACAGAGACAGAGACAGAGACAGAGACAGAGGCAGAGTCTCAGACAGAGAAAGAGACAGGGACAGAGACAGAGACAGAGACAGAGACAGAGACAGAGACTGAGACAGAGGCAGAGACAGAGACACAGACAGAGAGAGAGACAGAGACAGAGGTAGAGACAGAGACAGAGACAGAGACAGAGACAGAGACAGAGACAGAGGCAGAGATAGAGACAGAGACAGAGAAAGAGACAGAGACAGAGGGAGAGAGAGCGACAGAGGCAGAGACAGAGACAGAGACAGAGACAGAGACGGAGACAAAGACGGAGACAGACGCAGGGACTGAGACAGAGGCAGAGACAGCGAAAGAGACAGGGGCAGAGACAGCGACAGAGACAGAGATAGAGACAGGGCAGAGACAGAGAGAGAGACAGAGACAGAGACAGAGACAGAGACAGAGATAGAGACAGGGCAGAGACAGAGACAGAGACAGGGACAGAGACAGAGACAGAGACACAGACAAAGACAGAGACAGAGACAGAGGCAGGGACGGAGACAGAGACAGAGACAGAGACAGAGGCAGAGACAGAGACAGAGACAGAGACAGAGACGGAGACAGAGACAGAGACCGAGACAGACGCAGAGACAGACGCAGAGACAGAGACAGAGACAGAGACGGAGACAAAGACGGAGACAGACGCAGGGACTGAGACAGAGGCAGAGACAGCGAAAGAGACAGGGGCAGAGACAGCGACAGAGACAGAGATAGAGACAGGGCAGAGACAGAGACAGAGACAGAGACAGAGACAGAGACAGAGACAGAGACGGAGACAGAGGCAGAGACAGAGACAGGGACAGAGACGGAGACAGAGACAGAGGAAGGTACAGCGACACAGAGAGACAGAGACAGAGACAGAGGCAGTGACAGAGACAGAGACAGAGACAGAGACAGAGACAGTGACAGAGACAGAGGCAGAGACACAGACAGAGACAGAGACAGTGTCAGAGACAGAAACACAGACAGAGACGGAGACAGAGGCAGAGACAGAGACAGAGTCAGAGACAGAGACAGAGACGGAGATAGAGACAGATACAGAGACAGAGACGGAGACAGAGGCAGAGACACTGGCAGGGACAGAGACAGAGACAGAGATAGAGACAGGGCAGAGACAGAGACAGAGACAGGGACAGAGACAGAGACAGAGACACAGACAAAGACAGAGACAGAGACAGAGGCAGGGACGGAGACAGAGACAGAGACAGAGACAGAGGCAGAGACAGAGACAGAGACAGAGACAGAGACGGAGACAGAGACAGAGACCGAGACAGACGCAGAGACAGACGCAGAGACAGAGACAGAGACAGAGACGGAGACAAAGACGGAGACAGACGCAGGGACTGAGACAGAGGCAGAGACAGCGAAAGAGACAGGGGCAGAGACAGCGACAGAGACAGAGATAGAGACAGGGCAGAGACAGAGACAGAGACAGAGACAGAGACAGAGACAGAGACAGAGACGGAGACAGAGGCAGAGACAGAGACAGGGACAGAGACGGAGACAGAGACAGAGGAAGGTACAGCGACACAGAGAGACAGAGACAGAGACAGAGGCAGTGACAGAGACAGAGACAGAGACAGAGACAGAGACAGTGACAGAGACAGAGGCAGAGACACAGACAGAGACAGAGACAGTGTCAGAGACAGAAACACAGACAGAGACGGAGACAGAGGCAGAGACAGAGACAGAGTCAGAGACAGAGACAGAGACGGAGATAGAGACAGATACAGAGACAGAGACGGAGACAGAGGCAGAGACACTGGCAGGGACAGAGACAGAGACAGAGACAGAGACAGAGACAGAGACGGAGACAAAGACGGAGACAGACGCAGAGACTGAGACAGAGGCAGAGACAGAGACAGAGACATAGACAGCGACGGAGACAAAGACCGTGACAGAGACAGAGACACAGACAGAGAGAGAGACAGAGACAGAGGTAGAGACAGAGGCAGAGACAGAGACAGAGACAGAGACAGAGTCAGAGATAGAGACAGAGACAGAGACAGAGACAGAGGGAGAGAGAGCGACAGAGGCAGAGACAGAGACAGAGACAGAGACAGAGACAGAGACGGAGACAAAGACGGAGACAGACGCAGGGACTGAGACAGAGGCAGAGACAGCGAAAGAGACAGGGGCAGAGACAGCGACAGAGACAGAGATAGAGACAGGGCAGAGACAGAGACAGAGACAGAGCCAGGGACAGAGACGGAGACAGAGACAGAGGAAGAGACAGGGACAGAGACAGAGACAGAGACAGAGACAGAGACAGAGACAGAGACAGAGGCAGAGATAGAGACAGAGACAGAGACAGAGACAGAGGGAGAGAGAGCGACAGAGGCAGAGACAGAGACAGAGACAGAGACAGAGACGGAGACAAAGACGGAGACAGACGCAGGGACTGAGAAAGAGGCAGAGACAGCGAAAGAGACAGGGGCAGAGACAGCGACAGAGACAGAGATAGAGACAGGGCAGAGACAGAGACAGAGACAGAGACAGAGACAGAGACAGAGACAGAGATAGAGACAGGGCAGAGACAGAGACAGAGACAGGGACAGAGACAGAGACACAGACAAAGACAGAGACAGAGACAGAGGCAGGGACGGAGACAGAGACAGAGACAGAGACAGAGGCAGAGACAGAGACAGAGACAGAGACAGAGACGGAGACAGAGACAGAGACCGAGACAGACGCAGAGACAGACGCAGAGACAGATGCAGAGACAGAGACAGAGACAGAGTCAGAGACAGAGACAGAGACAGAGACAGAGACAGAGACAGAGACAGAGACAGATACAGAGACAGAGACAGAGACAGAGACAGAGACAGAGACAGAGATAGAGACAGAGACAGAGACAGAGACACAGACAGAGACACAGACAGAGACAGAGACAGTGTCAGAGACAGAAACACAGAGAGAGTCGGAGACAGAGGCAGAGACAGAGACAGTGTCAGAGACAGAGACAGAGACGGAGATAGAGACAGAGACAGAGACAGAGACAGAGACAGAGACAGAGACACAGAGACATAGGCACGGAGGCAGAGAAACTGATACAGAGACAAAGAGACAGAGGCAGAGACACTCAGACAGAGACCCAGAGACAGAGACACAGAGACAGAGACAGAGAGATTCACAGAGACCGAGACATAATGACAGAGGCAGAGACACAGAGACGGATACACAGAGACAGAGATGCAGAGACAGAGACACAGAGACAGAGACAGAGGCGGAGACAGATGAAGAGACAGACACAGAGACGGAGGCAGAGACAGAGACAGTGACAGAGACAGAGACAGAGACAGAGGCAGAGACAGGCACAGAGATGGAGGCAGAGACAGAGACAGAGACAGAGACAGTGACAGAGACAGAGACAGAGACACAGACAGAGACAGAGACAGAGGCAGAGATAGAGACAGAGACAGAGACAGAGACAGAGGGAGAGAGAGCGACAGAGGCAGAGACAGAGACAGAGGCAGAGACAGCGAAAGAGACAGGGGCAGAGACAGCGACAGAGACAGAGATAGAGACAGGGCAGAGACAGAGACAGAGACAGAGACAGAGACAGAGACAGAGACAGAGACAGAGACGGAGACAAAGACTGAGACAGAGACAGAGACAGAGACAGAGACAGAGACAGAGACAGAGACAGAGACGGAGACAGAGACAGAGACAGAGACAGAGATAGAGACAGAGACAGAGACAAAGACAGAGACAGAGACAGAAACAGAGACAGAGACAGAGACAGAGACCGAGACAGAGACGGAGACAGAGACAGAGACAGAGACAGAGACAGAGACAGAGACAGATACGGAGACAGAGACGGAGACAGAGACAGAGACAGAAACAGAGACCGAGACAGAGACGGAGACAGAGTCGGAGACAGAGACAGAGACAAAAACAGAGACAGAGACAGAGACAGAGACAGAGACAGAGACAGAGACAGAGACAGAGACAGAGACAGAGACAGAGACAGAGACAGAGACAGAGACAGAGACAGAGGCAGAGACAGAGGCAGAGACAGAGACAGAGACGGAGACAGGGACAGAGACGGAGATAGAGACAGAGATAGAGACAGTGACAGAGACGGAGACAGAGGCAGAGACACAGGCAGGGACAGAGACAGAGACAGAGACATAAACCGAGACAGAGACAGATACGGGGACAGAAACAGAGGCAGAGACAGAGACAGAGACAGAGACAGAGACGGAGACAGAGACAGAGACAGAGACAGAGACAGAGACAGAGACAGAGACAGAGACAGAGGCAGAGTCTCAGACAGAGAAAGAGACAGGGACAGAGACAGAGACAGAGACAGAGACAGAGACTGAGACAGAGACAGAGACAGAGACAGAGACGGAGACACAGACAGAGAGAGAGACAGAGACAGAGGTAGAGACAGAGACAGAGACAGAGACAGAGACAGAGACAGAGGCAGAGATAGACACAGAGACACAGAAAGAGACAGAGGGAGAGAGAGCGACAGAGGCAGAGACAGAGTCAGAGACAGAGACAGAGACGGAGACAAAGACGGAGACAGACGCAGTGACTGAGACAGAGGCAGAGACAGCGACAGAGACAGGGGCAGAGACAGCGACAGAGACAGAGATAGAGACAGGGCAGAGACAGATACAGAGACAGAGACAGAGACAGAGACAGAGACGGAGACAGAGGCAGAGACAGAGCCAGGGACAGAGACGGAGACAGAGACAGAGGAAGAGACAGGGACAGAGACAGAGACAGAGACAGGGACAGAGATAGAGACACAGACAGAGACAGCGACAGAGACAGAGACAGAGACAGAGACAGAGACAGAGAGAGAGACAGAGACAGAGACAGAGACAGAGACAGAGACAGAGACAGAGACAGAGACAGAGACGGAGACAGAGGCAGAGACAGAGCCAGGGACAGAGACGGAGACAGAGACAGAGGAAGAGACAGAGACAGAGACAGAGACAGAGACAGAGACAGAGACAGAGACAGAGACAGAGACAGAGACAGAGACAGAGACAGAGACAGAGACAGAGACAGAGACAGAGACAGAGACAGAGACAGAGACAGAGACAGAGACAGAGACAGAGACAGAGACAGAGACAGAGACAGAGACAGAGACGGAGACAAAGACGGAGACAGACGCAGGGACTGAGACAGAGGCAGAGACAGCGAAAGAGACAGGGGCAGAGACAGCGACAGAGACAGAGATAGAGACAGGGCAGAGACAGAGACAGAGACAGAGACAGAGACAGAGACAGAGACAGAGACGGAGACAGAGGCAGAGACAGAGACAGGGACAGAGACGGAGACAGAGACAGTGGAAGATACAGCGACACAGAGGGACAGAGACAGAGACAGAGGCAGTGACAGAGACAGAGACAGAGACAGAGACAGTGACAGAGACAGAGGCAGAGACACAGACAGAGACAGAGACAGTGTCAGAGACAGAAACACAGACAGAGACGGAGACAGAGGCAGAGACAGAGACAGAGTCAGAGACAGAGACAGAGACGGAGATAGAGACAGATACAGAGACAGAGACGGAGACAGAGGCAGAGACACAGGCAGGGACAGCGACATAGACAGAGACAGAAACAGAGACAGAGACAGATACGCAGACAGAGACAGAGGAATAGACAGAGACAGAGACAGAGACAGAGACAGAGACAGAGACAGAGACAGAGACAGAGACAGAGACAGAGACAGAGACAGAGACAGAGACAGAGACAGAGACAGAGACAGAGACAGAGACAGAGACTGAGACAGAGGCAGAGACAGAGGCAGAGACAGAGACAGAGACAGCGACAGAGACAGAGACAGAGACAGAGACAGAGACAGGGACAGAGACAGGGACAGAGACAGAGACAGAGACAGAGAAAGAGACAGAGACAGAGACAGAGACAGAGACAGAGGCGGAGACAGAGACAGAGACAGAGACAGAGACAGAGACGGAGACAGAGACAGAGACAGAGACAGAGACAGAGACAGAGACAGAGACAGAGACAGAGACGGAGACAAAGACAGAGACAGAGACGGAGACAAAGACCGGGACAGAGACAGAAACAGAGGCCGAGACAGAGACGGAGACAGAGTCGGAGACAGAGACAGAGACAAAGACAGAGACAGAGACAGAGACAGAGACAGAGACAGAGACAGAGACAGAGACAGAGACAGAGACAGAGACAGAGACAGAGACAGAGACAGAGGCAGAGACAGAGGCAGAGACAGAGACAGAGACGGAGACAGGGACAGAGACGGAGATAGAGACAGAGATAGAGACAGTGACAGAGACGGAGACAGAGGCAGAGACACAGGCAGGGACAGAGACAGAGACGGAGACAGAAACAGAGACAGAGACAGATACGGGGACAGAGACAGAGGCAGAGACAGAGACAGAGACACAGACAGAGACGGAGACAGAGACAGAGACAGAGACAGAGACAGAGACAGAGACAGAGACAGAGACAGAGACAGAGACAGAGACAGAGACAGAGACAGAGACAGAGACAGAGACAGAGACAGAGACAGAGGCAGAGTCTCAGACAGAGAAAGAGACAGGGACAGAGACAGAGACAGAGACAGAGACAGAGACAGAGACAGAGACAGAGGCACAGACAGAGAGAGAGACAGAGACAGAGGTAGAGACAGAGACAGAGACAGAGACAGAGACAGAGACAGAGACAGAGGCAGAGATAGAGACAGAGACAGAGAAAGAGACAGAGGGAGAGAGAGCGACAGAGGCAGAGACAGAGACAGAGACAGAGACAGAGACGGAGACAAAGGCGGAGACAGACGCAGGGACTGAGACAGAGGCAGAGACAGCGACAGAGACAGGGGCAGAGACAGAGACAGAGACAGAGACAGAGACAGAGACGGAGACAGAGGCAGAGACAGAGCCAGGGACAGAGACGGAGACAGAGACAGAGGAAGAGACAGGGACAGAGACAGAGACAGAGACAGAGACAGAGACGGAGACAAAGACGGAGACAGACGCAGGGACGGAGACAGAGGCAGAGACAGCGAAAGAGACAGGGGCAGAGACAGCGACAGAGACAGTGACAGAGACAGAGGCAGAGACACAGACAGAGACAGAGACAGTGTCAGAGACAGAAACACAGACAGAGACGGAGACAGAGGCAGAGATAGAGACAGAGTCAGAGACAGAGACAGAGACGGAGATAGAGACAGATACAGAGACAGAGACGGAGACAGAGGCAGAGACACAGGCAGGGACAGCGACAGAGACAGAGACAGAAACAGAGACAGAGACAGATACGGAGACAGAGACAGAGGAATAGACAGAGACAGAGACAGAGACAGAGACAGAGACAGAGACAGAGACAGAGACAGAGACAGAGACAGAGACAGAGACAGAGACAGAGACAGAGACAGAGACAGAGACAGAGACAGAGACAGAGACAGAGACAGAGACAGAGACAGAGACAGAGACAGAGACAGAGACAGAGACAGAGACAGAGACAGAGACAGAGGCAGAGACGGAGACAAAGACAGAGACAGAGACAGAGACAGAGGTAGAGACAGAGACAGAGACAGAGACAGAGACAGAGACAGAGACAGAGACAGAGGCAGAGATAGAGACAGAGACAGAGACAGAGACAGAGGGAGAGAGAGCGACAGAGGCAGAGACAGAGACAGAGACAGAGACAGAGACGGAGACAAAGACGGAGACAGGCGCAGGGACTGAGACAGAGGCAGAGACAGCGACAGAGACAGGGGCAGAGACAGCGACAGAGACAGAAATAGAGACAGAGACAGAGACAGAGACAGAGACAGAGACAGAGACAGAGACAGAGACAGAGACAGAGACAGAGACAGAGACAGAGACAGAGACTGAGACAGAGACAGAGACAGAGACGGAGACAAAGACGGAGACAGACGCAGGGACGGAGACAGAGGCAGAGACAGCGAAAGAGACAGGGGCAGAGACAGCGACAGAGACAGTGACAGAGACAGAGGCAGAGACACAGACAGAGACAGAGACAGTGTCAGAGACAGAAACACAGACAGAGACGGAGACAGAGGCAGAGACAGAGACAGAGTCAGAGACAGAGACAGAGACGGAGATAGAGACAGATACAGAGACAGAGACGGAGACAGAGGCAGAGACACAGGCAGGGACAGCGACAGAGACAGAGACAGAAACAGAGACAGAGACAGATACGGAGACAGAGACAGAGGAATAGACAGAGACAGAGACAGAGACAGAGACAGAGACAGAGACAGAGACAGAGACAGAGACAGAGACAGAGACAGAGACAGAGACAGAGACAGAGACAGAGACAGAGACAGAGACAGAGACAGAGACAGAGACAGAGACAGAGACAGAGACAGAGACAGAGACAGAGACAGAGACAGAGACAGAGACAGAGACAGAGACAGAGACAGAGACAGAGACAGAGACAGAGACAGAGACAGAGACAGAGACAGAGACTGAGACAGAGGCAGAGACAGAGGCAGAGACAGAGACAGAGACAGAGACAGAGACAGTGACAGAGACAGGGACAGAGACAGAGACAGAGACAGAGACAGAGACAGAGACAGAGACAGAGACAGAGACAGAGGCAGAGACAGAGACAGAGACAGAGACAGAGACAGAGACGGAGACAGAGACAGAGACAGAGACAGAGACAGAGACAGAGACAGAGACAGAGACAGAGACAGAGACAGAGACGGAGACAAAGACAGAGACAGAGACAGAGACGGAGACAAAGACCGGGACAGAGACAGAGACACAGACAGAGAGAGAGACAGAGACAGAGGTGGAGACAGAGACAGAGACAGAGGCAGAGACAGAGACAGAGGCAGAGATAGAGACAGAGACAGAGACAGAGACAGAGGGAGAGAGGGCGACAGAGGCAGAGACAGAGACAGAGACAGAGACAGAGACGGAGACAAAGACGGAGACAGACGCAGGGACTGAGACAGAGGCAGAGACAGAGACAGAGACTGAGACAGAGACAGAGACAGAGACACAGACAGAGAGAGAGACAGAGACAGAGGTAGAGACAGAGACAGATACAGAGACAGAGACAGAGACAGAGGCAGAGATAGAGACAGAGACAGAGAAAGAGACAGAGGGAGTGAGAGCGACAGAGGCAGAGACAGAGTCAGAGACAGAGACAGAGACGGAGACAAAGACGGAGACAGACGCAGGGACTGAGACAGAGGCAGAGACAGCGACAGAGACAGGGGCAGAGACAGCGACAGAGACAGAGATAGAGACAGGGCAGAGACAGAGACAGAGACAGAGACAGAGACAGAGACAGAGACAGAGACGGAGACAGAGGCAGAGACAGAGCCAGGGACAGAGACGGAGACAGAGACAGAGGAAGAGACAGGGACAGAGACAGAGACAGAGACAGAGACAGAGATAGAGACAGAGACAGAGACAGCGACAGAGACAGAGACAGAGACAGAGACGGAGACAAAGACGGAGACAGACGCAGGGACTGAGACAGAGGCAGAGACAGAGACAGAGACAGAGACAGAGACAGAGACAGAGACAGAGACAGAGACAGAGACAGAGACAGAGACGGAGACAGAGGCAGAGATAGAGACAGAGACAGAGACAGAGACAGAGGGAGAGAGAGCGACAGAGGCAGAGACAGAGACAGAGACAGAGACAGAGACGGAGACAAAGACCGGGACAGAGACAGAAACAGAGGCCGAGACAGAGACGGAGACAGAGTCGGAGACAGAGACAGAGACAAAGACAGAGACAGAGACAGAGACAGAGACAGAGACAGAGACAGAGACAGAGACAGAGACAGAGACAGAGACAGAGACACAGACAGAGACAGAGACAGAGACAGAGGCAGAGACAGAGGCAGAGACAGAGACAGAGACGGAGACAGGGACAGAGACAGAGACAGAGACAGAGGGAGAGAGAGCGACAGAGGCAGAGACAGAGACAGAGACAGAGACAGAGACGGAGACAAAGACCGGGACAGAGACAGAAACAGAGGCCGAGACAGAGACGGAGACAGAGTCGGAGACAGAGACAGAGACAAAGACAGAGACAGAGACAGAGACAGAGACAGAGACAGAGACAGAGACAGAGACAGAGACAGAGACACAGACAGAGACAGAGACAGAGACAGAGGCAGAGACAGAGGCAGAGACAGAGACAGAGACGGAGACAGGGACAGAGACGGAGATAGAGACAGAGATAGAGACAGTGACAGAGACGGAGACAGAGGCAGAGACACAGGCAGGGACAGAGACAGAGACGGAGACAGAAACAGAGACAGAGACAGATACGGGGACAGAGACAGAGGCAGAGACAGAGACAGAGACACAGACAGAGACGGAGACAGAGACAGAGACAGAGACAGAGACAGAGACAGAGACAGAGACAGAGACAGAGACAGAGACAGAGACAGAGACAGAGGCAGAGTCTCAGACAGAGAAAGAGACAGGGACAGAGGCAGAGACAGAGACAGAGACAGAGACTGAGACAGAGACAGAGACAGAGACAGAGCCACAGACAGAGAGAGAGACAGAGACAGAGGTAGAGACAGAGACAGAGACAGAGACAGAGACAGAGACAGAGACAGAGACAGAGGCAGAGATAGAGACAGAGACAGAGAAAGAGACAGAGGGAGAGAGAGCGACAGAGGCAGAGACAGAGACAGAGACAGAGACAGAGACGGAGACAAAGACGGAGACAGACGCAGGGACTGAGACAGAGGCAGAGACAGCGACAGAGACAGGGGCAGAGACAGAGACAGAGACAGAGACAGAGACGGAGACAGAGGCAGAGACAGAGCCAGGGACAGAGACGGAGACAGAGACAGAGGAAGAGACAGGGACAGAGACAGAGACAGAGACAGAGACAGAGATAGAGACAGAGACAGAGACAGCGACAGAGACAGAGACAGAGACAGAGACAGAGACAGAGACAGAGACAGAGACAGAGACAGAGACAGAGACAGAGACAGAGACAGAGACAGAGACAGAGACAGAGACAGAGACAGAGACAGAGACAGAGACAGAGACAGAGACAGAGACAGAGACAGAGACAGAGACAGAGAGAGAGACAGAGACAGAGGTAGAGACAGAGACAGAGACGGAGACAGAGGCAGAGACACAGGCAAGGACAGCGACAGAGACAGAGACAGAAACAGAGACAGAGACAGATACGGAGACAGAGACAGAGGAATAGACAGAGACAGAGACAGAGACAGAGACAGAGACAGAGACAGAGACAGAGACAGAGACAGAGACAGAGACAGAGACAGAGACAGAGACAGAGACAGAGACAGAGACAGAGACAGAGACAGAGACAGAGACAGAGACAGAGACAGAGACAGAGACAGAGACAGAGACAGAGACAGAGACAGAGACAGAGACAGAGACAGAGACAGAGACAGAGACAGAGACAGAGACTGAGACAGAGGCAGAGACAGAGGCAGAGACAGAGACAGAGACGGAGACAAAGACGGAGACAGTCCCAGGGACTGAGACAGAGGCAGAGACAGCGACAGAGACAGGGGCAGAGACAGCGACAGAGACAGAGATAGAGACAGGGCAGAGACAGAGACAGAGACAGAGACAGAGACAGAGACAGAGACAGAGACGGAGACAGAGGCAGAGACAGAGCCAGGGACAGAGACGGAGACAGAGACAGAGGAAGAGACAGGGACAGAGACAGAGACGGGGACAGAGACAGAGATAGAGACAGAGACAGAGGCAGAGATAGAGACAGAGACAGAGACAGAGACAGAGGGAGAGAGAGCGACAGAGGCAGAGACAGAGACAGAGACAGAGACAGAGACGGAGACAGAGACGGAGACAAAGACGGAGACAGACGCAGGGACTGAGACAGAGGCAGAGACAGCGAAAGAGACAGGGGCAGAGACAGCGACAGAGACAGAGATAGAGACAGGGCAGAGACAGAGACAGAGACAGAGACAGAGACAGAGACAGAGACAGAGACGGAGACAGAGGCAGAGACAGAGACAGGGACAGAGACGGAGACAGAGACAGAGGAAGATACAGCGACACAGAGAGACAGAAACAGAGACAGAGGCAGTGACAGAGACAGAGACAGAGACAGAGACAGTGACAGAGACAGAGGCAGAGACACAGACAGAGACAGAGACAGTGTCAGAGACAGGAACACAGACAGAGACGGAGACAGAGGCAGAGACAGAGACAGAGTCAGAGACAGAGACAGAGGCGGAGATAGAGACAGATACAGAGACAGAGACAGAGACAGAGGCAGAGACACAGGCAGGGACAGCGACAGAGACAGAGACAGAAACAGAGACAGAGACAGATACGCAGACAGAGACAGAGGAATAGACAGAGACAGAGACAGAGACAGAGACAGAGACAGAGACAGAGACAGAGACAGAGACAGAGACAGAGACAGAGACTGAGACAGAGGCAGAGACAGAGGCAGAGACAGAGACAGAGACAGAGACAGAGACAGAGACAGAGACAGAGACAGAGACAGGGACAGAGACAGGGACAGAGACAGAGACAGAGACAGAGACAGGGACAGAGACAGAGACAGAGGCGGAGACAGAGACAGAGACAGAGACAGAGACAGAGACGGAGACAGAGACAGAGACAGAGACAGAGACAGAGACAGAGACAGAGACAGAGGCAGAGATAGAGACAGAGACAGAGAAAGAGACAGAGACAGAGACAGAGACAGAGACAGAGACAGAGACAGAGACAGAGACAGAGACAGAGGCAGAGATAGAGACAGAGACAGAGAAAGAGACAGAGGGAGAGACAGAGGCAGAGACAGAGCCAGGGACAGAGACGGAGACAGAGACAGAGGAAGAGACAGGGACAGAGACAGAGACAGAGACAGAGACAGAGATAGAGACAGAGACAGAGACAGCGACAGAGACAGAGACGGAGACAAAGACCGGGACAGAGACAGAAACAGAGACCGAGACAGAGACGGAGACAGAGTCGGAGACAGAGACAGAGACAAAGACAGAGACAGAGACAGAGACAGAGACAGAGACAGAGACAGAGACAGAGACAGAGACAGAGACAGAGACAGAGACAGAGACTGAGACAGAGACAGAGACAGAGACAGAGGCACAGACAGAGAGAGAGACAGAGACAGAGGTAGAGACAGAGACAGAGACAGAGACAGAGACAGAGACAGAGGCAGAGTCTCAGACAGAGAAAGAGACAGGGACAGAGACAGAGACAGAGACAGAGACAGAGACTGAGACAGAGACAGAGACAGATACAGAGGCACAGACAGAGAGAGAGACAGAGACAGAGGTAGAGACAGAGACAGAGACAGAGACAGAGGCAGAGTCTCAGACAGAGAAAGAGACAGGGACAGAGACAGAGACAGAGACAGAGACAGAGACTGAGACAGAGACAGAGACAGAGACAGAGGCACAGACAGAGAGAGAGACAGAGACAGAGGTAGAGACAGAGACAGAGACAGAGACAGAGACAGAGACAGAGACAGAGACAGAGACAGAGACAGAGACAGAGACAGAGACAGAGACAGAGACAGAGACAGAGACAGAGACAGAGACAGAGACAGAGACAGAGACAGAGACAGAGACAGAGACAGAGACAGAGACTGAGACAGAGGCAGAGACAGAGGCAGAGACAGAGACAGAGACAGAGACAGAGACAGTGACAGAGACAGGGACAGAGACAGAGACAGAGGCAGTGACAGAGACAGAGACAGAGACAGAGACAGAGACGGAGACAGAGACAGAGACAGAGACAGAGACAGAGGCGGAGACAGAGGCAGAGACAGAGCCAGGGACAGAGACGGAGACAGAGACAGAGGAAGAGACAGCGACACAGAGAGACAGAGACAGAGACAGAGGCAGTGACAGAGACAGAGACAGAGACAGAGACAGAGACGGAGACAGAGACAGAGACAGAGACAGAGACAGAGACAGAGACAGAGACAGAGACAGAGACAGAGACAGAGACGGAGGCAGAGACAGTGACAGAGACAGAGACAAAGGCAGAGCCTCAGACAGAGAAAGAGACGGAGACAGAGACAGAGACAGAGACAGATACGGAGACAGAGACAGAGACAGAGACAGAGACAGAGACAGAGACAGAGACAGAGACAGAGACAGAGACAGAGACAGAGACAGAGACAGAGACAGAGATAGAGACAGAGACAGAGACAGAGACAGAGACAGAGACAGAGACAGATACGGAGACAGAGACGGAGACAGAGACAGAGACAGAAACAGAGAACGAGTCAGAGACGGAGACAGAGACGGAGACAGAGTCAAGAGACAGAGACAGAGACAGAGACAGAGACAGAGACAGAGACAGAGACAGAGACAGAGACAGAGACAGAGACAGAGACAGAGGCAGAGATAGAGACAGAGACAGAGACAGAGACAGAGGGAGAGAGAGCGACAGAGGCAGAGACAGAGACAGAGACAGAGACAGAGACGGAGACAAAGACGGAGACAGGCGCAGGGACTGAGACAGAGGCAGAGACAGCGACAGAGACAGGGGCAGAGACAGCGACAGAGACAGAAATAGAGACAGAGACAGAGACAGAGACAGAGACAGAGACAGAGACAGAGACAGAGACAGAGACAGAGACAGAGACAGAGACAGAGACAGAGACAGAGAGAGAGACAGAGACAGAGGTAGAGACAGAGACAGAGACAGAGACAGAGACAGAGACAGAGACAGAGACAGAGACAGAGGCAGAGATAGAGACAGAGACAGAGACAGAGACAGAGGGAGAGAGAGCGACAGAGGCAGAGACAGAGACAGAGACAGAGACAGAGACGGAGACAAAGACGGAGACAGGCGCAGGGACTGAGACAGAGGCAGAGACAGCGACAGAGACAGGGGCAGAGACAGCGACAGAGACAGAAATAGAGACAGAGACAGAGACAGAGACAGAGACAGAGACAGAGACAGAGACAGAGACAGAGACAGAGACAGAGACAGAGACTGAGACAGAGACAGAGACAGAGACGGAGACAAAGACGGAGACAGACGCAGGGACGGAGACAGAGGCAGAGACAGCGAAAGAGACAGGGGCAGAGACAGCGACAGAGACAGTGACAGAGACAGAGGCAGAGACACAGACAGAGACAGAGACAGTGTCAGAGACAGAAACACAGACAGAGACGGAGACAGAGGCAGAGACAGAGACAGAGTCAGAGACAGAGACAGAGACGGAGATAGAGACAGATACAGAGACAGAGACGGAGACAGAGGCAGAGACACAGGCAGGGACAGCGACAGAGACAGAGACAGAGACAGAGACAGAGACAGAGACAGAGACAGAGACAGAGACAGAGACAGAGACAGAGACAGAGACAGAGACAGAGACAGAGACAGAGACAGAGACAGAGAGAGAGACAGAGACAGAGGTAGAGACAGAGACAGAGACAGAGACGGAGACAGAGACAGAGACAGAGACAGAGACGGAGACAGAGGCAGAGACACAGGCAGGGACAGCGACAGAGACAGAGACAGAAACAGAGACAGAGACAGATACGGAGACAGAGACAGAGGAATAGACAGAGACAGAGACAGAGACAGAGACAGAGACAGAGACAGAGACAGAGACAGAGACAGAGACAGAGACAGAGACAGAGACAGAGACAGAGACAGAGACAGAGACAGAGACAGAGACAGAGACAGAGACAGAGACAGAGACAGAGACAGAGACAGAGACTGAGACAGAGGCAGAGACAGAGGCAGAGACAGAGACAGAGACAGAGACAGAGACAGTGACAGGGACAGGGACAGAGACAGAGACAGAGACAGAGACAGAGACAGAGACAGAGACAGAGACAGAGACAGAGGCAGAGACAGAGACAGAGACAGAGACAGAGACAGAGACGGAGACAGAGACAGAGACAGAGACAGAGACAGAGACAGAGACAGAGACAGAGACAGAGACAGAGACAGAGACGGAGACAAAGACAGAGACAGAGACAGAGACGGAGACAAAGACCGGGACAGAGACAGAGACACAGACAGAGAGAGAGACAGAGACAGAGGTGGAGACAGAGACAGAGACAGAGGCAGAGACAGAGACAGAGGCAGAGATAGAGACAGAGACAGAGACAGAGACAGAGGGAGAGAGGGCGACAGAGGCAGAGACAGAGACAGAGACAGAGACAGAGACAGAGACAGAGACAGAGACGGAGACAGAGGCAGAGACAGAGCCAGGGACAGAGACGGAGACAGAGACAGAGGAAGAGACAGGGACAGAGACAGAGACAGAGACAGAGACAGAGATAGAGACAGAGACAGAGACAGCGACAGAGACAGAGACAGAGACAGAGACGGAGACAAAGACGGAGACAGACGCAGGGACTGAGACAGAGGCAGAGACAGAGACAGAGACAGAGACAGAGACAGAGACAGAGACAGAGACAGAGACAGAGACAGAGACAGAGACAGAGACGGAGACAGAGGCAGAGACAGAGCCAGGGACAGAGACGGAGACAGAGACAGAGGAAGAGACAGAGACAGAGACAGAGACAGAGACAGAGACAGAGACAGAGACAGAGACAGAGACAGAGACAGAGACAGAGACAGAGACAGAGACACAGACAGAGACAGAGACAGAGACAGAGACAGAGACAGAGACTGAGACAGAGACAGAGACAGAGACAGAGGCACAGACAGAGAGAGAGACAGAGACAGAGGTAGAGACAGAGACAGAGACAGAGACAGAGACAGAGACAGAGACAGAGGCAGAGATAGAGACAGAGACAGAGAAAGAGACAGAGGGAGAGAGAGCGACAGAGGCAGAGACAGAGACAGAGACAGAGACAGAGACGGAGACAAAGACGGAGACAGACGCAGGGACTGAGACAGAGGCAGAGACAGCGACAGAGACAGGGGCAGAGACAGAGACAGAGACAGAGACAGAGACAGAGACAGAGACAGAGACAGAGACAGAGACAGAGACAGAGACAGAGACAGAGACAGAGACAGAGACAGAGACAGAGACAGAGGCAGAGTCTCAGACAGAGAAAGAGACAGGGACAGAGACAGAGACAGAGACAGAGACGGAGACAGGGACAGAGACAGAGACAGAGACAGAGGGAGAGAGAGCGACAGAGGCAGAGACAGAGACAGAGACAGAGACAGAGACGGAGACAAAGACCGGGACAGAGACAGAAACAGAGGCCGAGACAGAGACGGAGACAGAGTCGGAGACAGAGACAGAGACAAAGACAGAGACAGAGACAGAGACAGAGACAGAGACAGAGACAGAGACAGAGACAGAGACAGAGACACAGACAGAGACAGAGACAGAGACAGAGACAGAGGCAGAGACAGAGGCAGAGACAGAGACAGAGACGGAGACAGGGACAGAGACGGAGATAGAGACAGAGATAGAGACAGTGACAGAGACGGAGACAGAGGCAGAGACACAGGCAGGGACAGAGACAGAGACGGAGACAGAAACAGAGACAGAGACAGATACGGGGACAGAGACAGAGGCAGAGACAGAGACAGAGACACAGACAGAGACGGAGACAGAGACAGAGACAGAGACAGAGACAGAGACAGAGACAGAGACAGAGACAGAGACAGAGACAGAGACAGAGGCAGAGTCTCAGACAGAGAAAGAGACAGGGACAGAGGCAGAGACAGAGACAGAGACAGAGACTGAGACAGAGACAGAGACAGAGACAGAGGCACAGACAGAGAGAGAGACAGAGACAGAGGTAGAGACAGAGACAGAGACAGAGACAGAGACAGAGACAGAGACAGAGACAGAGGCAGAGATAGAGACAGAGACAGAGAAAGAGACAGAGGGAGAGAGAGCGACAGAGGCAGAGACAGAGACAGAGACAGAGACAGAGACGGAGACAAAGACGGAGACAGACGCAGGGACTGAGACAGAGGCAGAGACAGCGACAGAGACAGGGGCAGAGACAGAGACAGAGACAGAGACAGAGACGGAGACAGAGGCAGAGACAGAGCCAGGGACAGAGACGGAGACAGAGACAGAGGAAGAGACAGGGACAGAGACAGAGACAGAGACAGAGACAGAGATAGAGACAGAGACAGAGACAGCGACAGAGACAGAGACAGAGACAGAGACAGAGACAGAGACAGAGACAGAGACAGAGACAGAGACAGAGACAGAGACAGAGACAGAGACAGAGACAGAGACAGAGACAGAGACAGAGACAGAGACAGAGACAGAGAGAGAGACAGAGACAGAGGTAGAGACAGAGACAGAGACGGAGACAGAGGCAGAGACACAGGCAAGGACAGCGACAGAGACAGAGACAGAATCAGAGACAGAGACAGATACGGAGACAGAGACAGAGGAATAGACAGAGACAGAGACAGAGACAGAGACAGAGACGGAGACAGAGACAGAGACAGAGACAGAGACAGAGACAGAGACAGAGACAGAGACAGAGACGGAGACAGAGACGGAGACAAAGACAGAGACAGAGACAGAGACGGAGACAAAGACCGGGACAGAGACAGAGACACAGACAGAGAGAGAGACAGAGACAGAGGTGGAGACAGAGACAGAGACAGAGGCAGAGACAGAGACAGAGGCAGAGATAGAGACAGAGACAGAGACAGAGACAGAGGGAGAGAGGGCGACAGAGGCAGAGACAGAGACAGAGACAGAGACAGAGACGGAGACAAAGACGGAGACAGACGCAGGGACTGAGACAGAGGCAGAGACAGAGACAGAGACTGAGACAGAGACAGAGACAGAGACACAGACAGAGAGAGAGACAGAGACAGAGGTAGAGACAGAGACAGATACAGAGACAGAGACAGAGACAGAGGCAGAGATAGAGACAGAGACAGAGAAAGAGACAGAGGGAGAGAGAGCGACAGAGGCAGAGACAGAGTCAGAGACAGAGACAGAGACGGAGACAAAGACGGAGACAGTCCCAGGGACTGAGACAGAGGCAGAGACAGCGACAGAGACAGGGGCAGAGACAGCGACAGAGACAGAGATAGAGACAGGGCAGAGACAGAGACAGAGACAGAGACAGAGACAGAGACAGAGACAGAGACGGAGACAGAGGCAGAGACAGAGCCAGGGACAGAGACGGAGACAGAGACAGAGGAAGAGACAGGGACAGAGACAGAGACAGGGACAGAGACAGAGATAGAGACAGAGACAGAGACAGCGACAGAGACAGAGACAGAGACAGAGACAGAGACAGAGACAGAGACAGAGACGGAGACAGAGGCAGAGACAGAGCCAGGGACAGAGACGGAGACAGAGACAGAGGAAGAGACAGAGACAGAGACAGAGACAGAGACAGAGACAGAGACAGAGACAGAGACAGAGACAGAGACAGAGACAGAGACAGAGACAGAGACAGAGACAGAGACAGAGACAGAGACAGAGACAGAGACAGAGACAGAGACAGAGACAGAGGCAGAGACAGACGCAGAGACTGAGACAGAGGCAGAGACAGAGACAGAGACAGAGACAGCGACGGAGACAAAGACCGAGACAGAGACAGAGACACAGACAGAGAGAGAGACAGAGACAGAGGTAGAGACAGAGGCAGAGACAGAGACAGAGACAGAGACAGAGGCAGAGATAGAGACAGAGACAGAGACAGAGACAGAGGGAGAGAGAGCGACAGAGGCAGAGACAGAGACAGAGACAGAGACAGAGACGGAGACAAAGACGGAGACAGACGCAGGGACTGAGACAGAGGCAGAGGCAGCGACAGAGACAGGGGCAGAGACAGCGACAGAGACAGAAATAGAGACAGAGACAGAGACAGAGACAGAGACAGAGACAGAGACAGAGACAGAGACAGAGACAGAGACAGAGACAGAGACAGAGACTGAGACAGAGACAGAGACAGAGACAGAGACGGAGACAAAGACGGAGACAGACGCAGGGACTGAGACAGAGGCAGAGACAGCGAAAGAGACAGGGGCAGAGACAGCGACAGAGACAGAGATAGAGACAGGGCAGAGACAGAGACAGAGACAGAGACAGAGACAGAGACAGAGACAGAGACGGAGACAGAGGCAGAGACAGAGACAGGGACAGAGACGGAGACAGAGACAGAGGAAGATACAGCGACACAGAGAGACAGAAACAGAGACAGAGGCAGTGACAGAGACAGAGACAGAGACAGAGACAGTGACAGAGACAGAGGCAGAGACACAGACAGAGACAGAGACAGTGTCAGAGACAGGAACACAGACAGAGACGGAGACAGAGGCAGAGACAGAGACAGAGTCAGAGACAGAGACAGAGGCGGAGATAGAGACAGATACAGAGACAGAGACAGAGACAGAGGCAGAGACACAGGCAGGGACAGCGACAGAGACAGAGACAGAAACAGAGACAGAGACAGATACGCAGACAGAGACAGAGGAATAGACAGAGACAGAGACAGAGACAGAGACAGAGACAGAGACAGAGACAGAGACAGAGACAGAGACAGAGACAGAGACTGAGACAGAGGCAGAGACAGAGGCAGAGACAGAGACAGAGACAGAGACAGAGACAGAGACAGAGACAGAGACAGAGACAGAGACAGGGACAGAGACAGGGACAGAGACAGAGACAGAGACAGAGACAGGGACAGAGACAGAGACAGAGGCGGAGACAGAGACAGAGACAGAGACAGAGACAGAGACGGAGACAGAGACAGAGACAGAGACAGAGACAGAGACAGAGACAGAGACAGAGGCAGAGATAGAGACAGAGACAGAGAAAGAGACAGAGACAGAGACAGAGACAGAGACAGAGACAGAGACAGAGGCAGAGATAGAGACAGAGACAGAGAAAGAGACAGAGGGAGAGACAGAGGCAGAGACAGAGCCAGGGACAGAGACGGAGACAGAGACAGAGGAAGAGACAGGGACAGAGACAGAGACAGAGACAGAGACAGAGATAGAGACAGAGACAGAGACAGCGACAGAGACAGAGACGGAGACAAAGACCGGGACAGAGACAGAAACAGAGACCGAGACAGAGACGGAGACAGAGTCGGAGACAGAGACAGAGACAAAGACAGAGACAGAGACAGAGACAGAGACAGAGACAGAGACAGAGACAGAGACAGAGACTGAGACAGAGACAGAGACAGAGACAGAGACAGAGACAGAGACAGAGACAGAGACAGAGACAGAGACAGAGACAGAGACAGAGACAGAGACAGAGGCAGAGTCTCAGACAGAGAAAGAGACAGGGACAGAGACAGAGACAGAGACAGAGACGGAGACAGGGACAGAGACAGAGACAGAGACAGAGGGAGAGAGAGCGACAGAGGCAGAGACAGAGACAGAGACAGAGACAGAGACAAAGGCAGAGCCTCAGACAGAGAAAGAGACGGAGACAGAGACAGAGACAGAGACAGATACGGAGACAGAGACAGAGACAGAGACAGAGACAGAGACAGAGACAGAGACAGAGACAGAGACAGAGACAGAGACAGAGACAGAGACAGAGACAGAGACAGAGATAGAGACAGAGACAGAGACAGAGACAGAGACAGAGACAGAGACAGAGACAGAGACAGAGACAGAGACAGAGACAGAGACAGAGGCAGAGATAGAGACAGAGACAGAGACAGAGACAGAGGGAGAGAGAGCGACAGAGGCAGAGACAGAGACAGAGACAGAGACAGAGACAGAGACGGAGACAAAGACGGAGACAGGCGCAGGGACTGAGACAGAGGCAGAGACAGCGACAGAGACAGGGGCAGAGACAGCGACAGAGACAGAAATAGAGACAGAGACAGAGACAGAGACAGAGACAGAGACAGAGACAGAGACAGAGACAGAGACAGAGACAGAGACAGAGACAGAGACAGAGACAGAGACAGAGACAGAGACAGAGACAGAGAGAGAGACAGAGACAGAGGTAGAGACAGAGACAGAGACAGAGACAGAGACAGAGACAGAGACAGAGACAGAGACAGAGGGAGAGAGAGCGACAGAGGCAGAGACAGAGACAGAGACAGAGACAGAGACGGAGACAAAGACGGAGACAGGCGCAGGGACTGAGACAGAGGCAGAGACAGCGACAGAGACAGGGGCAGAGACAGCGACAGAGACAGAAATAGAGACAGAGACAGAGACAGAGACAGAGACAGAGACAGAGACAGAGACAGAGACAGAGACAGAGACAGAGACAGAGACAGAGACAGAGACTGAGACAGAGACAGAGACAGAGACGGAGACAAAGACGGAGACAGACGCAGGGACGGAGACAGAGGCAGAGACAGCGAAAGAGACAGGGGCAGAGACAGCGACAGAGACAGTGACAGAGACAGAGGCAGAGACACAGACAGAGACAGAGACAGTGTCAGAGACAGAAACACAGACAGAGACGGAGACAGAGGCAGAGACAGAGACAGAGTCAGAGACAGAGACAGAGACGGAGATAGAGACAGATACAGAGACAGAGACGGAGACAGAGGCAGAGACACAGGCAGGGACAGCGACAGAGACAGAGACAGAGACAGAGACAGAGACAGAGACAGAGACAGAGACAGAGACAGAGACAGAGACAGAGACAGAGACAGAGACAGAGACAGAGACAGAGAGAGAGACAGAGACAGAGGTAGAGACAGAGACAGAGACAGAGACAGAGACAGAGACAGAGACAGAGACAGAGACGGAGACAGAGGCAGAGACACAGGCAGGGACAGCGACAGAGACAGAGACAGAAACAGAGACAGAGACAGATACGGAGACAGAGACAGAGGAATAGACAGAGACAGAGACAGAGACAGAGACAGAGACAGAGACAGAGACAGAGACAGAGACAGAGACAGAGACAGAGACAGAGACAGAGACAGAGACAGAGACAGAGACAGAGACAGAGACAGAGACAGAGACAGAGACAGAGACAGAGACAGAGACAGAGACAGAGACAGAGACAGAGACAGAGACAGAGACTGAGACAGAGGCAGAGACAGAGGCAGAGACAGAGACAGAGACAGAGACAGAGACAGTGACAGAGACAGGGACAGAGACAGAGACAGAGACAGAGACAGAGACAGAGACAGAGACAGAGACAGAGACAGAGGCAGAGATAGAGACAGAGACAGAGACAGAGACAGAGACAGAGACGGAGACAGAGACAGAGACAGAGACAGAGACAGAGACAGAGACAGAGACAGAGACAGAGACAGAGACAGAGACAGAGACAGAGACAGAGACGGAGACAAAGACAGAGACAGAGACAGAGACGGAGACAAAGACCGGGACAGAGACAGAGACACAGACAGAGAGAGAGACAGAGACAGAGGTGGAGACAGAGACAGAGACAGAGGCAGAGACAGAGACAGAGGCAGAGATAGAGACAGAGACAGAGACAGAGACAGAGGGAGAGAGGGCGACAGAGGCAGAGACAGAGACAGAGACAGAGACAGAGACAGAGACAGAGACAGAGACGGAGACAGAGGCAGAGACAGAGCCAGGGACAGAGACGGAGACAGAGACAGAGGAAGAGACAGGGACAGAGACAGAGACAGAGACAGAGACAGAGATAGAGACAGAGACAGAGACAGCGACAGAGACAGAGACAGAGACAGAGACGGAGACAAAGACGGAGACAGACGCAGGGACTGAGACAGAGGCAGAGACAGAGACAGAGACAGAGACAGAGACAGAGACAGAGACAGAGACAGAGACAGAGACAGAGACAGAGACGGAGACAGAGGCAGAGACAGAGCCAGGGACAGAGACGGAGACAGAGACAGAGGAAGAGACAGAGACAGAGACAGAGACAGAGACAGAGACAGAGACAGAGACAGAGACAGAGACAGAGACAGAGACAGAGACAGAGACAGAGACAGAGACAGAGACAGAGACAGAGACAGAGACAGAGACAGAGACAGAGACAGAGACAGAGACAGAGACAGAGACAGAGACAGAGACAGAGACAGAGACAGAGACAGAGACAGAGACAGAGACAGAGACAGAGACAGAGGCAGAGACAGACGCAGAGACTGAGACAGAGGCAGAGACAGAGACAGAGACAGAGACAGAGACAGAGACAGCGACGGAGACAAAGACCGAGACAGAGACAGAGACACAGACAGAGAGAGAGACAGAGACAGAGGTAGAGACAGAGGCAGAGACAGAGACAGAGACAGAGACAGAGGCAGAGATAGAGACAGAGACAGAGACAGAGACAGAGGGAGAGAGAGCGACAGAGGCAGAGACAGAGACAGAGACAGAGACAGAGACGGAGACAAAGACCGGGACAGAGACAGAAACAGAGGCCGAGACAGAGACGGAGACAGAGTCGGAGACAGAGACAGAGACAAAGACAGAGACAGAGACAGAGACAGAGACAGAGACAGAGACAGAGACAGAGACAGAGACAGAGACAGAGACAGAGACACAGACAGAGACAGAGACAGAGACAGAGGCAGAGACAGAGGCAGAGACAGAGACAGAGACGGAGACAGGGACAGAGACGGAGATAGAGACAGAGATAGAGACAGTGACAGAGACGGAGACAGAGGCAGAGACACAGGCAGGGACAGAGACAGAGACGGAGACAGAAACAGAGACAGAGACAGATACGGGGACAGAGACAGAGGCAGAGACAGAGACAGAGACACAGACAGAGACGGAGACAGAGACAGAGACAGAGACAGAGACAGAGACAGAGACAGAGACAGAGACAGAGACAGAGACAGAGACAGAGGCAGAGTCTCAGACAGAGAAAGAGACAGGGACAGAGACAGAGACAGAGACAGAGACAGAGACTGAGACAGAGACAGAGACAGAGACAGAGGCACAGACAGAGAGAGAGACAGAGACAGAGGTAGAGACAGAGACAGAGACAGAGACAGAGACAGAGACAGAGACAGAGACAGAGGCAGAGATAGAGACAGAGACAGAGAAAGAGACAGAGGGAGAGAGAGCGACAGAGGCAGAGACAGAGACAGAGACAGAGACAGAGACGGAGACAGAGGCACAGACAGAGAGAGAGACAGAGACAGAGGTAGAGACAGAGACAGAGACAGAGACAGAGACAGAGACAGAGGCAGAGATAGAGACAGAGACAGAGAAAGAGACAGAGGGAGAGACAGAGGCAGAGACAGAGCCAGGGACAGAGACGGAGACAGAGACAGAGGAAGAGACAGGGACAGAGACAGAGACAGAGACAGAGACAGAGATAGAGACAGAGACAGAGACAGCGACAGAGACAGAGACAGAGACAGAGACAGAGACAGAGACGGAGACAGAAACAGAGACAGAGACAGATACGGGGACAGAGACAGAGGCAGAGACAGAGACAGAGACACAGACAGAGACGGAGACAGAGACAGAGACAGAGACAGAGACAGGGACAGAGACAGAGACAGAGACAGAGGCAGAGTCTCAGACAGAGAAAGAGACAGGGACAGAGACAGAGACAGAGACAGAGACAGAGACAGAGACTGAGACAGAGACAGAGACAGAGACAGAGGCACAGACAGAGAGAGAGACAGAGACAGAGGTAGAGACAGAGACAGAGACAGAGACAGAGACAGAGGCAGAGATAGAGACAGAGACAGAAAAAGAGACAGAGACAGAGACAGAGACAGAGACAGAGACAGAGACAGAGACAGAGACACAGACAGAGAGAGAGACAGAGACAGAGGTAGAGGCAGAGACAGAGACAGAGACAGAGGCAGAGACAGAGACAGAGGCAGAGATAGAGACAGAGACAGAGAAAGAGACAGAGGGAGAGAGAGCGACAGAGGCAGAGACAGAGTCAGAGACAGAGACAGAGACGGAGACAAAGACGGAGACAGACGCAGGGACTGAGACAGAGGCAGAGACAGCGACAGAGACAGGGGCAGAGACAGCGACAGAGACAGAGATAGAGACAGGGCAGAGACAGAGACAGAGACAGAGACAGAGACAGACACAGAGACAGAGACAGAGACAGAGACGGAGACAGAGGCAGAGACAGAGCCAGGGACAGAGACGGAGACAGAGACAGAGGAAGAGACAGGGACAGAGACAGAGGCAGAGATAGAGACAGAGATAGAGACAGCGACAGAGACAGAGACAGAGACAGAGACAGAGACAGAGACAGAGACAGAGACAGAGACAGAGATAGAGACAGAGACAGAGACAGAGACACAGACAGAGACACAGACAGAGACAGAGACACAGAGAGAGACGGAGACAGAGGCAGAGACAGAGACAGTGTCAGAGACAGAGACAGAGACGGAGATAGAGACAGAGACAGAGACAGAGTCGGAGACAGAGGCAGAGACACAGGCAGGGACAGAGACAGAGACAGAGACAGAAACAGAGACAGAGACAGATACGGGGACAGAGACAGAGGCAGAGACAGAGACAGAGACAGAGACGGAGACAGAGACAGAGACAGAGACAGAGACAGCGGCAGAGACAGGGACGGAGACAGAGACAGAGACACAGACACAGACAGAGACAGAGACAGAGACAGAGACAGAGACGGAGACAGAGACAGAGACGGAGACAGAGGCAGAGACATATCCAGGGACGGAGACAGAGACAGAGACAGAGGGAGAGACAGCGACAGAGACGGAGACAGAGACAGAGACAGAGACAGAGACAGAGACAGAGACAGAGACAGAGACAGAGACAGAGACAGAGACAGAGACAGAGACAGAGACAGAGACAGAGACAGAGACACAGAGACATAGGCACGGAGGCAGAGAAACTGATACAGAGACAAAGAGACAGAGGCAGAGACACTCAGACAGAGACCCAGAGGCAGAGACACAGAGACAGAGACAGAGAGATTCACAGAGACCGAGACATAATGACAGAGGCAGAGACACAGAGACGGATACACAGAGACAGAGATGCAGAGACAGAGACACAGAGACAGAGACAGAGGCGGAGACAGAGGCAGAGACAGACACAGAGACGGAGGCAGAGACAGAGACAGAGACAGAGACAGTGACAGAGACAGAGACAGAGAAAGAGGCAGAGACAGACACAGAGATGGAGGCAGAGACAGAGACAGAGACAGAGACAGAGACAGTGACAGTGACAGAGACAGAGACAGAGACACAGACAGAGACAGAGACAGAGGCAGAGATAGAGACAGAGACAGAGACAGAGACAGAGGGAGAGAGAGCGACAGAGGCAGAGGCAGAGACAGAGACAGAGACAGAGACAGAGACGGAGACAAAGACGGAGACAGACGCAGGGACTGAGACAGAGGCAGAGACAGCGAAAGAGACAGGGGCAAAGACAGCGACAGAGACAGAGATAGAGACAGGGCAGAGACAGAGACAGAGACAGAGACAGAGACAGAGACAGAGACAGAGACAGAGACGGAGACAGAGGCAGAGACAGAGCCAGGGACAGAGACGGAGACAGAGACAGAGGAAGAGACAGCGACACAGAGAGACAGAGACAGAGACAGAGGCAGTGACAGAGACAGAGACAGAGACAGAGACAGAGACAGAGACGGAGACAGAGACAGAGACAGAGACAGAGACAGAGACAGAGACAGAGGCAGAGACAGATACGGAAACAGAGACGGAAACAGAGACGGAGACAGAGACAGAGACAGAAACAGAGAACGAGACAGAGACGGAGACAGAGACGGAGACAGAGACAGAGACAGAGACAGAGACAGAGGCAGAGACAGAGACAGAGACAGAGACAGAGACAGAGACAGAGACAGATACGGGTACAGAGACAGAGACAGAGACAGAGACAGAGACAGAGACGGAGACAAAGTCGGAGACAAAGTCGGAGACAGACGCAGGGACTGAGACAGAGGCAGAGACAGCGACAGAGACAGGGGCAGAGACAGCGACAGAGACAGAGATAGAGACAGGGCAGAGACAGAGACAGAGACAGAGACAGAGACAGAGACAGAGACAGAGACAGAGACAGAGACAGAGACAGAGACAGAGCCAGGGACAGAGACAGATACGGAGACAGAGACAGAGACAGAGACAGAGACAGAGACAGAGACAGCGACACAGAGAGACAGAGACAGAGACAGAGGCAGTGACAGAGACAGAGACAGAGACAGAGACAGAGACAGAGACGGAGACAGAGACAGAGACAGAGACAGAGACAGAGACGGAGACAGAGGCAGAGACAGAGCCAGGGACAGAGACGGAGACAGAGACAGAGGAAGAGACAGCGACACAGAGAGACAGAGACAGAGACAGAGGCAGTGACAGAGACAGAGACAGAGACAGAGACAGAGACAGAGACAGAGACAGAGACAGAGACAGAGACAGAGACAGAGACAGAGACAGAGACAGAGACGGAGGCAGAGACAGTGACAGAGACAGAGACAAAGGCAGAGTCTCAGACAGAGAAAGAGACGGAGACAGAGACAGAGACAGAGACAGATACGGAGACAGGGACAGAGACAGAGACAGAGACAGAGACAGAGACAGAGACAGAGACAGAGACAGAGACAGAGACAGAGACAGAGACAGAGACAGAGACAGAGATAGGGACAGAGACAGAGACAGAGACAGAGACAGATACGGAGACAGAGACGGAGACAGAGACAGAGACAGAAACAGAGAACGAGACAGAGACGGAGACAGAGACGGAGACAGAGACAGAGACAGAGACAGAGACAGAGACAGAGACAGAGACAGAGACAGAGACAGAGACAGAGACAGAGACAGAGACAGAGGCAGAGATAGAGACAGAGACAGAGACAGAGACAGAGGGAGAGAGAGCGACAGAGGCAGAGACAGAGACAGAGACAGAGACAGAGACGGAGACAAAGACGGAGACAGGCGCAGGGACTGAGACAGAGGCAGAGACAGCGACAGAGACAGGGGCAGAGACAGCGACAGAGACAGAAATAGAGACAGAGACAGAGACAGAGACAGAGACAGAGACAGAGACAGAGACAGAGACAGAGACAGAGACAGAGACAGAGACAGAGACAGAGACAGAGACAGAGAGAGAGACAGAGACAGAGGTAGAGACAGAGACAGAGACAGAGACAGAGACAGAGACAGAGACAGAGACAGAGACAGAGGCAGAGATAGAGACAGAGACAGAGACAGAGACAGAGGGAGAGAGAGCGACAGAGGCAGAGACAGAGACAGAGACAGAGACAGAGACGGAGACAAAGACGGAGACAGGCGCCGGGACTGAGTCAGAGGCAGAGACAGCGACAGAGACAGGGGCAGAGACAGCGACAGAGACAGAAATAGAGACAGAGACAGAGACAGAGACAGAGACAGAGACAGAGACAGAGACAGAGACAGAGACAGAGACTGAGACAGAGACAGAGACAGAGACGGAGACAAAGACGGAGACAGACGCAGGGACGGAGACAGAGGCAGAGACAGCGAAAGAGACAGGGGCAGAGACAGCGACAGAGACAGTGACAGAGACAGAGGCAGAGACACAGACAGAGACAGAGACAGTGTCAGAGACAGAAACACAGACAGAGACGGAGACAGAGGCAGAGACAGAGACAGAGTCAGAGACAGAGACAGAGACGGAGATAGAGACAGATACAGAGACAGAGACGGAGACAGAGGCAGAGACACAGGCAGGGACAGCGACAGAGACAGAGACAGAAACAGAGACAGAGACAGATACGGAGACAGAGACAGAGGAATAGACAGAGACAGAGACAGAGACAGAGACAGAGACAGAGACAGAGACAGAGACAGAGACAGAGACAGAGACAGAGACAGAGACAGAGACAGAGACAGAGACAGAGACAGAGACAGAGACAGAGACAGAGACAGAGACAGAGACAGAGACAGAGACAGAGACTGAGACAGAGGCAGAGACAGAGGCAGAGACAGAGACAGAGACAGAGACAGAGACAGTGACAGAGACAGGGACAGAGACAGAGACAGAGACAGAGACAGAGACAGAGACAGAGACAGAGACAGAGGCAGAGACAGAGACAGAGACAGAGACAGAGACAGAGACGGAGACAGAGACAGAGACAGAGACAGAGACAGAGACAGAGACAGAGACAGAGACAGAGACAGAGACGGAGACAAAGACAGAGACAGAGACAGAGACGGAGACAAAGACCGGGACAGAGACAGAGACACAGACAGAGAGAGAGACAGAGACAGAGGTGGAGACAGAGACAGAGACAGAGGCAGAGACAGAGACAGAGGCAGAGATAGAGACAGAGACAGAGACAGAGACAGAGGGAGAGAGGGCGACAGAGGCAGAGACAGAGACAGAGACAGAGACAGAGACGGAGACAAAGACGGAGACAGACGCAGGGACTGAGACAGAGGCAGAGACAGAGACAGAGACTGAGACAGAGACAGAGACAGAGACACAGACAGAGAGAGAGACAGAGACAGAGGTAGAGACAGAGACAGATACAGAGACAGAGACAGAGACAGAGGCAGAGATAGAGACAGAGACAGAGAAAGAGACAGAGGGAGTGAGAGCGACAGAGGCAGAGACAGAGTCAGAGACAGAGACAGAGACGGAGACAAAGACGGAGACAGACGCAGGGACTGAGACAGAGGCAGAGACAGCGACAGAGACAGGGGCAGAGACAGCGACAGAGACAGAGATAGAGACAGGGCAGAGACAGAGACAGAGACAGAGACAGAGACAGAGACAGAGACAGAGACGGAGACAGAGGCAGAGACAGAGCCAGGGACGGAGACAAAGACGGAGACAGACGCAGGGACTGAGACAGAGGCAGAGACAGCGACAGAGACAGGGGCAGAGACAGAGACAGAGACAGAGACAGAGACGGAGACAGAGGCAGAGACAGAGCCAGGGACAGAGACGGAGACAGAGACAGAGGAAGAGACAGGGACAGAGACAGAGACAGAGACAGAGACAGAGATAGAGACAGAGACAGAGACAGCGACAGAGACAGAGACAGAGACAGAGACAGAGACAGAGACAGAGACAGAGACAGAGACAGAGACAGAGACAGAGACAGAGACAGAGACAGAGACAGAGACAGAGACAGAGACAGAGACAGAGACAGAGACTGAGACAGAGGCAGAGACAGAGGCAGAGACAGAGACAGAGACAGAGACAGAGACAGAGACAGTGACAGAGACAGGGACAGAGACAGAGACAGAGACAGAGACAGAGACAGAGACAGAGACAGAGACAGAGACAGAGGCAGAGACAGAGACAGAGACAGAGACAGAGACAGAGACGGAGACAGAGACAGAGACAGAGACAGAGACAGAGACAGAGACAGAGACAGAGACAGAGACAGAGACAGAGACAGAGACGGAGACAAAGACAGAGACAGAGACAGAGACGGAGACAAAGACCGGGACAGAGACAGAGACACAGACAGAGAGAGAGACAGAGACAGAGGTGGAGACAGAGACAGAGACAGAGGCAGAGACAGAGACAGAGGCAGAGATAGAGACAGAGACAGAGACAGAGACAGAGGGAGAGAGGGCGACAGAGGCAGAGACAGAGACAGAGACAGAGACAGAGACGGAGACAAAGACGGAGACAGACGCAGGGACTGAGACAGAGGCAGAGACAGAGACAGAGACTGAGACAGAGACAGAGACAGAGACACAGACAGAGAGAGAGACAGAGACAGAGGTAGAGACAGAGACAGATACAGAGACAGAGAGAGAGACAGAGACAGAGACAGAGACAGAGACAGAGACAGAGACAGAGACAGAGACAGAGACAGAGACGGAGACAGAGGCAGAGACAGAGCCAGGGACAGAGACGGAGACAGAGACAGAGGAAGAGACAGAGACAGAGACAGAGACAGAGACAGAGACAGAGACAGAGACAGAGACAGAGACAGAGACAGAGACAGAGACAGAGACAGAGACAGAGACAGAGACAGAGACAGAGACAGAGACAGAGACAGAGACAGAGACAGAGACAGAGGCAGAGACAGACGCAGAGACTGAGACAGAGGCAGAGACAGAGACAGAGACAGAGACAGCGACGGAGACAAAGACCGAGACAGAGACAGAGACACAGACAGAGAGAGAGACAGAGACAGAGGTAGAGACAGAGGCAGAGACAGAGACAGAGACAGTGACAGAGGCAGAGATAGAGACAGAGACAGAGACAGAGACAGAGGGAGAGAGAGCGACAGAGGCAGAGACAGAGACAGAGACAGAGACAGAGACGGAGACAAAGACGGAGACAGACGCAGGGACTGAGACAGAGGCAGAGGCAGCGACAGAGACAGGGGCAGAGACAGCGACAGAGACAGAAATAGAGACAGAGACAGAGACAGAGACAGAGACAGAGACAGAGACAGAGACAGAGACAGAGACGGAGACAGAGGCAGAGACAGAGCCAGGGACAGAGACGGAGACAGAGACAGAGGAAGAGACAGGGACAGAGACAGAGGCAGAGATAGAGACAGAGATAGAGACAGAGACAGAGACAGAGACAGAGACAGAGACAGAGACAGAGACAGAGACAGAGACAGAGATAGAGACAGAGACAGAGACAGAGACACAGACAGAGACACAGACAGAGACAGAGACACAGAGAGAGACGGAGACAGAGGCAGAGACAGAGACAGTGTCAGAGACAGAGACAGAGACGGAGATAGAGACAGAGACAGAGACAGAGTCGGAGACAGAGGCAGAGACACAGGCAGGGACAGAGACAGAGACAGAGACAGAAACAGAGACAGAGACAGATACGGGGACAGAGACAGAGGCAGAGACAGAGACAGAGACAGAGACGGAGACAGAGACAGAGACAGAGACAGCGGCAGAGACAGGGACGGAGACAGAGACAGAGACACAGACACAGACAGAGACAGAGACAGAGACAGAGACAGAGACGGAGACAGAGACAGAGACGGAGACAGAGGCAGAGACATATCCAGGGACGGAGACAGAGACAGAGACAGAGGGAGAGACAGCGACAGAGACAGAGACAGAGACAGAGACAGAGACAGAGACAGAGACAGAGACAGAGACAGAGACAGAGACAGAGACAGAGACAGAGACAGAGACAGAGACAGAGACACAGAGACATAGGCACGGAGGCAGAGAAACTGATACAGAGACAAAGAGACAGAGGCAGAGACACTCAGACAGAGACCCAGAGGCAGAGACACAGAGACAGAGACAGAGAGATTCACAGAGACCGAGACATAATGACAGAGGCAGAGACACAGAGACGGATACACAGAGACAGAGATGCAGAGACAGAGACACAGAGACAGAGACAGAGGCGGAGACAGAGGCAGAGACAGACACAGAGACGGAGGCAGAGACAGAGACAGAGACAGAGACAGTGACAGAGACAGAGACAGAGAAAGAGGCAGAGACAGACACAGAGATGGAGGCAGAGACAGAGACAGAGACAGAGACAGAGACAGTGACAGTGACAGAGACAGAGACAGAGACACAGACAGAGACAGAGACAGAGGCAGAGATAGAGACAGAGACAGAGACAGAGACAGAGGGAGAGAGAGCGACAGAGGCAGAGGCAGAGACAGAGACAGAGACAGAGACAGAGACGGAGACAAAGACGGAGACAGACGCAGGGACTGAGACAGAGGCAGAGACAGCGAAAGAGACAGGGGCAAAGACAGCGACAGAGACAGAGATAGAGACAGGGCAGAGACAGAGACAGAGACAGAGACAGAGACAGAGACAGAGACAGAGACAGAGACGGAGACAGAGGCAGAGACAGAGCCAGGGACAGAGACGGAGACAGAGACAGAGGAAGAGACAGCGACACAGAGAGACAGAGACAGAGACAGAGGCAGTGACAGAGACAGAGACAGAGACAGAGACAGAGACAGAGACGGAGACAGAGACAGAGACAGAGACAGAGACAGAGACAGAGACAGAGGCAGAGACAGATACGGAAACAGAGACGGAGACAGAGACAGAGACAGAAACAGAGAACGAGGCAGAGACGGAGACAGAGACGGAGACAGAGACAGAGACAGAGACAGAGACAGAGGCAGAGACAGAGACAGAGACAGAGACAGAGACAGAGACAGAGACAGATACGGGGACAGAGACAGAGACAGAGACAGAGACAGAGACAGAGACGGAGACAAAGTCGGAGACAAAGTCGGAGACAGACGCAGGGACTGAGACAGAGGCAGAGACAGCGACAGAGACAGGGGCAGAGACAGCGACAGAGACAGAGATAGAGACAGGGCAGAGACAGAGACAGAGACAGAGACAGAGACAGAGACAGAGACAGAGACAGAGACAGAGACAGAGACAGAGACAGAGCCAGGGACAGAGACAGATACGGAGACAGAGACAGAGACAGAGACAGAGACAGAGACAGAGACAGCGACACAGAGAGACAGAGACAGAGACAGAGGCAGTGACAGAGACAGAGACAGAGACAGAGACAGAGACGGAGACAGAGACAGAGACAGAGACAGAGACAGAGACGGAGACAGAGGCAGAGACAGAGCCAGGGACAGAGACGGAGACAGAGACAGAGGAAGAGACAGCGACACAGAGAGACAGAGACAGAGACAGAGGCAGTGACAGAGACAGAGACAGAGACAGAGACAGAGACGGAGACAGAGACAGAGACAGAGACAGAGACAGAGACAGAGACAGAGACAGAGACAGAGACAGAGACAGAGACAGAGACAGAGACGGAGGCAGAGGCAGTGACAGAGACAGAGACAAAGGCAGAGTCTCAGACAGAGAAAGAGACGGAGACAGAGACAGAGACAGAGACAGATACGGAGACAGAGACAGAGACAGAGACAGAGACAGAGACAGAGACAGAGACAGAGACAGAGACAGAGACAGAGACAGAGACAGAGACAGAGACAGAGACAGAGACAGAGATAGAGACAGAGACAGAGACAGAGACAGAGACAGATACGGAGACAGAGACGGAGACAGAGACAGAGACAGAAACAGAGAACGAGACAGAGACGGAGACAGAGACGGAGACAGAGACAGAGACAGAGACAGAGACAGAGACAGAGACAGAGACAGAGACAGAGACAGAGACAGAGACAGAGACAGAGACAGAGACAGAGACAGAGACAGAGACAAAGACAGAGACAGAGACAGAAACAGAGACAGAGACAGAGACAGAGACCGAGACAGAGACGGAGACAGAGACAGAGACAGAGACAGAGACAGAGACAGAGACAGAGACAGAGACAGACACGGAGACAGAGACGGAGACAGAGACAGAGACAGAGACAGAGACAGAGACAGAGACAGAGACAGAGACAGAGACAGAGACAGAGACAGAGACAGAGACAGACGTAGAGACTGAGACAGAGGCAGAGACAGAGATAGAGACAGAGACAGAGACAGAGACGGAGACAAAGACCGAGACAGATACAGAGACACAGACAGAGAGAGAGACAGAGACAGAGGTAGAGACAGAGACAGAGACAGGGACAGAGACAGAGACAGAGACAGAGGCAGAGATAGAGACAGAGACAGAGACAGAGACAGAGGGAGAGAGAGCGACAGAGGCAGAGACAGAGACAGAGACAGAGACGGAGACAGAGACAGAGACAAAGGCAGAGTCTCAGACAGAGAAAGAGACGGAGACAGAGACAGAGACAGAGACAGAGACACAGACAGAGACACAGACAGAGACAGAGACACAGAGAGAGACGGAGACAGAGGGAGAGACAGCGACAGAGACAGAGACAGAGACAGAGACGGAGACAGAGACAGAGACAGAGACAGAGACAGAGACAGAGACAGAGACAGAGACAGAGACAGAGACAGAGACACAGAGACATAGGCACGGAGGCAGAGAAACTGATACAGAGACAAAGAGACAGAGGCAGAGACACTCAGACAGAGACCCAGAGGCAGAGACACAGAGACAGAGACAGAGAGATTCACAGAGACCGAGACATAATGACAGAGGCAGAGACACAGAGACGGATACACAGAGACAGAGATGCAGAGACAGAGACACAGAGACAGAGACAGAGGCGGAGACAGAGGCAGAGACAGACACAGAGACGGAGGCAGAGACAGAGACAGAGACAGAGACAGTGACAGAGACAGAGACAGAGAAAGAGGCAGAGACAGACACAGAGATGGAGGCGGAGACAGAGACAGAGACAGAGACAGAGACAGTGACAGTGACAGAGACAGAGACAGAGACACAGACAGAGACAGAGACAGAGGCAGAGATAGAGACAGAGACAGAGACAGAGACAGAGGGAGAGAGAGCGACAGAGGCAGAGGCAGAGACAGAGACAGAGACAGAGACAGAGACGGAGACAAAGACGGAGACAGACGCAGGGACTGAGACAGAGGCAGAGACAGCGAAAGAGACAGGGGCAAAGACAGCGACAGAGACAGAGATAGAGACAGGGCAGAAACAGAGACAGAGACAGAGACAGAGACAGAGACAGAGACAGAGACAGAGACGGAGACAGAGGCAGAGACAGAGCCAGGGACAGAGACGGAGACAGAGACAGAGGAAGAGACAGCGACACAGAGAGACAGAGACAGAGACAGAGGCAGTGACAGAGACAGAGACAGAGACAGAGACAGAGACAGAGACGGAGACAGAGACAGAGACAGAGACAGAGACAGAGACAGAGACAGAGACAGAGACAGATACGGAAACAGAGACGGAGACAGAGACAGAGACAGAAACAGAGAACGAGACAGAGACGGAGACAGAGACGGAGACAGAGACAGAGACAGAGACAGAGACAGAGGCAGAGACAGAGACAGAGACAGAGACAGAGACAGAGACAGAGACAGATACGGGGACAGAGACAAAGACAGAGACAGAGACAGAGACAGAGACGGAGACAAAGTCGGAGACAGACGCAGGGACTGAGACAGAGGCAGAGACAGCGACAGAGACAGGGGCAGAGACAGCGACAGAGACAGAGATAGAGACAGGGCAGAGACAGAGACAGAGACAGAGACAGAGACAGAGACAGAGACAGAGACAGAGACAGAGACAGAGACAGAGACAGAGACGGAGACAGAGGCAGAGACAGAGCCAGGGACAGAGACAGATACGGAGACAGAGACAGAGACAGAGACAGAGACAGAGACAGAGACAGCGACACAGAGAGACAGAGACAGAGACAGAGGCAGTGACAGAGACAGAGACAGAGACAGAGACAGAGACAGAGACGGAGACAGAGACAGAGACAGAGACAGAGACAGAGACGGAGACAGAGGCAGAGACAGAGACAGAGACAGAGACGGAGACAGAGACAGAGACAGAGACAGAGACAGAGACAGAGACAGAGACGGAGACAAAGACGGAGACAGACGCAGGGACTGAGACAGAGGCAGAGACAGCGAAAGAGACAGGGGCAGAGACAGCGACAGAGACAGAGATAGAGACAGGGCAGAGACAGAGACAGAGACAGAGACAGAGACAGAGACAGAGACGGAGACAGAGGCAGAGACAGAGACAGGGACAGAGACGGAGACAGAGACAGAGGAAGATACGGCGACACAGAGCGACAGAGACAGAGACAGAGGCAGTGACAGAGACAGAGACAGAGACAGAGACAGTGACAGAGACAGAGGCAGAGGCAGAGACACAGACAGAGACAGAGACAGTGCCAGAGACAGAAACACAGACAGAGACGGAGACAGAGGCAGAGACAGAGACAGAGTCAGAGACAGAGACAGAGACGGAGATAGAGACAGATACAGAGACAGAGACGGAGACAGAGGCAGAGACACAGGCAGGGACAGCGACAGAGACAGAGACAGAAACAGAGACAGAGACAGATACGGAGACAGAGACAGAGGAATAGACAGAGACAGAGACAGAGACAGAGACAGAGACAGAGACAGAGACAGAGACAGAGACAGAGACAGAGACAGAGACAGAGACAGAGACAGAGACAGAGACAGAGACTGAGACAGAGGCAGAGACAGAGGCAGAGACAGAGACAGAGACAGAGACAGAGACAGAGACAGAGACAGAGACAGAGACAGAGACAGAGACAGGGACAGAGACAGAGACAGAGACAGAGACAGAGACAGAGACAGAGACAGAGACAGAGGCAGAGACAGAGACAGAGACAGAGACAGAGACAGAGACGGAGACAGAGACAGAGACAGAGACAGAGACAGAGACAGAGACAGAGACAGAGACAGAGGCAGAGACAGAGACAGAGGCAGATATAGAGACAGAGACAGAGACAGAGACAGAGGGAGAGAGGGCGACAGAGGCAGAGACAGAGACAGATACGGAGACAGAGACAGAGGAATAGACAGAGACAGAGACAGAGACAGAGACAGAGACAGAGACAGAGACAGAGACAGAGACAGAGACAGAGACAGAGACAGAGACAGAGCCAGGGACAGAGACGGAGACAGAGACAGAGGAAGAGACAGCGACACAGAGAGACAGAGACAGAGACAGAGGCAGAGACAGAGACAGAGACAGAGACGGAGACAGAGACAGAGGCACAGACAAAGACAGAGACAGAGACAGAGGCAGGGACGGAGACAGAGACAGAGACAGAGGCAGAGACAGAGACAGAGACAGAGAGAGAGACAGAGAGAGAGACAGAGACAGAGACAGAGACAGAGACCGAGACAGACGCAGAGACTGAGACAGAGGCAGAGACAGAGACAGAGACAGAGACAGAGACGGAGACAAAGACCGAGACGGAGACAGAGACACAGACAGAGAGAGAGACAGAGACAGAGGTAGAGACAGAGACAGAGACAGAGACAGAGACAGAGACAGAGACAGAGACAGAGGCAGGGATAGAGACAGAGACAGAGACAGAGACAGAGGGAGAGAGAGCGACAGAGGCAGAGACAGAGACAGAGACAGAGACAGAGACAGAGACAGAGACAGAGACAGAGACAGAGACAGAGACAGAGACAGAGACAGAGACAGAGACAGAGACAGAGACAGAGACAGAGACAGAGACAGAGATAGAGACAGAGACAGAGACAGAGACAGAGACGGAGACAAAGACCGAGACAGATACAGAGACACAGACAGAGAGAGAGACAGAGACAGAGGTAGAGACAGAGACAGAGACAGGGACAGAGACAGAGACAGAGACAGAGGCAGAGATAGAGACAGAGACAGAGACAGAGACAGAGGGAGAGAGAGCGACAGAGGCAGAGACAGAGACAGAGACAGAGACAGAGACGGAGACAGAGACGGAGACAGAGGCAGAGACAGAGCCAGGGACAGAGACGGAGACAGAGACAGAGGAAGAGACAGCGACACAGAGAGACAGAGACAGAGACAGAGGCAGTGACAGAGACAGAGACAGAGACAGAGACAGAGACAGAGACAGAGACAGAGGCAGAGACAGAGCCAGGGACAGAGACGGAGACAGAGACAGAGGAAGAGACAGCGACACAGAGAGACAGAGACAGAGACAGAGGCAGTGACAGAGACAGAGACAGAGACAGAGACAGAGACAGAGACAGAGACAGAGACAGAGACAGGGACAGAGACAGAGACAGAGACAGAGACAGAGACAGAGACAGAGGCAGAGACAGAGACAGAGACAGAGACAGAGACAGAGACAGAGACGGAGACAGAGGCAGAGACAGAGCCAGGGACAGAGACGGAGACAGAGACAGAGGAAGAGACAGCGACACAGAGAGACAGAGACAGAGACAGAGGCAGTGACAGAGACAGAGACAGAGACAGAGACAGAGACAGAGACAGAGACAGAGACAGAGACAGAGACAGAGACAGAGACAGAGACAGGGACAGAGACAGAGACAGAGACAGAGACAGAGACAGAGACAGAGACAGAGACGGAGACAGAGACAGAGGCAGTGACAGAGACAGAGACAGAGACAGAGACAGAGACAGAGAAAGAGACAGAGGGAGAGAGAGCGACAGAGGCAGAGACAGAGGCAGAGACAGAGACAGAGACGGAGACAAAGACGGAGACAGACGCAGGGACTGAGACAGAGGCAGAGACAGCGACAGAGACAGGGGCAGAGACAGCGACAGAGACAGAAATAGAGACAGGGCAGAGACAGAGACAGAGACAGAGACAGAGACAGAGACAGAGACAGAGACAGAGACAGAGACAGAGACAGAGACAGAGACAGAGACAGAGACAGAGACAGAGACAGAGACAGAGACAGAGACAGAGACAGAGGCAGAGACAGAGACAGAGACAGAGACAGAGACAGAGACAGAGACAGAGACAGAGACGGAGACAAAGACCGAGACAGAGACAGAGACAGAGACAGAGACAGAGACAGAGACAGAGACAGAGACAGAGACAGAGACGGAGACAGAGACAGAGACAGAGACAAAGACAGAGACAGAGACAGAGGCAGAGGCAGGGACGGAGACAGAGACAGAGACAGAGACAGAGACAGAGACAGAGACAGAGACATAGACAGAGACAGAGACAGAGAGAGAGGCAGGGATAGAGACAGAGACAGAGACAGAAACAGAGACAGAGACAGATACGGGGACAGAGACAGAGGCAGAGACAGAGACAGAGACAGAGACAGAGACGGAGACAAAGTCGGAGACAGACGCAGGGACTGAGACAGAGGCAGAGACAGCGACAGAGACAGGGGCAGAGACAGCGACAGAGACAGAGATAGAGACAGGGCATGGACAGAGACAGAGACAGAGACAGAGACAGAGACAGAGACAGAGACAGAGACAGAGACAGAGACAGAGACAGAGACAGAGACGGAGACAGAGGCAGAGACAGAGCCAGGGACAGAGACAGATACGGACACAGAGACAGAGACAGAGACAGAGACAGAGACAGATACGGAGACAGAGACGGAGACAGAGACAGAGACAGAAACAGAGACAGAGACAGAGACAGAGGCAGAGACAGAGACAGAGACAGAGACAGAGACAGATACGGGGACAGAGACAGAGGCAGAGCCAGAGACAGAGACAGAGACAGATACGGAGACAGAGACGGAGACAGAGACAGAGACAGAGACAGAGACAGAGACAGAGACACAGAGACATAGGCACGGAGGCAGAGAAACTGATACAGAGACAAAGAGACAGAGGCAGAGACAGATACGGAGACAGAGACGGAGACAGAGACAGAGACAGAAACAGAGAACGAGACAGAGACGGAGACGGAGACAGAGACGGAGACAGAGACAGAGACAGAGACAGAGACAGAGACAGAGACAGAGACAGAGACAGAGACAGAGACAGAGACAGAGGCAGAGACAGAGACAGAGACAGAGACAGAGACAGATACGGGGACAGAGACAGAGGCAGAGCCAGAGACAGAGACAGAGACAGAGACGGAGACAAAGTCGGAGACAGACGCAGGGACTGAGACAGAGGCAGAGACAGCGACAGAGACAGGGGCAGAGACAGGGGCAGAGACAGCGACAGAGACAGGGATAGAGACAGGGCAGAGACAGAGACAGAGACAGAGACAGAGACAGAGACAGAGACAGAGACAGAGACAGAGACAGAGACGGAGACAGAAGCAGAGACAGAGCCAGGGACAGAGACAGATACGGAGACAGAGACAGAGACAGAGACAGAGACAGATACGGAGACAGAGACAGAGACAGAAACAGAGACAGAGACAGAGACCGAGACAGATACAGAGACAGAGACAGAGACAGAGACAGAGACAGAGACAGAGACAGAGACAGAGACAGAGACAGAGACAGAGACAGAGACAGAGACAGAGACAGAGACAGGGACAGAGACAGAGACAGAGACAGAGACAGAGACAGAGACAGAGACAGAGACAGAGACAGAGGCAGAGACAGAGACAGAGACAGAGACAGAGACAGAGACGGAGACAGAGACAGAGACAGAGACAGAGACAGAGACAGAGACAGAGACAGAGACAGAGACGGAGACAAAGACAGAGACAGAGACGGAGACAAAGACCGGGACAGAGACAGAGACACAGAGAGAGAGACAGAGACAGAGGTGGAGACAGAGACAGAGACAGAGGCAGAGACAGAGACAGAGGCAGAGGTAGAGACAGAGACAGAGACAGAGACAGAGGCAGAGACAGAGACAGAGGCAGAGATAGAGACAGAGACAGAGACAGAGACAGAGGGAGAGAGGGCGACAGAGGCAGAGACAGAGACAGAGACAGAGACAGAGACAGAGACAGAGACAGAGACAGAGGCAGAGCCTCAGACAGAGAAAGAGACAGAGACAGAGACAGAGACAGAGACAGAGACAGATACGGAGACAGAGACAGAGACAGAAACGGAGACAGAGACAGAGACAGAGACGGAGACAGAGACAGAGGCCGAGACAGACGCAGAGACAGACGCAGAGACAGACGCAGAGACAGAGACAGAGACAGAGTCAGAGACAGAGACAGAGACAGAGACAGAGACAGAGACAGAGACAGAGACAGAGACAGAGACAGAGACAGAGACAGAGACAGGGACAGAGACAGAGACAGAGACAGAGACAGAGACAGAGACAGAGACAGAGACAGAGACAGAGACAGAGACAGAGACAGAGACAGAGACAGAGACAGAGACAGAGACAGAGACGGAGACAGAGGCAGAGACAGAGCCAGGGACAGAGACGGAGACAGAGACAGAGGAAGAGACAGCGACACAGAGAGACAGAGACAGAGACAGAGGCAGTGACAGAGACAGAGACAGAGACAGAGACAGAGACAGAGGCAGAGACAGAGCCAGGGACAGAGACGGAGACAGAGACAGAGGAAGAGACAGCGACACAGAGAGACAGAGACAGAGACAGAGACAGAGGCAGTGACAGAGACAGAGACAGAGACAGAGACAGAGACAGAGAAAGAGACAGAGGGAGAGAGAGCGACAGAGGCAGAGACAGAGACAGAGACAGAGACAGAGACGGAGACAGACGCAGGGACTGAGACAGAGGCAGAGACAGCGACAGAGACAGGGGCAGAGACAGCGACAGAGACAGAGATAGAGACAGGGCAGAGACGGAGACAGGGACAGAGACAGAGACAGAGGCACAGACAGAGACAGAGACAGAGACAGAGGCAGGGACGGAGACAGAGACAGAGACAGAGACAGAGACAGAGAGAGAGACAGAGAGAGAGACAGAGACAGAGACAGAGACAGAGACCGAGACAGACGCAGAGACTGAGACAGAGGCAGAGACAGAGACAGAGACAGAGACAGAGGGAGAGAGAGCGACAGAGGCAGATACAGAGACAGAGACAGAGACAGAGACAGAGACAGAGACAGAGACAGAGACAGATACAGAGACAGAGACGGAGGCAGAGACAGTGACAGAGACAGAGACAAAGGCAGAGTCTCAGACAGAGAAAGAGACGGAGACAGAGACAGAGACAGAGACAGATACGGAGACAGAGACAGAGACAGAGACAGAGACAGAGACAGAGACAGAGACAGAGACAGAGACAGAGACAGAGACAGAGACAGAGACAGAGACAGAGATAGAGACAGAGACAGAGACAGAGACAGAGACGGAGACAAAGACCGAGACAGATACAGAGACACAGACAGAGAGAGAGACAGAGACAGAGGTAGAGACAGAGACAGAGACAGGGACAGAGACAGAGACAGAGACAGAGGCAGAGATAGAGACAGAGACAGAGACAGAGACAGAGGGAGAGAGAGCGACAGAGGCAGATACAGAGACAGAGACAGAGACAGAGACGGAGACAAAGACGGAGACAGACGCAGGGACTGAGATAGAGGCAGAGACAGCGACAGAGACAGGGGCAGAGGCAGCGACAGAGACAGAAATAGAGACAGAGACAGAGACAGAGACAGAGACAGAGACAGAGACAGAGACGGAGACAAAGACGGAGACAGACGCAGGGACTGAGACAGAGGCAGAGACAGCGAAAGAGACAGGGGCAGAGACAGCGACAGAGACAGAGATAGAGACAGGGCAGAGACAGAGACAGAGACAGAGACAGAGACAGAGACAGAGACAGAGACGGAGACAGAGGCAGAGACAGAGACAGGGACAGAGACGGAGACAGAGACAGAGGAAGATACGGCGACACAGAGAGACAGAGACAGAGACAGAGGCAGTGACAGAGACAGAGACAGAGACAGAGACAGTGACAGAGACAGAGGCAGAGGCAGAGACACAGACAGAGACAGAGACAGTGCCAGAGACAGAAACACAGACAGAGACGGAGAAAGAGGCAGAGACAGAGACAGAGTCAGAGACAGAGACAGAGACGGAGATAGAGACAGATACAGAGACAGAGACGGAGACAGAGGCAGAGACACAGGCAGGGACAGCGACAGAGACAGAGACAGAAACAGAGACAGAGACAGATACGGAGACAGAGACAGAGGAATAGACAGAGACAGAGACAGAGACAGAGACAGAGACAGAGACAGAGACAGAGACAGAGACAGAGACAAAGAGACATAGGCACGGAGGCAGAGAAATTGATACAGAGACAAAGAGACAGAGGCAGAGACACTCAGACAGAGACCCAGAGGCAGAGACACAGAGACAGAGACAGAGAGATTCACAGAGACCGAGACATAATGACAGAGGCAGAGACACAGAGACGGATACACAGAGACAGAGATGCAGAGACAGAGACACAGAGACAGAGACAGAGGCGGAGACAGAGGCAGAGACAGACACAGAGACGGAGGCAGAGACAGAGACAGAGACAGAGACAGTGACAGAGACAGAGACAGAGAAAGAGGCAGAGACAGACACAGAGATGGAGGCAGAGACAGAGACAGAGACAGAGACAGAGACAGTGACAGTGACAGAGACAGAGACACAGACAGAGACAGAGACAGAGGCAGAGATAGAGACAGAGACAGAGACAGAGACAGAGGGAGAGAGAGCGACAGAGGCAGAGGCAGAGACAGAGACAGAGACAGAGACAGAGACGGAGACAAAGACGGAGACAGACGCAGGGACTGAGACAGAGGCAGAGACAGCGAAAGAGACAGGGGCAAAGACAGCGACAGAGACAGAGATAGAGACAGGGCAGAGACAGAGACAGAGACAGAGACAGAGACAGAGACAGAGACAGAGACAGAGACAGAGACGGAGACAGAGGCAGAGACAGAGCCAGGGACAGAGACGGAGACAGAGGCAGAGGAAGAGACAGCGACACAGAGAGACAGAGACAGATACGGGGACAGAGACAGAGACAGAGACAGAGACAGAGACAGAGACGGAGGCAGAGACAGTGACAGAGACAGAGACAAAGGCAGAGTCTCAGACAGAGAAAGAGACGGAGACAGAGACAGAGACAGAGACAGATACGGAGACAGAGACAGAGACAGAGACAGAGACAGAGACAGAGACAGAGACAGAGACAGAGACAGAGACAGAGACAGAGATAGAGACAGAGACAGAGACAGAGACAGAGACGGAGACAAAGACCGAGACAGATACAGAGACACAGACAGAGAGAGAGACAGAGACAGAGGTAGAGACAGAGACAGAGACAGGGACAGAGACAGAGACAGAGACAGGGACAGAGACAGAGACAGAGACAGAGACAGAGACAGAGACAGAGACGGAGACAGAGACAGAGGCAGTGACAGAGACAGAGACAGAGACAGAGACAGAGACAGAGAAAGAGACAGAGGGAGAGAGAGCGACAGAGGCAGAGACAGAGGCAGAGACAGAGACAGAGACGGAGACAAAGACGGAGACAGACGCAGGGACTGAGACAGAGGCAGAGACAGCGACAGAGACAGGGGCAGAGACAGCGACAGAGACAGAAATAGAGACAGGGCAGAGACAGAGACAGAGACAGAGACAGAGACAGAGACAGAGACAGAGACAGAGACAGAGACAGAGACAGAGACAGAGACAGAGACAGAGACAGAGACAGAGACAGAGACAGAGGCAGAGACAGAGACAGAGACAGAGACAGAGACAGAGACAGAGACGGAGACAAAGACCGAGACAGAGACAGAGACAGAGACAGAGACAGAGACAGAGACAGAGACAGAGACAGAGACAGAGACGGAGACAGAGACAGAGACAGAGACAAAGACAAAGACAGAGACAGAGGCAGAGGCAGGGACGGAGACAGAGACAGAGACAGAGACAGAGACAGAGACAGAGACAGAGACATAGACAGAGACAGAGACAGAGAGAGAGGCAGGGATAGAGACAGAGACAGAGACAGAAACAGAGACAGAGACAGATACGGGGACAGAGACAGAGGCAGAGACAGAGACAGAGACAGAGACAGAGACGGAGACAAAGTCGGAGACAGACGCAGGGACTGAGACAGAGGCAGAGACAGCGACAGAGACAGGGGCAGAGACAGCGACAGAGACAGAGATAGAGACAGGGCATGGACAGAGACAGAGACAGAGACAGAGACAGAGACAGAGACAGAGACAGAGACAGAGACAGAGACAGAGACAGAGACGGAGACAGAGGCAGAGACAGAGCCAGGGACAGAGACAGATACGGACACAGAGACAGAGACAGAGACAGAGACAGAGACAGATACGGAGACAGAGACGGAGACAGAGACAGAGACAGAAACAGAGACAGAGACAGAGACAGAGGCAGAGACAGAGACAGAGACAGAGACAGAGACAGATACGGGGACAGAGACAGAGGCAGAGCCAGAGACAGAGACAGAGACAGATACGGAGACAGAGACGGAGACAGAGACAGAGACAGAGACAGAGACAGAGACAGAGACACAGAGACATAGGCACGGAGGCAGAGAAACTGATACAGAGACAAAGAGACAGAGGCAGAGACAGATACGGAGACAGAGACGGAGACAGAGACAGAGACAGAAACAGAGAACGAGACAGAGACGGAGACGGAGACAGAGACGGAGACAGAGACAGAGACAGAGACAGAGACAGAGACAGAGACAGAGACAGAGACAGAGACAGAGACAGAGGCAGAGACAGAGACAGAGACAGAGACAGAGACAGATACGGGGACAGAGACAGAGGCAGAGCCAGAGACAGAGACAGAGACAGAGACGGAGACAAAGTCGGAGACAGACGCAGGGACTGAGACAGAGGCAGAGACAGCGACAGAGACAGGGGCAGAGACAGGGGCAGAGACAGCGACAGAGACAGGGATAGAGACAGGGCAGAGACAGAGACAGAGACAGAGACAGAGACAGAGACAGAGACAGAGACAGAGACAGAGACAGAGACGGAGACAGAAGCAGAGACAGAGCCAGGGACAGAGACAGATACGGAGACAGAGACAGAGACAGAGACAGAGACAGATACGGAGACAGAGACAGAGACAGAAACAGAGACAGAGACAGAGACCGAGACAGATACAGAGACAGAGACAGAGACAGAGACAGAGACAGAGACAGAGACAGAGACAGAGACAGAGACAGAGACAGAGACAGAGACAGAGACAGAGACAGGGACAGAGACAGAGACAGAGACAGAGACAGAGACAGAGACAGAGACAGAGACAGAGACAGAGGCAGAGACAGAGACAGAGACAGAGACAGAGACAGAGACAGAGACGGAGACAGAGACAGAGACAGAGACAGAGACAGAGACAGAGACAGAGACAGAGACAGAGACGGAGACAAAGACAGAGACAGAGACGGAGACAAAGACCGGGACAGAGACAGAGACACAGAGAGAGAGACAGAGACAGAGGTGGAGACAGAGACAGAGACAGAGGCAGAGACAGAGACAGAGGCAGAGGTAGAGACAGAGACAGAGACAGAGACAGAGGCAGAGACAGAGACAGAGGCAGAGATAGAGACAGAGACAGAGACAGAGACAGAGGGAGAGAGGGCGACAGAGGCAGAGACAGAGACAGAGACAGCGACAGAGACAGAGACAGAGACAGAGACAGAGGCAGAGCCTCAGACAGAGAAAGAGACAGAGACAGAGACAGAGACAGAGACAGAGACAGATACGGAGACAGAGACAGAGACAGAAACGGAGACAGAGACAGAGACAGAGACAGAGACAGAGACAGAGACAGAGACGGAGACGGAGACAGAGACAGAGGCCGAGACAGAGACAGAGACAGAGACAGAGACAGAGGCAGAGACAGAGACAGAGACAGAGACAGAGACAGAGGCAGAGACAGAGACGGAGACAGAGACAGAGACAGAGACAGAGACAGAGACAGAGACAGAGACAGAGACAGAGACGGAGACAAAGACAGAGACAGAGACGGAGACAAAGACCGGGACAGAGACAGAGACACAGACAGAGAGAGAGACAGAGACAGAGACAGAGGCAGAGACAGAGACAGAGGCAGAGATAGAGACAGAGACAGAGACAGAGACAGAGGCAGAGACAGAGACAGAGGCAGAGATAGAGACAGAGACAGAGACAGAGACAGAGGGAGAGAGGGCGACAGAGGCAGAGACAGAGACAGAGACAGAGACAGAGACAGAGACAGAGACAGAGACAGAGGCAGAGTCTCAGACAGAGAAAGAGGCAGAGACAGAGACAGAGACAGAGACAGATACGGAGACAGAGACAGAGACAGAAACGGAGACAGAGACAGAGACAGAGACAGAGACAGAGACAGAGACAGAGACGGAGACGGAGACAGAGACAGAGGCCGAGACAGACGCAGAGACAGACGCAGAGACAGACGCAGAGACAGAGACAGAGACAGAGTCAGAGACAGAGACAGAGACAGAGACAGAGACAGAGACAGAGACAGAGACAGAGACAGAGACAGAGACAGAGACAGAGACAGGGACAGAGACAGAGACAGAGACAGAGACAGAGAGAGAGACAGAGAGAGAGACAGAGACAGAGACAGAGACAGAGACCGAGACAGACGCAGAGACTGAGACAGAGGCAGAGACAGAGACAGAGACAGAGACAGAGACGGAGACAAAGACCGAGACGGAGACAGAGACACAGACAGAGAGAGAGACAGAGACAGAGGTAGAGACAGAGACAGAGACAGAGACAGGGACAGAGACAGAGACAGAGGCAGAGATAGAGACAGAGACAGGGACAGAGACAGAGGGAGAGAGAGCGACAGAGGCAGAGACAGAGACAGAGACAGAGACAGAGACGGAGACAAAGACGGAGACAGACGCAGGGACTGAGACAGAGGCAGAGACAGCGACAGAGACAGGGGCAGAGACAGCGACAGAGACAGAAATAGAGACAGAGACAGAGACAGAGACAGAGACAGAGACAGAGACAGAGACAGAGACAGAGACAGAGACAGAGACGGAGGCAGAGGCAGAGACAGTGACAGAGACAGAGACAAAGGCAGAGTCTCAGACAGAGAAAGAGACGGAGACAGAGACAGAGACAGAGACAGATACGGAGACAGAGACAGAGACAGAGACAGAGACAGCGACAGAGACAGAGACAGAGACAGAGACAGAGACAGAGACAGAGACAGAGACAGAGACAGAGACAGAGACAGAGACAGAGACAGAGACAGAGACAGAGACAGAGACAGAGACAGAGAAAGAGACAGAGGGAGAGAGAGCGACAGAGGCAGAGACAGAGGCAGAGACAGAGACAGAGACGGAGACAAAGACGGAGACAGACGCAGGGACTGAGACAGAGGCAGAGACAGCGACAGAGACAGGGGCAGAGACAGCGACAGAGACAGAGATAGAGACAGGGCAGAGACGGAGACAGAGACAGAGACAGAGGCACAGACAAAGACAGAGACAGAGACAGAGGCAGGGACGGAGACAGAGACAGAGACAGAGACAGAGACAGAGACAGAGACAGAGAGAGTGACAGAGAGAGAGACAGAGACAGAGACAGAGACAGAGACCGAGACAGACGCAGAGACTGAGACAGAGGCAGAGACAGAGACAGAGACAGAGACAGAGACGGAGACAAAGACCGAGACGGAGACAGAGACACAGACAGAGAGAGAGACAGAGACAGAGGTAGAGACAGAGACAGAGACAGAGACAGAGACAGAGACAGAGACAGAGACAGAGGCAGAGATAGAGACAGAGACAGAGACAGAGACAGAGGGAGAGAGAGCGACAGAGGCAGAGACAGAGACAGAGACAGAGACAGAGACAGAGACGGAGACAAAGACGGAGACAGACGCAGGGACTGAGACAGAGGCAGAGACAGCGACAGAGACAGGGGCAGAGACAGCGACAGAGACAGAAATAGAGACAGGGCAGAGACAGAGACAGAGACAGAGACAGAGACAGAGACAGAGACAGAGACAGAGACAGAGACAGAGACAGAGACAGAGACAGAGACAGAGACAGAGACAGAGACAGAGTCGGAGACAGAAACAGAGACAGAGACAGATACGGGGACAGAGACAGAGGCAGAGACAGAGACAGAGACAGAGACGGAGACAGAGACAGAGACAGAGACAGCGGCAGAGACAGGGACGGAGACAGAGACAGAGACACAGACACAGACAGAGACAGAGACAGAGACAGAGACGGAGACAGAGACAGAGACGGAGACAGAGGCAGAGACATATCCAGGGACGGAGACAGAGACAGAGACAGAGGGAGAGACAGCGACAGAGACAGAGACAGAGACAGAGACAGAGACAGAGACAGAGACAGAGACAGAGACAGAGACAGAGACAGAGACAGAGACAGAGACAGAGACAGAGACAGAGACAGAGACAGAGACAAAGAGACATAGGCACGGAGGCAGAGAAATTGATACAGAGACAAAGAGACAGAGGCAGAGACACTCAGACAGAGACCCAGAGGCAGAGACACAGAGACAGAGACAGAGAGATTCACAGAGACCGAGACATAATGACAGAGGCAGAGACACAGAGACGGATACACAGAGACAGAGATGCAGAGACAGAGACACAGAGACAGAGACAGAGGCGGAGACAGAGGCAGAGACAGACACAGAGACGGAGGCAGAGACAGAGACAGAGACAGAGACAGTGACAGAGACAGAGACAGAGAAAGAGGCAGAGACAGACACAGAGATGGAGGCAGAGACAGAGACAGAGACAGAGACAGAGACAGTGACAGTGACAGAGACAGAGACACAGACAGAGACAGAGACAGAGGCAGAGATAGAGACAGAGACAGAGACAGAGACAGAGGGAGAGAGAGCGACAGAGGCAGAGGCAGAGACAGAGACAGAGACAGAGACAGAGACGGAGACAAAGACGGAGACAGACGCAGGGACTGAGACAGAGGCAGAGACAGCGAAAGAGACAGGGGCAAAGACAGCGACAGAGACAGAGATAGAGACAGGGCAGAGACAGAGACAGAGACAGAGACAGAGACAGAGACAGAGACAGAGACAGAGACGGAGACAGAGGCAGAGACAGAGCCAGGGACAGAGACGGAGACAGAGACAGAGGAAGAGACAGCGACACAGAGAGACAGAGACAGAGACAGAGGCAGTGACAGAGACAGAGACAGAGACAGAGACAGAGACAGAGACGGAGACAGAGACAGAGACAGAGACAGAGACAGAGACAGAGACAGAGACAGAGACAGATACGGAAACAGAGACGGAGACGGAGACAGAGACAGAAACAGAGAACGAGACAGAGACGGAGACAGAGACGGAGACAGAGACAGAGACAGAGACAGAGACAGAGGCAGAGACAGGGACAGAGACAGAGACAGAGACAGAGACAGAGACAGATACGGGGACAGAGACAGAGACAGAGACAGAGACAGAGACAGAGACAGAGACGGAGACAAAGTCGGAGACAGACGCAGGGACTGAGACAGAGGCAGAGACAGCGACAGAGACAGGGGCAGAGACAGCGACAGAGACAGAGATAGAGACAGGGCAGAGACAGAGACAGAGACAGAGACAGAGACAGAGACAGAGACAGAGACAGAGACAGAGACAGAGACGGAGACAGAGGCAGAGACAGAGCCAGGGACAGAGACAGATACGGAGACAGAGACAGAGACAGAGACAGAGACAGAGACAGAGACAGCGACACAGAGAGACAGAGACAGAGACAGAGGCAGTGACAGAGACAGAGACAGAGACAGAGACAGAGACAGAGACGGAGACAGAGACAGAGACAGAGACAGAGACAGAGACGGAGACAGAGGCAGAGACAGAGCCAGGGACAGAGACGGAGACAGAGACAGAGGAAGAGACAGCGACACAGAGAGACAGAGACAGAGACAGAGGCAGTGACAGAGACAGAGACAGAGACAGAGACAGAGACGGAGACAGAGACAGAGACAGAGACAGAGACAGAGACAGAGACAGAGACAGAGACAGATACAGAGACAGAGACGGAGGCAGAGACAGTGACAGAGACAGAGACAAAGGCAGAGTCTCAGACAGAGAAAGAGACGGAGACAGAGACAGAGACAGAGACAGATACGGAGACAGAGACAGAGACAGAGACAGAGACAGAGACAGAGACAGAGACAGAGACAGAGACAGAGACAGAGACAGAGACAGAGACAGAGACAGAGACAGAGATAGAGACAGAGACAGAGACAGAGACAGAGACGGAGACAAAGACCGAGACAGATACAGAGACACAGACAGAGAGAGAGACAGAGACAGAGGTAGAGACAGAGACAGAGACAGGGACAGAGACAGAGACAGAGACAGAGGCAGAGATAGAGACAGAGACAGAGACAGAGACAGAGGGAGAGAGAGCGACAGAGGCAGATACAGAGACAGAGACAGAGACAGAGACAGAGACGGAGACAAAGACGGAGACAGACGCAGGGACTGAGACAGAGGCAGAGACAGCGACAGAGACAGGGGCAGAGGCAGCGACAGAGACAGAAATAGAGACAGAGACAGAGACAGAGACAGAGACAGAGACAGAGACAGAGACAGAGACAGAGACGGAGACAAAGACGGAGACACACGCAGGGACTGAGACAGAGGCAGAGACAGCGAAAGAGACAGGGGCAGAGACAGCGACAGAGACAGAGATAGAGACAGGGCAGAGACAGAGACAGAGACAGAGACAGAGACAGAGACAGAGACAGAGACGGAGACAGAGGCAGAGACAGAGACAGGGACAGAGACGGAGACAGAGACAGAGGAAGATACGGCGACACAGAGAGACAGAGACAGAGACAGAGGCAGTGACAGAGACAGAGACAGAGACAGAGACAGTGACAGAGACAGAGGCAGAGGCAGAGACACAGACAGAGACAGAGACAGTGCCAGAGACAGAAACACAGACAGAGACGGAGACAGAGGCAGAGACAGAGACAGAGTCAGAGACAGAGACAGAGACGGAGATAGAGACAGATACAGAGACAGAGACGGAGACAGAGGCAGAGACACAGGCAGGGACAGCGACAGAGACAGAGACAGAAACAGAGACAGAGACAGATACGGAGACAGAGACAGAGGAATAGACAGAGACAGAGACAGAGACAGAGACAGAGACAGAGACAGAGACAGAGACAGAGACAGAGACAAAGAGACATAGGCACGGAGGCAGAGAAATTGATACAGAGACAAAGAGACAGAGGCAGAGACACTCAGACAGAGACCCAGAGGCAGAGACACAGAGACAGAGACAGAGAGATTCACAGAGACCGAGACATAATGACAGAGGCAGAGACACAGAGACGGATACACAGAGACAGAGATGCAGAGACAGAGACACAGAGACAGAGACAGAGGCGGAGACAGAGGCAGAGACAGACACAGAGACGGAGGCAGAGACAGAGACAGAGACAGAGACAGTGACAGAGACAGAGACAGAGAAAGAGGCAGAGACAGACACAGAGATGGAGGCAGAGACAGAGACAGAGACAGAGACAGAGACAGTGACAGTGACAGAGACAGAGACACAGACAGAGACAGAGACAGAGACAGAGGCAGAGATAGAGACAGAGACAGAGACAGAGACAGAGGGAGAGAGAGCGACAGAGGCAGAGGCAGAGACAGAGACAGAGACAGAGACAGAGACGGAGACAAAGACGGAGACAGACGCAGGGACTGAGACAGAGGCAGAGACAGCGAAAGAGACAGGGGCAAAGACAGCGACAGAGACAGAGATAGAGACAGGGCAGAGACAGAGACAGAGACAGAGACAGAGACAGAGACAGAGACAGAGACAGAGACAGAGACAGAGACGGAGACAGAGGCAGAGACAGAGCCAGGGACAGAGACGGAGACAGAGGCAGAGGAAGAGACAGCGACACAGAGAGACAGAGACAGAGACAGAGGCAGTGACAGAGACAGAGACAGAGACAGAGACAGAGACAGAGACGGAGACAGAGACAGAGACAGAGACAGAGACAGAGACAGAGACAGAGACAGAGGCAGTGACAGAGACAGAGACAGAGACAGAGACAGAGACAGAGACGGAGACAGAGACAGAGACAGAGACAGAGACAGAGACAGAGACAGAGACAGAGACAGATACGGAAACAGAGACGGAGACAGAGACAGAGACAGAAACAGAGAACGAGACAGAGACGGAGACAGAGACGGAGACAGAGACAGAGACAGAGACAGAGACAGAGGCAGAGACAGAGACAGAGACAGAGACAGAGACAGAGACAGAGACAGATACGGGGACAGAGACAGAGACAGAGACAGAGACAGAGACAGAGACGGAGACAAAGTCGGAGACAGACGCAGGGACTGAGACAGAGGCAGAGACAGCGACAGAGACAGGGGCAGAGACAGCGACAGAGACAGAGATAGAGACAGGGCAGAGACAGAGACAGAGACAGGGACAGAGACGGAGACAAAGCCCGAGACGGAGACAGAGACACAGACAGAGAGAGAGACAGAGACAGAGGTAGAGACAGAGACAGAGACAGAGACAGAGACAGAGACAGAGACAGAGACAGAGGCAGAGATAGAGACAGAGACAGAGACAGAGACAGAGGGAGAGAGAGCGACAGAGGCAGAGACAGAGACAGAGACAGAGACAGAGACAGAGACGGAGACAAAGACGGAGACAGACGCAGGGACTGAGACAGAGGCAGAGACAGCGACAGAGACAGGGGCAGAGACAGCGACAGAGACAGAAATAGAGACAGGGCAGAGACAGAGACAGAGACAGAGACAGAGACAGAGACAGAGACAGAGACAGAGACAGAGACAGAGACAGAGACAGAGACAGAGACAGAGACAGAGACAGAGACAGAGGCAGAGACAGAGACAGAGACAGAGACAGAGACAGAGACAGAGACAGAGACAGAGACGGAGACAAAGACCGAGACAGAGACAGAGACAGAGACAGAGACAGAGACAGAGACAGAGACAGAGACAGAGACAGAGACAGAGACAGAGACGGAGACAGAGACAGAGACAGAGACAAAGACAGAGACAGAGACAGAGGCAGAGGCAGGGACGGAGACAGAGACAGAGACAGAGACAGAGACAGAGACAGAGACAGAGACAGAGACGGAGACAGAGGCAGAGACAGAGACAGGGACAGAGACGGAGACAGAGACAGAGGAAGATACGGCGACACAGAGAGACAGAGACAGAGACAGAGGCAGTGACAGAGACAGAGACAGAGACAGAGACAGTGACAGAGACAGAGGCAGAGGCAGAGACACAGACAGAGACAGAGACAGTGCCAGAGACAGAAACACAGACAGAGACGGAGACAGAGGCAGAGACAGAGACAGAGTCAGAGACAGAGACAGAGACGGAGATAGAGACAGATACAGAGACAGAGACGGAGACAGAGGCAGAGACACAGGCAGGGACAGCGACAGAGACAGAGACAGAAACAGAGACAGAGACAGATACGGAGACAGAGACAGAGGAATAGACAGAGACAGAGACAGAGACAGAGACAGAGACAGAGACAGAGACAGAGACAGAGACAGAGACAGAGACAAAGAGACATAGGCACGGAGGCAGAGAAATTGATACAGAGACAAAGAGACAGAGGCAGAGACACTCAGACAGAGACCCAGAGGCAGAGACACAGAGACAGAGACAGAGAGATTCACAGAGACCGAGACATAATGACAGAGGCAGAGACACAGAGACGGATACACAGAGACAGAGATGCAGAGACAGAGACACAGAGACAGAGACAGAGGCGGAGACAGAGGCAGAGACAGACACAGAGACGGAGGCAGAGACAGAGACAGAGACAGAGACAGTGACAGAGACAGAGACAGAGAAAGAGGCAGAGACAGACACAGAGATGGAGGCAGAGACAGAGACAGAGACAGAGACAGAGACAGTGACAGTGACAGAGACAGAGACACAGACAGAGACAGAGACAGAGGCAGAGATAGAGACAGAGACAGAGACAGAGACAGAGGGAGAGAGAGCGACAGAGGCAGAGGCAGAGACAGAGACAGAGACAGAGACAGAGACGGAGACAAAGACGGAGACAGACGCAGGGACTGAGACAGAGGCAGAGACAGCGAAAGAGACAGGGGCAAAGACAGCGACAGAGACAGAGATAGAGACAGGGCAGAGACAGAGACAGAGACAGAGACAGAGACAGAGACAGAGACAGAGACAGAGACAGAGACAGAGACGGAGACAGAGGCAGAGACAGAGCCAGGGACAGAGACGGAGACAGAGGCAGAGGAAGATACAGCGACACAGAGAGACAGAGACAGAGACAGAGGCAGTGACAGAGACAGAGACAGAGACAGAGACAGAGACAGAGACGGAGACAGAGACAGAGACAGAGACAGAGACAGAGACAGAGACAGAGACAGAGACAGAGGCAGTGACAGAGACAGAGAGAGCGACAGAGACAGAGACAGAGACGGAGACAGAGACAGAGACAGAGACAGAGACAGAGACAGAGACAGAGACAGATACGGAAACAGAGACGGAGACAGAGACAGAGACAGAAACAGAGAACGAGACAGAGACGGAGACAGAGACGGAGACAGAGACAGAGACAGAGACAGAGACAGAGGCAGAGACAGAGACAGAGACAGAGACAGAGACAGAGACAGATACGGGGACAGAGACAGAGACAGAGACAGAGACAGAGACAGAGACGGAGACAAAGTCGGAGACAGACGCAGGGACTGAGACAGAGGCAGAGACAGCGACAGAGACAGGGGCAGAGACAGCGACAGAGACAGAGATAGAGACAGGGCAGAGACAGAGACAGAGACAGAGACAGAGACAGAGACAGAGACAGAGACAGAGACAGAGACAGAGACGGAGACAGAGGCAGAGACAGAGCCAGGGACAGAGACAGATACGGAGACAGAGACAGAGACAGAGACAGAGACAGAGACAGAGACAGCGACACAGAGAGACAGAGACAGAGACAGAGGCAGTGACAGAGACAGAGACAGAGACAGAGACAGAGACAGAGACGGAGACAGAGACAGAGACAGAGACAGAGACAGAGACGGAGACAGAGGCAGAGACAGAGCCAGGGACAGAGACGGAGACAGAGACAGAGGAAGAGACAGCGACACAGAGAGACAGAGACAGAGACAGAGGCAGTGACAGAGACAGAGACAGAGACAGAGACAGAGACGGAGACAGAGACAGAGACAGAGACAGAGACAGAGACAGAGACAGAGACAGAGACAGAGACAGAGACAGAGACAGAGACAGAGATAGAGACAGAGACAGAGACAGAGACAGAGACGGAGACAAAGACCGAGACAGATACAGAGACACAGACAGAGAGAGAGACAGAGACAGAGGTAGAGACAGAGACAGAGACAGGGACAGAGACAGAGACAGAGACAGAGGCAGAGATAGAGACAGAGACAGAGACAGAGACAGAGGGAGAGAGAGCGACAGAGGCAGATACAGAGACAGAGACAGAGACAGAGACGGAGACAAAGACGGAGACAGACGCAGGGACTGAGACAGAGGCAGAGACAGCGACAGAGACAGGGGCAGAGGCAGCGACAGAGACAGAAATAGAGACAGAGACAGAGACAGAGACAGAGACAGAGACAGAGACAGAGACAGAGACAGAGACAGAGACAGAGACGGAGACAAAGACGGAGACAGACGCAGGGACTGAGACAGAGGCAGAGACAGCGAAAGAGACAGGGGCAGAGACAGCGACAGAGACAGAGATAGAGACAGGGCAGAGACAGAGACAGAGACAGAGACAGAGACAGAGACAGAGACAGAGACGGAGACAGAGGCAGAGACAGAGACAGGGACAGAGACGGAGACAGAGACAGAGGAAGATACGGCGACACAGAGAGACAGAGACAGAGACAGAGGCAGTGACAGAGACAGAGACAGAGACAGAGACAGTGACAGAGACAGAGGCAGAGGCAGAGACACAGACAGAGACAGAGACAGTGCCAGAGACAGAAACACAGACAGAGACGGAGACAGAGGCAGAGACAGAGACAGAGTCAGAGACAGAGACAGAGACGGAGATAGAGACAGATACAGAGACAGAGACGGAGACAGAGGCAGAGACACAGGCAGGGACAGCGACAGAGACAGAGACAGAAACAGAGACAGAGACAGATACGGAGACAGAGACAGAGGAATAGACAGAGACAGAGACAGAGACAGAGACAGAGACAGAGACAGAGACAGAGACAGAGACAGAGACAGAGACAGAGACAGAGACAGAGACAGAGACAGAGACAGAGACAGAGACAGAGACAGAGACAGAGACAGAGACAGAGACAGAGACAGAGACTGAGACAGAGGCAGAGACAGAGGCAGAGACAGAGACAGAGACAGAGACAGAGACAGAGACAGAGACAGAGACAGAGACAGAGACAGAGACAGGGACAGAGACAGAGACAGAGACAGAGACAGAGACAGAGACAGAGACAGAGACAGAGGCAGAGACAGAGACAGAGACAGAGACAGAGACAGAGACGGAGACAGAGACAGAGACAGAGACAGAGACAGAGACAGAGACAGAGACAGAGGCAGAGACAGAGACAGAGGCAGAGATAGAGACAGAGACAGAGACAGAGACAGAGGGAGAGAGGGCGACAGAGGCAGAGACAGAGACAGAGACAGAGACAGAGGCAGAGTCTCAGACAGAGAAAGAGACAGAGACAGAGACAGAGACAGAGACAGATACGGAGACAGAGACAGAGACAGAGACAGAAACGGAGACAGAGACAGAGACAGAGACAGAGACAGAGACAGAGACGGAGACGGAGACAGAGACAGAGGCCGAGACAGACGCAGAGACAGACGCAGAGACAGACGCAGAGACAGAGACAGAGACAGAGTCAGAGTCAGAGACAGAGACAGAGACAGAGACAGAGACAGAGACAGAGACAGAGACAGAGACAGAGACAGAGACAGGGACAGAGACAGAGACAGAGACAGAGACAGAGACAGAGACAGAGACAGAGACAGAGACAGAGACAGAGACAGAGACAGAGACAGAGACGGAGACAGAGGCAGAGACAGAGCCAGGGACAGAGACGGAGACAGAGACAGAGGAAGAGACAGCGACACAGAGAGACAGAGACAGAGACAGAGGCAGTGACAGAGACAGAGACAGAGACAGAGACAGAGACAGAGACAGAGGCAGAGACAGAGCCAGGGACAGAGACGGAGACAGAGACAGAGGAAGAGACAGCGACACAGAGAGACAGAGACAGAGACAGAGGCAGTGACAGAGACAGAGACAGAGACAGAGACAGAGACAGAGACAGAGACAGAGACAGAGCAGGGACAGAGACAGAGACAGAGACAGAGACAGAGACAGAGACAGAGGCAGAGACAGAGACAGAGACAGAGACAGAGACAGAGACGGAGACGGTGACAGAGGCAGAGACAGAGCCAGGGACAGAGACGGAGACAGAGACAGAGGAAGAGACAGCGACACAGAGAGACAGAGACAGAGACAGAGGGCAGTGACAGAGACAGAGACAGAGACAGAGACAGAGACAGAGACAGAGAGAGAGACAGAGAGAGAGACAGAGACAGAGACAGAGACAGAGACCGAGACAGACGCAGAGACTGAGACAGAGGCAGAGACAGAGACAGAGACAGAGACAGAGACGGAGACAAAGCCCGAGACGGAGACAGAGACACAGACAGAGAGAGAGACAGAGACAGAGGTAGAGACAGAGACAGAGACAGAGACAGAGACAGAGACAGAGACAGAGACAGAGGCAGAGATAGAGACAGAGACAGAGACAGAGACAGAGGGAGAGAGAGCGACAGAGGCAGAGACAGAGGACAGAGACAGAGACAGAGACAGAGACGGAGACAAAGACGGAGACAGACGCAGGGACTGAGACAGAGGCAGAGACAGCGACAGAGACAGGGGCAGAGACAGCGACAGAGACAGAAATAGAGACAGGGCAGAGACAGAGACAGAGACAGAGACAGAGACAGAGACAGAGACAGAGACAGAGACAGAGACAGAGACAGAGACAGAGACAGAGACAGAGACAGAGACAGAGGCAGAGACAGAGACAGAGACAGAGACAGAGACAGAGACAGAGACAGAGACAGAGACGGAGACAGAGACAGTGACAGAGACAGAGACAAAGGCAGAGTCTCAGACAGAGAAAGAGACGGAGACAGAGACAGAGACAGAGACAGAGACAGAGACAGAGACAGAGACAGAGACAGAGACAGAGACAGAGACAGAGACGGAGACAGAGGCAGGGACATATCCAGGGACGGACACAGAGACAGAGACAGAGGGAGAGACAGCGACAGAGACAGAGACAGAGACAGAGACAGAGACAGAGACAGTGACAGAGACAGAGACAAAGGCAGAGTCTCAGACAGAGAAAGAGACGGAGACAGAGACAGAGACAGAGACAGAGACAGAGACAGAGACAGAGATAGAGACAGAGACAGAGACAGAGACAGAGACAGAGACAGATACGGAGACAGAGACGGAGACAGAGACAGAGACAGAAACAGAGAACGAGACAGAGACGGAGACAGAGACGGAGACAGAGACAGAGACAGAGACAGAGACAGAGACAGAGACAGAGACAGAGACAGAGACAGAGACAGAGACAGAGACAGAGACAGAGACAGAGACAGAGACAGAGACAGAGACAGAGACAGAGACAGAGACAGAGACAGAGACAGAGACAAAGACAGAGACAGAGACAGAAACAGAAACAGAGACAGAGACAGATGCGGAGACAGAGACAGAGGAATAGACAGAGACAGAGACAGAGACAGAGACAGAGACAGAGACAGAGACGGAGACAGAGGCAGAGACAGAGCCAGGGACAGAGACAGATACGGACACAGAGACAGAGACAGAGACAGAGACAGAGACAGATACGGAGACAGAGACGGAGACAGAGACAGAGACAGAGACAGAGGCCGAGACAGAGACAGAGACCGAGACAGAGACGGAGACAGAGACAGAGACAGAGACAGAGACAGAGACAGATACGGAGACAGAGACGGAGAGAGAGACAGAGACGGAGACAGAGGCAGAGACACAGGCAGGGACAGACAGAGACAGAGACAGAAACAGAGACAGAGACAGATACGGGGACAGAGACAGAGGCAGAGACAGAGACAGAGACAGAGACAGAGACGGAGACAAAGTCGGAGACAGACGCAGGGACTGAGACAGAGGCAAAGACAGCGACAGAGACAGGGGCAGAGACAGCGGCAGAGACAGAGATAGAGACAGGGCAGAGACAGAGACAGAGACAGAGACAGAGACAGAGACAGAGTCAGAGGCAGAGACAGAGACAGAGGCAGAGGCAGGGACGGACACAGAGACAGAGACAGAGACAGATACGGAGACAGAGACAGAGACAGAGACAGAGACAGAGACAGAGACAGATACGGAGACAGAGACGGAGACAGAGACAGAGACAGAAACAGAGACAGAGACAGAGACAGAGACAGAGACAGAGGCAGAGACAGAGACAGAGACAGAGACAGAGACAGAGACGGAGACAGAGACAGAGACAGAGACAGAGACAGAGACAGAGACAGAGACAGAGACAGAGACAGAGACAGAGACAGAGGCAGAGACAGTGACAGAGACAGAGACAAAGGCAGAGTCTCAGACAGAGAAAGAGACGGAGACAGAGACAGAGACAGAGACAGAGACAGAGACAGAGACAGAGACAGAGACAGAGACAGAGACAGAGACAGAGACAGAGACAGAGACGGAGACAGAGACAGAGACGGAGACAGAGGCAGGGACATATCCAGGGACGGACACAGAGACAGAGACAGAGGGAGAGACAGCGGCAGAGACAGAGACAGAGACAGAGACAGAGACAGAGACAGCGACAGAGACAGAGACAGAGACACAGAGACATAGGCACGGAGGCAGAGAAACTGATACAGAGACAAAGAGACAGAGGCAGAGACACTCAGACAGAGACCCAGAGACAGAGACACAGAGACAGAGACACAGAGACAGAGACAGAGAGATTCACAGAGACCGAGACATAATGACAGAGGCAGAGACACAGAGACGGATACACAGAGACAGAGATGCAGAGACAGAGACACAGAGACAGAGACAGAGGCGGAGACAGAGGCAGAGACAGACACAGAGACGGAGGCAGAGACAGAGACAGAGACAGAGACAGTGACAGAGACAGAGACAGAGACAGAGGCAGAGACAGACACAGAGATGGAGGCAGAGACAGAGACAGAGACAGAGACAGTGACAGAGACAGAGACAGAGACACAGACACAGACAGAGACAGAGACAGAGTCAGAGATAGAGACAGAGACAGAGACAGAGACAGAGGGAGAGAGAGCGACAGAGGCAGAGACAGAGACAGAGACAGAGACAGAGACGGAGACAAAGACGGAGACAGACGCAGGGACTGAGACAGAGGCAGAGACAGCGAAAGAGACAGGGGCAGAGACAGCGAGAGAGACAGAGATAGAGACAGGGCAGAGACAGAGACAGAGACAGAGACAGAGACAAAGACAGAGACAGAGACAGAGACAGAGACAGAGACAGAGACAGAGACAGAGACAGAGACAGAGACAGAGACAGAGACAGAGACAGAGACAGAGACGGAGACAGAAGCAGAGACAGAGCCAGGGACAGAGACAGATACGGAGACAGAGACAGAGACAGAGACAGAGACAGAGACAGATACGGAGACAGAGACGGAGACAGAGACAGAGACAGAAACAGAGACAGAGACAGAGACAGATACCGAGACAGAGACGGAGACAGAGACAGAGACAGAGACAGAGACAGAGACAGAGACAGAGACGGAGACAGAGACAGAGACAGAGACAGAGACAGAGACAGAGACAGATACGGAGACAGAGACGGAGACAGAGACAGAGACAGAAACAGAGAACGAGACAGAGACGGAGACGGAGACAGAGACGGAGACAGAGACAGAGACAGAGACAGAGACAGAGACATAGACAGAGACAGAGACAGAGACAGAGGCAGAGACAGAGACAGAGACGGAGACAGAGACAGAGACAGAGACAGAGACAGATACGGGGACAGAGACAGAGGCAGAGACAGAGACAGAGACAGAAACAGAGACGGAGACAAAGTCGGAGACAGACGCAGGGACTGAGACAGAGGCAGAGACAGCGACAGAGACAGGGGCAGAGATAGGGGCAGAGACAGCGACAGAGACAGGGATAGAGACAGGGCAGAGACAGAGACAGAGACAGAGACAGAGACAGAGACAGAGACAGAGACAGAGACGGAGACAGAAGCAGAGACAGAGCCAGGGACAGAGACAGATACGGAGACAGAGACAGAGACAGAGACAGAGACAGAGACAGATACGGAGACAGAGACGGAGACAGAGACAGAGACAGAAACAGAGACAGAGACAGAGACAGATACCGAGACAGAGACGGAGACAGAGACAGAGACAGAGACAGAGACAGAGACAGAGACAGAGACAGAGACAGATACGGAGACAGAGACGGAGACAGAGACAGAGACGGAGGCAGAGCCAGTGACAGAGACAGAGACAAAGGCAGAGTCTCAGACAGAGAAAGAGACGGAGACAGAGACAGAGACAGAGACAGATACGGAGACAGAGACAGAGACAGAGACAGAGACAGAGACAGAGACAGAGACAGAGACAGAGACAGAGACAGAGACAGAGACAGAGACAGAGACGGAGGCAGAGACAGTGACAGAGACAGAGACAAAGGCAGAGTCTCAGACAGAGAAAGAGACGGAGACAGAGACAGAGACAGAGACAGATACGGAGACAGAGACAGAGACAGAGACAGAGACAGAGACAGAGACAGAGACAGAGACAGAGACAGAGACAGAGATAGAGACAGAGACAGAGACAGAGACAGAGACAGATACGGAGACAGAGACGGAGACAGAGACAGAGACAGAAACAGAGAACGAGACAGAGACGGAGACAGAGACGGAGACAGAGACAGAGACAGAGACAGAGACAGAGACAGAGACAGAGACAGAGACAGAGACAGAGGCAGAGACAGAGACAGAGACAGAGACAGAGACAGAGACAGAGACAGAGACAGAGACAAAGACAGAGACAGAGACAGAAACAGAGACAGAGACAGAGACAGAGACCGAGACAGAGACGGAGACAGAGACAGAGACAGAGACAGAGACAGAGACAGAGACAGAGACAGAGACAGATACGGAGACAGAGACGGAGACAGAGACAGAGACAGAAACAGAGACCGAGACAGAGACGGAGACAGAGTCGGAGACAGAGACAGAGACAAAGACAGAGACAGAGACAGAGGCAGAGACAGAGACAAAGACAGAGACAGAGACAGAGACAGAGACAGAGACAGAGACAGAGACAGAGACAGAGACAGAGACAGAGACAGAGACAGAGACAGAGACAGAGGCAGAGACAGAGGCAGAGACAGAGACAGAGACGGAGACAGAGACGGAGACAGAGACAGAGACACAGACAGAGAGAGACAGAGACAGAGACAGAGACAGAGACAGAGGCAGAGTCTCAGACAGAGAAAGAGACAGGGACAGAGACAGAGACAGAGACAGAGACAGAGACTGAGACAGAGACAGAGACAGAGACAGAGACACAGACAGAGAGAGACAGAGACAGAGCTAGAGACAGAGACAGAGACAGAGACAGAGACAGAGACAGAGGCAGAGATAGAGACAGAGACAGAGAAAGAGACAGAGGGAGAGAGAGCGACAGAGGCAGAGACAGAGACAGAGACAGAGACAGAGACGGAGACAAAGACGGAGACAGACGCAGGGACTGAGACAGAGGCAGAGACAGCGACAGAGACAGGGGCAGAGACAGCGACAGAGACAGAGATAGAGACAGGGCAGAGACAGAGACAGAGACAGAGACAGAGACAGAGACAGAGACAGAGACAGAGACAGAGACGGAGACAGAGGCAGAGACAGAGCCAGGGACACAGACGGAGACAGAGACAGAGGAAGAGACAGGGACAGAGACAGAGACAGAGACAGAGACAGAGATAGAGACAGAGACAGAGACAGCGACAGAGACAGAGACAGAGACAGAGACAGAGACAGAGACAGAGACAGAGACAGAGACAGAGACAGAGACAGAGACAGAGACAGAGACAGAGACAGAGACAGAGACAGAGACAGAGACAGAGACGGAGACAGAGGCAGAGACAGAGCCAGGGACAGAGACGGAGACAGAGACAGAGGAAGAGACAGGGACAGAGACAGAGACAGAGACAGAGACAGAGACAGAGACAGAGACAGAGACAGAGACAGAGACAGAGACAGAGACAGAGACAGAGACAGAGGCAGAGACAGAGACAGAGACAGAGACAGACGCAGAGACTGAGACAGAGGCAGAGACAGAGACAGAGACAGAGACAGAGACAGAGACGGAGACAAAGACCGAGACAGATACAGAGACACAGACAGAGAGAGAGACAGAGACAGAGGTAGAGACAGAGACAGAGACAGGGACAGAGACAGAGACAGAGACAGAGGCAGAGATAGAGACAGAGACAGAGACAGAGGGAGAGTGAGCGACAGAGGCAGAGACAGAGACAGAGACAGAGACAGAGACGGAGACAAAGACGGAGACAGACGCAGGGACTGAGACAGAGGCAGAGACAGCGACAGAGACAGGGGCAGAGGCAGCGACAGAGACAGAAATAGAGACAGAGACAGAGACAGAGACAGAGACAGAGACAGAGACAGAGACAGAGAGAGAGACAGAGACAGAGACGGAGACAAAGACGGAGACAGACGCAGGGACTGAGACAGAGGCAGAGACAGCGAAAGAGACAGGGGCAGAGACAGCGACAGAGACAGAGATAGAGACAGGGCAGAGACAGAGACAGAGACAAAGACAGAGACAGAGACAGAGACAGAGACGGAGACAGAGGCAGAGACAGAGACAGAGACAGAGACAGAGACAGAGGCAGAGACAGAGACAGAGACAGAGACAGAGACAGAGGCAGAGACACAGACAGAGACAGAGACAGTGCCAGAGACAGAAACACAGACAGAGACGGAGACAGAGGCAGAGACAGAGACAGAGTCAGAGACAGAGACAGAGACGGAGATAGAGACAGATACAGAGACAGAGACGGAGACAGAGGCAGAGACACAGGCAGGGACAGCGACAGAGACAGAGACAGAAACAGAGACAGAGACAGATACGGAGACAGAGACAGAGGAATAGACAGAGACAGAGACAGAGACAGAGACAGAGACAGACACAGAGACAGAGACAGAGACAGAGACAGAGATAGAGACAGAGACTGAGACAGAGGCAGAGACAGAGGCAGAGACAGAGACAGAGACAGAGACAGAGACAGAGACAGAGACAGAGACAGAGACAGAGACAGAGACAGGGACAGAGACAGAGACAGAGACAGAGACAGAGACAGAGACAGAGACAGAGACAGAGACAGAGGCAGAGACAGAGACAGAGACAGAGACAGAGACAGAGACGGAGACAGAGACAGAGACAGAGACAGAGACAGAGACAGAGACAGAGACAGAGACGGAGACAAAGACAGAGACAGAGACGGAGACAAAGACCGGGACAGAGACAGAGACACAGACAGAGAGAGAGACAGAGACAGAGGTGGAGACAGAGACAGAGACAGAGGCAGAGACAGAGACAGAGGCAGAGATAGAGACAGAGACAGGGACAGAGACAGAGGCAGAGACAGAGACAGAGGCAGAGATAGAGACAGAGACAGAGACAGAGACAGAGGGAGAGAGGGCGACAGAGGCAGAGACAGAGACAGAGACAGAGACAGAGACAGAGACAGAGACAGAGACAGAGACAGAGGCAGAGCCTCAGACAGAGAAAGAGACAGAGACAGAGACAGAGACAGAGACAGAGACAGATACGGAGACAGAGACAGAGACAGAAACGGAGACAGAGACAGAGACAGAGACAGAGACAGAGACAGAGACAGAGACAGAGACGGAGACGGAGACAGAGACAGAGGCCAAGACAGAGACAGAGACAGAGACAGAGACAGAGGCAGAGACAGAGACAGAGACAGAGACAGAGACAGAGGCAGAGACAGAGACGGAGACAGAGACAGAGACAGAGACAGAGACAGAGACAGAGGCAGAGACACAGACAGAGACAGAGACAGTGCCAGAGACAGAAACACAGACAGAGACGGAGACAGAGGCAGAGACAGAGACAGAGTCAGAGACAGAGACAGAGACGGAGATAGAGACAGATACAGAGACAGAGACGGAGACAGAGGCAGAGACACAGGCAGGGACAGCGACAGAGACAGAGACAGAAACAGAGACAGAGACAGATACGGAGACAGAGACAGAGGAATAGACAGAGACAGAGACAGAGACAGAGACAGAGACAGACACAGAGACAGAGACAGAGACAGAGACAGAGACAGAGACAGAGACTGAGACAGAGGCAGAGACAGAGGCAGAGACAGAGGCAGAGATAGAGACAGAGACAGAGACAGAGACAGAGGGAGAGAGGGCGACAGAAGCAGAGACAGAGACAGAGACAGAGACAGAGACAGAGACAGAGACAGAGACAGAGACAGAGACAGAGACAGAGACAGAGACAGAGACAGGGACAGAGACAGAGACAGAGACAGAGACAGAGACAGAGACAGAGACAGAGACAGAGACAGAGACAGAGACAGAGACAGAGACAGAGACAGAGACGGAGACAGAGGCAGAGACAGAGCCAGGGACGGAGACGGAGACAGAGACAGAGGAAGAGACAGCGACACAGAGAGACAGAGACAGAGACAGAGGCAGTGACAGAGACAGAGACAGAGACAGAGACAGAGACAGAGACAGAGGCAGAGACAGAGCCAGGGACAGAGACGGAGACAGAGACAGAGGAAGAGACAGCGACACAGAGAGACAGAGACAGAGACAGAGGCAGTGACAGAGACAGAGACAGAGACAGAGACAGAGACAGAGAAAGAGACAGAGGGAGAGAGAGCGACAGAGGCAGAGACAGAGACAGAGACAGAGACAGAGACGGAGACAGACGCAGGGACTGAGACAGAGGCAGAGACAGCGACAGAGACAGGGGCAGAGACAGCGACAGAGACAGAGATAGAGACAGGGCAGAGACGGAGACAGGGACAGAGACAGAGACAGAGGCACAGACAGAGACAGAGACAGAGACAGAGGCAGGGACGGAGACAGAGACAGAGACAGAGACAGAGAGAGAGGCAGGGATAGAGACAGAGACAGAGACAGAAACAGAGACAGAGACAGATACGGGGACAGAGACAGAGGCAGAGACAGAGACAGAGACAGAGACAGAGACGGAGACAAAGTCGGAGACAGACGCAGGGACTGAGACAGAGGCAGAGACAGCGACAGAGACAGGGGCAGAGACAGCGACAGAGACAGAGATAGAGACAGGGCATGGACAGAGACAGAGACAGAGACAGAGACAGAGGCAGAGGCAGGGACAGAGACAGAGACAGAGACAGAGACAGAGACAGAGACAGAGACAGAGACAGAGACAGAGACAGAGACAGAGACAGAGACAGAGACAGAGACAGAGACAGAGACAGAGACAGAGACAGAGACAGAGACAGAGACGGAGACAGAGGAAGAGACAGCGACAGAGAGAGACAGAGACAGAGACAGAGGCAGTGACAGAGACAGAGACAGAGACAGAGACAGAGGCAGAGACAGAGACACAGACAGAGACAGAGACAGAGACAGAAACACAGACAGAGACGGAGACAGAGGCAGAGACAGAGACACAGTCAGAGACAGAGACAGAGACGGAGATACAGACAGAGACAGAGACAGAGACAGAGACAGAGACAGAGACAGAGACAGAGACAGAGACAGAGACAGAGACAGAGACAGAGACGGAGGCAGAGACAGTGACAGAGACAGAGACAGAGACAGCGACAGAGACAGAGACAGAGACAGAGACAGAGACAGAGACAGAGACAGAGACAGAGACAGAGACAGAGACAGAGACAGAGACAGAGACAGAGACAGAGACAGAGACGGAGACAGAGGCAGAGACAGAGCCAGGGACAGAGACGGAGACAGAGACAGAGGAAGAGACAGGGACAGAGACAGAGACAGAGACAGAGACAGAGACAGAGACAGAGACAGAGACAGAGACAGAGACAGAGACAGAGACAGAGACAGAGACAGAGACAGAGACAGAGACAGACGCAGAGACTGAGACAGAGGCAGAGACAGAGACAGAGACAGAGACAGAGACAGAGACAGAGACGGAGACAAAGACCGAGACAGATACAGAGACACAGACAGAGAGAGAGACAGGGACAGAGGTAGAGACAGAGACAGAGACAGGGACAGAGACAGAGACAGAGACAGAGGCAGAGATAGAGACAGAGACAGAGACAGAGGGAGAGAGAGCGACAGAGGCAGAGACAGAGACAGAGACAGAGACAGAGACGGAGACAAAGACGGAGACAGACGCAGGGACTGAGACAGAGGCAGAGACAGCGACAGAGACAGGGGCAGAGGCAGCGACAGAGACAGAAATAGAGACAGAGACAGAGACAGAGACAGAGACAGAGACAGAGACAGAGACAGAGAGAGAGACAGAGACAGAGACGGAGACAAAGACGGAGACAGACGCAGGGACTGAGACAGAGGCAGAGACAGCGAAAGAGACAGGGGCAGAGACAGCGACAGAGACAGAGATAGAGACAGGGCAGAGACAGAGACAGAGACAAAGACAGAGACAGAGACAGAGACAGAGACAGAGACGGAGACAGAGGCAGAGACAGAGACAGGGACAGAGACGGAGACAGAGACAGAGGAAGATACGGCGACACAGAGAGACAGAGACAGAGACAGAGGCAGTGACAGAGACAGAGACAGAGACAGAGACAGAGACAGTGACAGAGACAGAGGCAGAGACACAGACAGAGACAGAGACAGTGCCAGAGACAGAAACACAGACAGAGACGGAGACAGAGGCAGAGACAGAGACAGAGTCAGAGACAGAGACAGAGACGGAGATAGAGACAGATACAGAGACAGAGACGGAGACAGAGGCAGAGACACAGGCAGGGACAGCGACAGAGACAGAGACAGAAACAGAGACAGAGACAGATACGGAGACAGAGACAGAGGAATAGACAGAGACAGAGACAGAGACAGAGACAGAGACAGACACAGAGACAGAGACAGAGACAGAGACAGAGACAGAGACAGAGACAGAGACAGAGACAGAGACAGAGACAGAGACAGAGACTGAGACAGAGGCAGAGACAGAGGCAGAGACAGAGACAGAGACAGAGACAGAGACAGAGACAGAGACAGAGACAGAGACAGAGACAGGGACAGAGACAGAGACAGAGACAGAGACAGAGACAGAGACAGAGACAGAGACAGAGACAGAGGCAGAGACAGAGACAGAGACAGAGACAGAGACAGAGACGGAGGCAGAGACAGAGACAGAGACAGAGACAGAGACAGAGACAGAGACAGAGACGGAGACAAAGACAGAGACAGAGACGGAGACAAAGACCGGGACAGAGACAGAGACACAGACAGAGAGAGAGACAGAGACAGAGGTGGAGACAGAGACAGAGACAGAGGCAGAGACAGAGACAGAGGCAGAGATAGAGACAGAGACAGAGACAGAGACAGAGGCAGAGACAGAGACAGAGGCAGAGATAAAGACAGAGACAGAGACAGAGACAGAGGGAGAGAGGGCGACAGAGGCAGAGACAGAGACAGAGACAGAGACAGAGACAGAGACAGAGACAGAGACAGAGGCAGAGCCTCAGACAGAGAAAGAGACAGAGACAGAGACAGAGACAGAGACAGAGACAGATACGGAGACAGAGACAGAGACAGAAACGGAGACAGAGACAGAGACAGAGACAGAGACAGAGACAGAGACAGAGACGGAGACGGAGACAGAGACAGAGGCCGAGACAGAGACAGAGACAGAGACAGAGACAGAGGCAGAGACAGAGACAGAGACAGAGACAGAGACAGAGGCAGAGACAGAGACGGAGACAGAGACAGAGACAGAGACAGAGACAGAGACAGAGACAGAGACAGAGACGGAGACAAAGACAGAGACAGAGACGGAGACAAAGACCGGGACAGAGACAGAGACACAGACAGAGAGAGAGACAGAGACAGAGACAGAGGCAGAGACAGAGACAGAGGCAGAGATAGAGACAGAGACAGAGACAGAGACAGAGGCGGAGACAGAGACAGAGGCAGAGATAGAGACAGAGACAGAGACAGAGACAGAGGGAGAGAGGGCGACAGAAGCAGAGACAGAGACAGAGACAGAGACAGAGACAGAGACAGAGACAGAGACAGAGGCAGAGTCTCAGACAGAGAAAGAGACAGAGACAGAGACAGAGACAGAGACAGATACGGAGACAGAGACAGAGACAGAAACGGAGACAGAGACAGAGACAGAGACAGAGACAGAGACAGAGACAGAGACGGAGACGGAGACAGAGACAGAGGCCGAGACAGACGCAGAGACAGACGCAGAGACAGACGCAGAGACAGAGACAGAGACAGAGTCAGAGACAGAGACAGAGACAGAGACAGAGACAGAGACAGAGACAGAGACAGAGACAGAGACAGGGACAGAGACAGAGACAGAGACAGAGACAGAGACAGAGACAGAGACAGAGACAGAGACAGAGACAGAGACAGAGACAGAGACAGAGACAGAGACGGAGACAGAGGCAGAGACAGAGCCAGGGACGGAGACGGAGACAGAGACAGAGGAAGAGACAGCGACACAGAGAGACAGAGACAGAGACAGAGGCAGTGACAGAGACAGAGACAGAGACAGAGACAGAGACAGAGGCAGAGACAGAGCCAGGGACAGAGACGGAGACAGAGACAGAGGAAGAGACAGCGACACAGAGAGACAGAGACAGAGACAGAGGCAGTGACAGAGACAGAGACAGAGACAGAGACAGAGACAGAGAAAGAGACAGAGGGAGAGAGAGCGACAGAGGCAGAGACAGAGACAGAGACAGAGACAGAGACGGAGACAGACGCAGGGACTGAGACAGAGGCAGAGACAGCGACAGAGACAGGGGCAGAGACAGCGACAGAGACAGAGATAGAGACAGGGCAGAGACGGAGACAGGGACAGAGACAGAGACAGAGGCACAGACAGAGACAGAGACAGAGACAGAGGCAGGGACGGAGACAGAGACAGAGACAGAGACAGAGACAGAGAGAGAGACAGAGAGAGAGACAGAGACAGAGACAGAGACAGAGACCGAGACAGACGCAGAGACTGAGACAGAGGCAGAGACAGAGACAGAGACAGAGACGGAGACAAAGACCGAGACAGAGACAGAGACAGAGACAGAGACAGAGACAGAGTCAGAGACAGAGACGGAGACAAAGACCGAGACAGAGACAGAGACAGAGACGGAGACAGAGACGGAGACAGAGACAGAGACAGAGACAGAGACAGAGACAGAGACAGAGACAGAGACAGAGACAGAGACAGAGACAGGGACGGAGACAAAGTCGGAGACAGACGCAGGGACTGAGACAGAGGCAGAGACAGCGACAGAGACAGGGGCAGAGACAGCGACAGAGACAGAGATAGAGACAGGGCACAGACAGAGACAGAGACAGAGACAGAGATAGAGACAGAGACAGAGACAGAGACAGAGACAGAGACGGAGACAGAGGCAGAGACAGAGACAGGGACAGAGACAGATACGGAGACAGAGACAGAGGAATAGACAGAGACAGAGACAGAGACAGAGACAGAGCCAGAGACGGAGGGAGAGACAGCGACAGAAACAGAGACAGAGACAGAGACAGAGACAGAGACAGCGACAGAGACAGAGACAGAGACAGAAACAGAGACAGAGACAGAGACAGAGACAGAGACAGAGATAGAGACTGAGACAGAGACAGAGACAAGGACAGAGACAGAGACAGAGACAGAGACAGAGACAGAGACAGAGACAGAGACAGAGACAGAGACGGAGACAGAGGCAGAGACAGAGCCAGGGACAGAGACGGAGACAGAGACAGAGGAAGAGACAGCGACAGAGAGAGAGACAGAGACAGAGACAGAGACAGAGACGGAGACAGAGACAGAGACAGAGACAGAGACAGAGACAGAGACAGGGACAGAGGCAGAGACACAGACAGAGACAGAGACAGAGGCAGAGGCAGAGACAGAGACAGAGACAGAGACAGAGTCAGAGACAGAGACAGAGACGGAGATAGAGACAGAGACAGAGACAGAGACAGAGACAGAGACAGAGACAGAGACAGAGACAGAGACAGAGACAGAGACAGAGACAGAGACAGAGACAGAGACAGAGACAGAGACAGAGACAGAGACAGAGACAGAGACAGAGACAGAGACAGAGACAGAGACGGAGGCAGAGACAGTGACAGAGACAGAGACAGAGACAGAGACAGAGACAGAGACAGAGACAGAGACAGAGACAGAGGCAGAGACAGAGGCAGAGACAGAGACAGAGACGGAGACAGGGACAGATACAGAGACAGAGGCAGAGACAGAGGCAGAGACAGTGACAGAGACAGAGACAGAGACAGAGACAGAGACAGAGACAGAGGCAGCGACAGGCACAGGGAGAGGGACAGGGACAGAGACAGACACAGAGACAGAGACAGAGGCAGCGACAGGCACAGGGAGAGGGACAGGGACAGAGACAGAGACAGAGACAGAGACAGAGAAGAAGACAGAGACACAGACAGAGACAGAGACAGTGTCAGAGACAGAGACAGAGACAGAGACAGAGACAGGGACGGAGACAGAGGCAGAGACAGAGACAGAGACAGAGACAGAGACAGAGACAGAGACGGAGACAAAGACAGAGACAGAGACGGAGACAAAGACCGGGACAGAGACAGAGACACAGACAGAGAGAGAGACAGAGACAGAGACAGAGGCAGAGACAGAGACAGAGGCAGAGATAGAGACAGAGACAGAGACAGAGACAGAGGCAGAGACAGAGACAGAGGCAGAGATAGAGACAGAGACAGAGACAGAGACAGAGGGAGAGAGGGCGACAGAAGCAGAGACAGAGACAGAGACAGAGACAGAGACAGAGACAGAGACAGAGACAGAGGCAGAGTCTCAGACAGAGAAAGAGACAGAGACAGAGACAGAGACAGAGACAGATACGGAGACAGAGACAGAGACAGAAACGGAGACAGAGACAGAGACAGAGACAGGGACAGAGACAGAGACAGAGACGGAGACGGAGACAGAGACAGAGGCCGAGACAGACGCAGAGACAGACGCAGAGACAGACGCAGAGACAGAGACAGAGACAGAGTCAGAGACAGAGACAGAGACAGAGACAGAGACAGAGACAGAGACAGAGACAGAGACAGAGACAGAGACAGGGACAGAGACAGAGACAGAGACAGAGACAGAGACAGAGACAGAGACAGAGACAGAGACAGAGACAGAGACAGAGACAGAGACAGAGACAGAGACAGAGACGGAGACAGAGGCAGAGACAGAGCCAGGGACGGAGACGGAGACAGAGACAGAGGAAGAGACAGCGACACAGAGAGACAGAGACAGAGACAGAGGCAGTGACAGAGACAGAGACAGAGACAGAGACAGAGACAGAGGCAGAGACAGAGCCAGGGACAGAGACGGAGACAGAGACAGAGGAAGAGACAGCGACACAGAGAGACAGAGACAGAGACAGAGGCAGTGACAGAGACAGAGACAGAGACAGAGACAGAGACAGAGAAAGAGACAGAGGGAGAGAGAGCGACAGAGGCAGAGACAGAGACAGAGACAGAGACAGAGACGGAGACAGACGCAGGGACTGAGACAGAGGCAGAGACAGCGACAGAGACAGGGGCAGAGACAGCGACAGAGACAGAGATAGAGACAGGGCAGAGACGGAGACAGGGACAGAGACAGAGACAGAGGCACAGACAGAGACAGAGACAGAGACAGAGGCAGGGACGGAGACAGAGACAGAGACAGAGACAGAGACAGAGAGAGAGACAGAGAGAGAGACAGAGACAGAGACAGAGACAGAGACCGAGACAGACGCAGAGACTGAGACAGAGGCAGAGACAGAGACAGAGACAGAGACGGAGACAAAGACCGAGACAGAGACAGAGACAGAGACAGAGACAGAGACAGAGACAGAGACAGAGACAGAGACAGAGAGAGAGGCAGGGATAGAGACAGAGACAGAGACAGAAACAGAGACAGAGACAGATACGGGGACAGAGACAGAGGCAGAGACAGAGACAGAGACAGAGACAGAGACGGAGACAAAGTCGGAGACAGACGCAGGGACTGAGACAGAGGCAGAGACAGCGACAGAGACAGGGGCAGAGACAGCGACAGAGACAGAGATAGAGACAGGGCATGGACAGAGACAGAGACAGAGACAGAGACAGAGGCAGAGGCAGGGACGGAGACAGAGACAGAGACAGAGACAGAGACAGAGACAGAGACCGAGACAGAGACAGAGACAGAGACAGAGACAGAGACAGAGACAGAGACAGAGACGGAGACAGAGGCAGAGACAGAGCCAGGGACAGAGACGGAGACAGAGACAGAGGAAGAGACAGCGACAGAGAGAGACAGAGACAGAGACAGAGGCAGTGACAGAGACAGAGACAGAGACAGAGACAGAGGCAGAGACAGAGACACAGACAGAGACAGAGACAGAGACAGAAACACAGACAGAGACGGAGACAGAGGCAGAGACAGAGACAGAGTCAGAGACAGAGACAGAGACGGAGATACAGACAGAGACAGAGACAGAGACAGAGACAGAGACAGAGACAGAGACAGAGACAGAGACAGAGACAGAGACAGAGACAGAGACAGAGACAGAGACGGAGGCAGAGACAGTGACAGAGACAGAGACAAAGGCAGAGTCTCAGACAGAGAAAGAGACGGAGACAGAGACAGAGACAGAGACAGATACGGAGACAGAGACAGAGACAGAGACAGAGACAGAGACAGAGACAGAGACAGAGACAGAGACAGAGACAGAGACAGAGACAGAGACAGAGACAGAGACAGAGACAGAGACAGAGACAGAGACAGAGACAGAGACAGAGACAGAGACAGAGACAGATACGGAGACAGAGACGGAGACAGAGACAGAAACAGAAACAGAGAACGAGACAGAGACGGAGACAGAGACAGAGACAGAGACAGAGACAGAGACAGAGACAGAGACAGAGACAGAGACAGAGACAGAGACAGAGACAGAGACAGAGACAGAGACAGAGACAGAGACAGAGGCAGAGACAGAGACAGAGACAGAGACAGAGGCAGAGACAGAGACAGAGACAGAGACAGAGACAGAGACAGAGACAGAGACAGAGACAGAGACAGAGACAGAGACAGAGACAGAGACAGAGACGGAGACAGAGGCAGAGACAGAGCCAGGGACAGAGACGGAGACAGAGACAGAGGAAGAGACAGCGACAGAGAGAGACAGAGACAGAGACAGAGGCAGTGACAGAGACAGAGACAGAGACAGAGACAGAGACAGAGACAGAGACAGGGACAGAGACAGAGGCAGAGACAGAGACAGAGACAGAGACAGAGGCAGAGACAGAGACAGAGACGGAGACAGAGACAGAGACAGAGACAGAGGCAGTGACAGAGACAGGGACAGAGGCAGAGACACAGACAGAGACAGAGACAGAGACAGAGGCAGAGACAGAGGCAGAGGCAGAGACAGAGACAGAGACAGAGACAGAGTCAGAGACAGAGACAGAGACGGAGATAGAGACAGAGACAGAGACAGAGACAGCGACAGAGACAGAGACAGAGACAGAGACAGAGACAGAGACAGAGACAGAGACAGAGACAGATACGGGGACAGAGACAGAGACAGAGACAGAGGCAGAGACAGAGACAGAGACGGAGACAGAGACAGAGACAGGGACAGATACAGAGACAGAGGCAGAGACAGAGACAGAGACAGAGGCAGAGTCTCAGACAGAGAAAGAGACAGGGACAGAGACAGAGACAGAGACAGAGACAGAGACTGAGACAGAGACAGAGACAGAGACAGAGACAGAGACAGAGACAGAGACAGAGACAGAGACAGAGACAGAGACAGAGACAGAGACAGAGACAGAGACAGAGACGGAGACAGAGACAGAGACAGAGGAATAGACAGAGACAGAGACAGAGGCAGCGACAGGCACAGGGAGAGGGACAGGGACAGAGACAGACACAGAGACAGAGACAGAGGCAGCGACAGGCACAGGGAGAGGGACAGGGACAGAGACAGAGACAGAGACAGAGACAGAGAAGAAGACAGAGACACAGACAGAGACAGAGACAGTGTCAGAGACAGAGACAGAGACAGAGACAGGGACGGAGACAGAGGCAGAGACAGAGACAGAGTCAGAGACAGAGACAGAGACAGAGACAGAGACAGAGACAGAGACAGAGACAGAGACAGAGACACAGACAGAGACAGAGACAGTGTCAGAGACAGAGACAGAGACAGAGACGGAGACAGAGGCAGAGACAGAGACAGAGTCAGAGACAGAGACAGAGGCGGAGACAGAGACTGAGACAGAGACAGAGACAGAGACAGAGACAGAGACAGAGACAGAGGCAGTGTCTCAGACAAAGAAAGAGACAGGGACAGAGACAGAGACAGCGAATGAGACAGGGGCAGAGACAGCGACAGAGACAGAGATAGAGACAGGGCAGAGACAGAGACAGAGACAGAGACAGGGACAGAGACAGAGACAGAGACAGAGACGGAGACAGAGACAGAGCCAGGGACAGAGGCGGAGACAGAGACAGAGGAAGAGACAGCGACACAGAGAGACAGAGACAGAGACAGAGACGGAGACAGAGACAGAGACAGAGGAATAGACAGAGACAGAGACGGAGGCAGCGACAGGCACAGGGAGAGGGACAGGGACAGAGACAGACACAGAGACAGAGACAGAGGCAGCGACAGGCACAGGGAGAGGGACAGGGACAGAGACAGAGACAGAGACAGAGACAGAGAAGAAGACAGAGACACAGACAGAGACACAGACAGAGACAGAGACAGTGTCAGAGACACAGACAGAGACAGAGACTGGGACGGAGACAGAGGCAGAGACAGAGACAGAGTCAGAGACAGAGATAGAGACAGAGACAGAGACAGAGACAGAGACAGAGACAGAGACAGAGACAGAGACAGAGACACAGACAGAGACAGAGACAGTGTCAGAGACAGAGACAGAGGCAGAGACGGAGACAGAGACAGAGACAGAGACAGAGACAGAGACAGAGACAGAGACAGAGACAGAGACAGAGACAGAGACAGAGACAGAGACAGAGACAGAGACAGAGACAGAGACAGAGACAGAGACAGAGACAGAGGCAGAGACAGAGACAGAGACAGAGACAGAGACAGAGACAGAGACAGAGACAGAGACAGAGACAGAGACAGAGACGGAGACAAAGACCGAGACAGAGACAGAGACAGAGACGGAGACAGAGACGGAGACAGAGACAGAGACAGAGACAGAGACAGAGACAGAGACAGAGACAGAGACAGAGACAGGGACGGAGACAAAGTCGGAGACAGACGCAGGGACTGAGACAGAGGCAGAGACAGCGACAGAGACAGGGGCAGAGACAGCGACAGAGACAGAGATAGAGACAGGGCACAGACAGAGACAGAGACAGAGACAGAGATAGAGACAGAGACAGAGACAGAGACAGAGACAGAGACGGAGACAGAGGCAGAGACAGAGACAGGGACAGAGACAGATACGGAGACAGAGACAGAGGAATAGACAGAGACAGAGACAGAGACAGAGACAGAGCCAGAGACGGAGGGAGAGACAGCGACAGAAACAGAGACAGAGACAGAGACAGAGACAGAGACAGCGACAGAGACAGAGACAGAGACAGAAACAGAGACAGAGACAGAGACAGAGACAGAGACAGAGATAGAGACTGAGACAGAGACAGAGACAAGGACAGAGACAGAGACAGAGACAGAGACAGAGACAGAGACAGAGACAGAGACAGAGACAGAGACGGAGACAGAGGCAGAGACAGAGCCAGGGACAGAGACGGAGACAGAGACAGAGGAAGAGACAGCGACAGAGAGAGAGACAGAGACAGAGACAGAGACAGAGACGGAGACAGAGACAGAGACAGAGACAGAGACAGAGACAGAGACAGGGACAGAGGCAGAGACACAGACAGAGACAGAGACAGAGACAGAGGCAGAGACAGAGGCAGAGGCAGAGACAGAGACAGAGACAGAGACAGAGTCAGAGACAGAGACAGAGACGGAGATAGAGACAGAGACAGAGACAGAGACAGAGACAGAGACAGAGACAGAGACAGAGACAGAGACAGAGACAGAGACAGAGACAGAGACAGAGACAGAGACAGAGACAGAGACAGAGACAGAGACAGAGACAGAGACAGAGACAGAGACGGAGGCAGAGACAGTGACAGAGACAGAGACAAAGGCAGAGTCTCAGACAGAGAAAGAGACGGAGACAGAGACAGAGACAGAGACAGATACGGAGACAGAGACAGAGACAGAGACAGAGACAGAGACAGAGACAGAGACAGAGACAGAGACAGAGACAGAGACAGAGACAGAGACAGAGACAGAGACAGAGACAGAGGCAGAGACAGAGGCAGAGACAGAGACAGAGACGGAGACAGGGACAGATACAGAGACAGAGGCAGAGACAGAGGCAGAGACAGTGACAGAGACAGAGACAGAGACAGAGACAGAGACAGAGACAGAGGCAGCGACAGGCACAGGGAGAGGGACAGGGACAGAGACAGACACAGAGACAGAGACAGAGGCAGCGACAGGCACAGGGAGAGGGACAGGGACAGAGACAGAGACAGAGACAGAGACAGAGAAGAAGACAGAGACACAGACAGAGACAGAGACAGTGTCAGAGACAGAGACAGAGACAGAGACAGAGACAGGGACGGAGACAGAGGCAGAGACAGAGACAGAGTCAGAGACAGAGACAGAGACAGAGACAGAGACAGAGACAGAGACAGAGACAGAGACAGAGACAGAGACAGAGACAGAGACACAGACAGAGACAGAGACAGTGTCAGAGACAGAGACAGAGACAGAGACGGAGACAGAGGCAGAGGCAGAGACAGAGTCAGAGACAGAGGCAGAGGCGGAGACAGAGACTGAGACAGAGACAGAGACAGAGACAGAGGCAGTGTCTCAGACAGAGAAAGAGACAGGGACAGAGACAGAGACAGCGAATGAGACAGGGGCAGAGACAGCGACAGAGACAGAGATAGAGACAGGGCAGAGACAGAGACAGAGACAGAGACAGGGACAGAGACAGAGACAGAGACAGAGACGGAGACAGAGGCAGAGACAGAGCCAGGGACAGAGGCGGAGACAGAGACAGAGGAAGAGACAGCGACACAGAGAGACATAGACAGAGACAGAGGCAGTGACAGAGACAGAGACAGAGACAGAAACGGAGACAGAGACAGACAGAGACAGAGACAGAGACAGAGACAGAGACAGAGACAGAGACAGAGACAGAGACAGAGAGAGAGACAGAGACAGAGACGGACACAGAGGCAGAGACAGAGACAGATACGGAGACAGAGACGGAGACAGAGACAGAGACAGAAACAGAGAAAGAGACAGAGACCGAGACAGAGACAGAGACAGAGACAGAGACAGAGACAGAGACAGAGACAGAGACAGAGGCAGAGACAGAGACAGAGACAGAGACAGAGACAGAGACGGAGACAGAGACAGAGACGAAGACAGAGACAGAGACAGAGACAGAGACAGAGACAGAGACAGAGACAGAGACAGAGACAGAGACAGAGACAGAGACAGAGACGGAGACAGAGACAGAGACAGAGGAATAGACAGAGACAGAGACAGAGGCAGCGACAGGCACAGGGAGAGGGACAGGGACAGAGACAGACACAGAGACAGAGACAGAGGCAGCGACAGGCACAGGGAGAGGGACAGGGACAGAGACAGAGACAGAGACAGAGACAGAGAAGAAGACAGAGACACAGACAGAGACACAGACAGAGACAGAGACAGTGTCAGAGACAGAGACAGAGACAGAGACATGGACGGAGACAGAGGCAGAGACAGAGACAGAGTCAGAGACAGAGATGGAGACAGAGACAGAGACAGAGACAGAGACAGAGACAGAGACAGAGACAGAGACACAGACAGAGACAGAGACAGTGTCAGAGACAGAGACAGAGGCAGAGACGGAGACAGAGACAGAGACAGAGACAGAGACAGAGACAGAGACAGAGACAGAGACAGAGACAGAGACAGAGACAGAGACAGAGACAGAGACAGAGACAGAGACAGAGACAGAGACAGAGGCAGAGACAGAGACAGAGACAGAGACAGAGACAGAGACAGACACAGAGACAGAGACAGAGACAGAGACGGAGACAAAGACCGAGACAGAGACAGAGACAGAGACGGAGACAGAGACGGAGACAGAGACAGAGACAGAGACAGAGACAGAGACAGAGACAGAGACAGAGACAGAGACAGAGACAGCGACAGAGACAGAGACAGAGACAGAAACAGAGACAGAGACAGAGACAGAGACAGAGACAGAGACAGAGACAGAGACAGAGATAGAGACTGAGACAGAGACAGAGACAAGGACAGAGACAGAGACAGAGACAGAGACAGAGACAGAGACAGAGACAGAGACAGAGACGGAGACAGAGGCAGAGACAGAGCCAGGGACAGAGACGGAGACAGAGACAGAGACAGAGACGGAGACAGAGACGGAGACAGAGACAGAGACAGAGACAGAGACAGGGACAGAGGCAGCGACACAGACAGAGACAGAGACAGAGACAGAGGCAGAGACAGAGGCAGAGGCAGAGACAGAGACAGAGACAGAGACAGAGTCAGAGACAGAGACAGAGACGGAGATAGAGACAGAGACAGAGACAGAAACAGAGACAGAGACAGAGACAGAGACAGAGACAGAGACAGAGACAGAGACAGAGATAGAGACAGTGACAGAGACGGAGACAGAGGCAGAGACACAGGCAGGGACAGAGACAGAGACAGAGACAGAAACAGAGACAGAGACAGATACGGGGACAGAGACAGAGGCAGAGACAGAGACAGAGACAGAGACAGAGACGGAGACAGAGACAGAGACAGAGACAGAGACAGAGACAGAGACAGAGACAGAGACAGAGACAGAGACAGAGACAGAGACAGAGACAGAGGCAGAGTCTCAGACAGAGAAAGAGACAGGGACAGAGACAGAGACAGAGACAGAGACAGAGACTGAGACAGAGACAGAGATAGAGACAGAGACAGAGACAGTGACAGAGACAGAGACAGAGACAGAGACTGAGACAGAGACAGAGACAGAGACAAAGACAGAAACAGAGACGGAGACAAAGACAGAGACAGAGACGGAGACAAAGACCGGGACAGAGACAGAGACACAGACAGAGAGAGAGACAGAGACAGAGGTAGAGACAGAGACAGAGACAGAGACAGAGACAGAGACAGAGGCAGAGATAGAGACAGAGACAGAGACAGAGACAGAGGGAGAGAGAGCGACAGAGGCAGAGACAGAGACAGAGACAGAGACAGAGACGGAGACAAAGACGGAGACAGACGCAGGGACTGAGACAGAGGCAGAGACAGCGAATGAGACAGAGATAGAGACAGGGCAGAGACAGAGACAGAGACAGAGACAGGGACAGAGACAGAGACAGAGACGGAGACAGAGGCAGAGACAGAGCCAGGGACAGAGGCGGAGACAGAGACAGAGGAAGAGACAGCGACAGAAACAGAGACAGAGACAGAGACAGAGACAGAGACAGAGACAGAGACAGAGACAGAGACAGAGACAGAGATAGAGACAGAGACAGAGACAGAGACAAGGACAGAGACAGAGACAGAGACAGAGACAGAGACAGAGACAGAGACGGAGACAGAGGCAGAGACTGAGACAGAGACAGAGACAGAGACAGAGACAGAGACAGAGACAGAGACAGAGACAGAGACAGAGGCAGAGACAGAGACAGAGACAGAGACAGAGACAGAGACAGAGACAGAGACAGAGACGGAGACAGAGACAGAGACAGAGACAGAGACAGAGACAGAGACAGGGACAGAGGCAGAGACACAGACAGAGACAGAGACAGAGACAGAGGCAGAGACAGAGGCAGAGGCAGAGACAGAGACAGAGACAGAGACAGAGTCAGAGACAGAGACAGAGACGGAGATAGAGACAGAGACAGAGACAGAGACAGAGACAGAGACAGAGACAGAGACAGAGACAGAGACAGAGACAGATACGGAGACAGAGACGGAGACAGAGACAGAGACAGAAACAGAGAACGAGACAGAGACGGAGACGGAGACAGAGACGGAGACAGAGACAGAGACAGAGACAGAGACAGAGACAGAGACAGAGACAGAGGCAGAGACAGAGACAGAGACACAGACAGAGACAGAGACAGAGTCAGAGATAGAGACAGAGACAGAGACAGAGACAGAGGGGGAGAGAGCGACAGAGGCAGAGACAGAGACAGAGACAGAGACAGAGACGGAGACAGAGGCAGAGACAGAGCCAGGGACAGAGACGGAGACAGAGACAGAGGAAGAGACAGCGACACAGAGAGACAGAGACAGAGACAGAGACAGAGACAGAGACGGAGACAGAGACAGAGACAGAGACAGAGACAGAGACAGAGACAGATACGGAGACAGAGACGGAGACAGAGACAGAGACAGAAACAGAGAACGAGACAGAGACGGAGACGGAGACAGAGACGGAGACAGAGACAGAGACAGAGACAGAGACAGAGACAGAGACAGAGACAGAGACAGAGACAGAGACAGAGGCAGAGACAGAGACAGAGACAGAGACAGAGACAGATACGGGGACAGAGACAGAGGCAGAGCCAGAGACAGAGACAGAGACAGAGACGGAGACAAAGTCGGAGACAGACGCAGGGACTGAGACAGAGGCAGAGACAGCGACAGAGACAGGGGCAGAGACAGGGGCAGAGACAGCGACAGAGACAGGGATAGAGACAGGGCAGAGACAGAGACAGAGACAGAGACAGAGACAGAGACAGAGACAGAGACAGAGACAGAGACAGAGACAGAGACGGAGACAGAAGCAGAGACAGAGCCAGGGACAGAGACAGATACGGAGACAGAGACAGAGACAGAGACAGAGACAGAGACAGATACGGAGACAGAGACAGAGACAGAAACAGAGACAGAGACAGAGACAGATACCGAGACAGAGACGGAGACAGAGACAGAGACAGAGACAGAGACAGAGACAGAGACAGAGACAGAGACAGATACGGAGACAGAGACGGAGACAGAGACAGAGACGGAGGCAGAGACAGTGACAGAGACAGAGACAAAGGCAGAGTCTCAGACAGAGAAAGAGACGGAGACAGAGACAGAGACAGAGACAGATACGGAGACAGAGACAGAGACAGAGACAGAGAGAGAGACAGAGACAGAGACAGAGACAGAGACAGAGACAGAGACAGAGACAGAGACAGAGACGGAGGCAGAGACAGTGACAGAGACAGAGACAAAGGCAGAGTCTCAGACAGAGAAAGAGACGGAGACAGAGACAGTGACAGAGACAGATACGGAGACAGAGACAGAGACAGAGACAGAGACAGAGACAGAGACAGAGACAGAGACAGAGACAGAGACAGAGACAGAGATAGAGACAGAGACAGAGACAGAGACAGAGACAGAGACAGATACGGAGACAGAGACGGAGACAGAGACAGAGACAGAAACAGAGAACGAGACAGAGACGGAGACAGAGACGGAGACAGAGACAGAGACAGAGACAGAGACAGAGACAGAGACAGAGACAGAGACAGAGACAGAGACAGAGACAGAGACAGAGACAGAGACAGAGACAGAGACAGAGACAGAGACAGAGACTGAGACAGAGACAGAGACAGAGACAGAGACAAAGACAGAGACAGTGACAGAAACAGAAACAGAGACAGAGACAGATGCGGAGACAGAGACAGAGGAATAGACAGAGACAGAGACAGAGACAGAGACAGAGACAGAGACAGAGACGGAGACAGAGGCAGAGACAGAGCCAGGGACAGAGACAGATACGGACACAGAGACAGAGACAGAGACAGAGACAGAGACAGATACGGAGACAGAGACGGAGACAGAGACAGAGACAGAGACAGAGGCCGAGACAGAGACAGAGACCGAGACAGAGACGGAGACAGAGACAGAGACAGAGACAGAGACAGAGACAGAGACAGAGACAGATACGGAGACAGAGACGGAGACAGAGACAGAGACGGAGACAGAGGCAGAGACACAGGCAGGGACAGACAGAGACAGAGACAGAAACAGAGACAGAGACAGATACGGGGACAGAGACAGAGGCAGAGACAGAGACAGAGACAGAGACAGAGACGGAGACAAAGTCGGAGACAGACGCAGGGACTGAGACAGAGGCAAAGACAGCGACAGAGACAGGGGCAGAGACAGCGACAGAGACAGAGATAGAGACAGGGCAGAGACAGAGACAGAGACAGAGACAGAGACAGAGACAGAGTCAGAGGCAGAGACAGAGACAGAGGCAGAGGCAGGGACGGACACAGAGACAGAGACAGAGACAGATACGGAGACAGAGACAGAGACAGAGACAGAGACAGAGACAGAGACAGATACGGAGACAGAGACGGAGACAGAGACAGAGACAGAAACAGAGACAGAGACAGAGACAGAGACAGAGACAGAGGCAGAGACAGAGACAGAGACAGAGACAGAGACAGAGACGGAGACAGAGACAGAGACAGAGACAGAGACAGAGACAGAGACAGAGACAGAGACAGAGACAGAGACAGAGGCAGAGACAGTGACAGAGACAGAGACAAAGGCAGAGTCTCAGACAGAGAAAGAGACGGAGACAGAGACAGAGACAGAGACAGAGACAGAGACAGAGACAGAGACAGAGACGGAGACAGAGACAGAGACGGAGACAGAGGCAGGGACATATCCAGGGACGGACACAGAGACAGAGACAGAGGGAGAGACAGCGACAGAGACAGAGACAGAGACAGAGACAGAGACAGAGACAGAGACACAGAGACATAGGCACGGAGGCAGAGAAACTGATACAGAGACAAAGAGACAGAGGCAGAGACACTCAGACAGAGACCCAGAGACAGAGACACAGAGACAGAGACACAGAGACAGAGACAGAGAGATTCACAGAGACCGAGACATAATGACAGAGGCAGAGACACAGAGACGGATACACAGAGACAGAGATGCAGAGACAGAGACACAGAGACAGAGACAGAGGCGGAGACAGAGGCAGAGACAGACACAGAGACGGAGGCAGAGACAGAGACAGAGACAGAGACAGTGACAGAGACAGAGACAGAGACAGAGGCAGAGACAGACACAGAGATGGAGGCAGAGACAGAGACAGAGACAGAGACAGTGACAGAGACAGAGACAGAGACAGAGACACAGACACAGACAGAGACAGAGACAGAGTCAGAGATAGAGACAGAGACAGAGACAGAGACAGAGGGAGAGAGAGCGACAGAGGCAGAGACAGAGACAGAGACAGAGACAGAGACGGAGACAAAGACGGAGACAGACGCAGGGACTGAGACAGAGGCAGAGACAGCGAAAGAGACAGGGGCAGAGACAGCGAGAGAGACAGAGATAGAGACAGGGCAGAGACAGAGACAGAGACAGAGACAGAGACAGAGACAGAGACAGAGACGGAGACAGAAGCAGAGACAGAGCCAGGGACAGAGACAGATACGGAGACAGAGACAGAGACAGAGACAGAGACAGAGACAGATACGGAGACAGAGACGGAGACAGAGACAGAGACAGAAACAGAGACAGAGACAGAGACAGATACCGAGACAGAGACGGAGACAGAGACAGAGACAGAGACAGAGACAGAGACAGAGACGGAGACAGAGACAGAGACGGAGACAGAGACAGAGACAGAGACAGATACGGAGACAGAGACGGAGACAGAGACAGAGACAGAAACAGAGAACGAGACAGAGACGGAGACGGAGACAGAGACGGAGACAGAGACAGAGACAGAGACAGAGACAGAGACAGATACCGAGACAGAGACGGAGACAGAGACAGAGACAGAGACAGAGACAGAGACAGAGACAGAGACAGAGACAGAGACAGATACGGAGACAGAGACGGAGACAGAGACAGAGACGGAGGCAGAGACAGTGACAGAGACAGAGACAAAGGCAGAGTCTCAGACAGAGAAAGAGACGGAGACAGAGACAGAGACAGAGACAGATACGGAGACAGAGACAGAGACAGAGACAGAGACAGAGACAGAGACAGAGACAGAGACAGAGACAGAGACAGAGACAGAGACAGAGACAGAGACAGAGACAGAGACAGAGACAGAGACGGAGGCAGAGACAGTGACAGAGACAGAGACAAAGGCAGAGTCTCAGACAGAGAAAGAGACGGAGACAGAGACAGAGACAGAGACAGATACGGAGACAGAGACAGAGACAGAGACAGAGACAGAGACAGAGACAGAGACAGAGACAGAGACAGAGACAGAGACAGAGACAGAGACAGAGACAGAGATAGAGACAGAGACAGAGACAGAGACAGAGACAGATACGGAGACAGAGACGGAGACAGAGACAGAGACAGAAACAGAGAACGAGACAGAGACGGAGACAGAGACGGAGACAGAGACAGAGACAGAGACAGAGACAGAGACAGAGACAGAGACAGAGACAGAGACAGAGACAGAGGCAGAGACAGAGACAGAGACAGAGACAGAGACAGAGACAGAGACAGAGACAGAGACAAAGACAGAGACAGAGACAGAAACAGAGACAGAGACAGAGACAGAGACCGAGACAGAGACGGAGACAGAGACAGAGACAGAGACAGAGACAGAGACAGAGACAGAGACAGAGACAGATACGGAGACAGAGACGGAGACTGAGACAGAGACAGAGACAGAGACAGAGACACAGACAGAGAGAGACAGAGACAGAGCTAGAGACAGAGACAGAGACAGAGACAGAGACAGAGACAGAGGCAGAGATAGAGACAGAGACAGAGAAAGAGACAGAGGGAGAGAGAGCGACAGAGGCAGAGACAGAGACAGAGACAGAGACAGAGACGGAGACAAAGACGGAGACAGACGCAGGGACTGAGACAGAGGCAGAGACAGCGACAGAGACAGGGGCAGAGACAGCGACAGAGACAGAGATAGAGACAGGGCAGAGACAGAGACAGAGACAGAGACAGAGACAGAGACAGAGACAGAGACAGAGACGGAGACAGAGGCAGAGACAGAGCCAGGGACACAGACGGAGACAGAGACAGAGGAAGAGACAGGGACAGAGACAGAGACAGAGACAGAGACAGAGATAGAGACAGAGACAGAGACAGCGACAGAGACAGAGACAGAGACAGAGACAGAGACAGAGACAGAGACAGAGACAGAGACGGAGACAGAGGCAGAGACAGAGCCAGGGACAGAGACGGAGACAGAGACAGAGGAAGAGACAGGGACAGAGACAGAGACAGAGACAGAGACAGAGACAGAGACAGAGACAGAGACAGAGACAGAGACAGAGACAGAGACAGAGACAGAGACAGAGACAGAGACAGAGACAGACGCAGAGACTGAGACAGAGGCAGAGACAGAGACAGAGACAGAGACAGAGACAGAGACGGAGACAAAGACCGAGACAGATACAGAGACACAGACAGAGAGAGAGACAGAGACAGAGGTAGAGACAGAGACAGAGACAGGGACAGAGACAGAGACAGAGACAGAGGCAGAGATAGAGACAGAGACAGAGACAGAGGGAGAGAGAGCGACAGAGGCAGAGACAGAGACAGAGACAGAGACAGAGACGGAGACAAAGACGGAGACAGACGCAGGGACTGAGACAGAGGCAGAGACAGCGACAGAGACAGGGGCAGAGGCAGCGACAGAGACAGAAATAGAGACAGAGACAGAGACAGAGACAGAGACAGAGACAGAGACAGAGACAGAGAGAGAGACAGAGACAGAGACGGAGACAAAGACGGAGACAGACGCAGGGACTGAGACAGAGGCAGAGACAGCGAAAGAGACAGGGGCAGAGACAGCGACAGAGACAGAGATAGAGACAGGGCAGAGACAGAGACAGAGACAAAGACAGAGACAGAGACAGAGACAGAGACGGAGACAGAGGCAGAGACAGAGACAGGGACAGAGACGGAGACAGAGACAGAGGAAGATACGGCGACACAGAGAGACAGAGACAGAGACAGAGGCAGTGACAGAGACAGAGACAGAGACAGAGACAGAGACAGTGACAGAGACAGAGGCAGAGACACAGACAGAGACAGAGACAGTGCCAGAGACAGAAACACAGACAGAGACGGAGACAGAGGCAGAGACAGAGACAGAGTCAGAGACAGAGACAGAGACGGAGATAGAGACAGATACAGAGACAGAGACGGAGACAGAGGCAGAGACACAGGCAGGGACAGCGACAGAGACAGAGACAGAAACAGAGACAGAGACAGATACGGAGACAGAGACAGAGGAATAGACAGAGACAGAGACAGAGACAGAGACAGAGACAGAGACAGAGACAGAGACAGAGACAGAGACAGAGACAGAGACAGAGACAGAGACAGAGACAGACACAGAGACAGAGACAGAGACAGAGACAGAGACAGAGAATGAGACAGAGGCAGAGACAGAGGCAGAGACAGAGACAGAGACAGAGACAGAGACAGAGACAGAGACAGAGACAGAGACAGAGACAGGGACAGAGACAGAGACAGAGACAGAGACAGAGACAGAGACAGAGACAGAGACAGAGACAGAGGCAGAGACAGAGACAGAGACAGAGACAGAGACAGAGACAGAGACGGAGACAGAGACAGAGACAGAGACAGAGACAGAGACAGAGACAGAGACGGAGACAAAGACAGAGACAGAGACGGAGACAAAGACCGGGACAGAGACAGAGACACAGACAGAGAGAGAGACAGAGACAGAGGTGGAGACAGAGACAGAGACAGAGGCAGAGACAGAGACAGAGGCAGAGATAGAGACAGAGACAGAGACAGAGACAGAGGCAGAGACAGAGACAGAGGCAGAGATAGAGACAGAGACAGAGACAGAGACAGAGGGAGAGAGGGCGACAGAGGCAGAGACAGAGACAGAGACAGAGACAGAGACAGAGACAGAGACAGAGACAGAGACAGAGGCAGAGCCTCAGACAGAGAAAGAGACAGAGACAGAGACAGAGACAGAGACAGAGACAGATACGGAGACAGAGACAGAGACAGAAACGGAGACAGAGACAGAGACAGAGACAGAGACAGAGACAGAGACAGAGACGGAGACGGAGACAGAGACAGAGGCCGAGACAGAGACAGTGACAGAGACAGAGACAGAGGCAGAGACAGAGACAGAGACAGAGACAGAGACAGAGGCAGAGACAGAGACGGAGACAGAGACAGAGACAGAGACAGAGACAGAGACAGAGACGGAGACAAAGACAGAGACAGAGACGGAGACAAAGACCGGGACAGAGACAGAGACACAGACAGAGAGAGAGACAGAGACAGAGACAGAGGCAGAGACAGAGACAGAGGCAGAGATAGAGACAGAGACAGAGACAGAGACAGAGGCAGAGACAGAGACAGAGGCAGAGATAGAGACAGAGACAGAGACAGAGACAGAGGGAGAGAGGGCGACAGAAGCAGAGACAGAGACAGAGACAGAGACAGAGACAGAGACAGAGACAGAGACAGAGGCAGAGTCTCAGACAGAGAAAGAGACAGAGACAGAGACAGAGACAGAGACAGATACGGAGACAGAGACAGAGACAGAAACGGAGACAGAGACAGAGACAGAGACAGAGACAGAGACAGAGACAGAGACGGAGACGGAGACAGAGACAGAGGCCGAGACAGACGCAGAGACAGACGCAGAGACAGACGCAGAGACAGAGACAGAGACAGAGTCAGAGACAGAGACAGAGACAGAGACAGAGACAGAGACAGAGACAGAGACAGAGACAGAGACAGAGACAGGGACAGAGACAGAGACAGAGACAGAGACAGAGACAGAGACAGAGACAGAGACAGAGACAGAGACAGAGACAGAGACAGAGACAGAGACAGAGACAGAGACAGAGACAGAGACAGAGACGGAGACAGAGGCAGAGACAGAGCCAGGGACGGAGACGGAGACAGAGACAGAGGAAGAGACAGCGACACAGAGAGACAGAGACAGAGACAGAGGCAGTGACAGAGACAGAGACAGAGACAGAGACAGAGACAGAGACAGAGGCAGAGACAGAGCCAGGGACAGAGACGGAGACAGAGACAGAGGAAGAGACAGCGACACAGAGAGACAGAGACAGAGACAGAGGCAGTGACAGAGACAGAGACAGAGACAGAGACAGAGACAGAGAAAGAGACAGAGGGAGAGAGAGCGACAGAGGCAGAGACAGAGACAGAGACAGAGACAGAGACGGAGACAGACGCAGGGACTGAGACAGAGGCAGAGACAGCGACAGAGACAGGGGCAGAGACAGCGACAGAGACAGAGACAGAGACGGAGACAAAGACCGAGACAGAGACAGAGACAGAGACAGAGACAGAGACAGAGACAGAGACAGAGACAGAGACAGAGACAGAGACAGAGACAGAGAGAGAGGCAGGGATAGAGACAGAGACAGAGACAGAAACAGAGACAGAGACAGATACGGGGACAGAGACAGAGGCAGAGACAGAGACAGAGACAGAGACAGAGACAGAGACAGAGGCAGAGACAGAGACAGAGACAGAGACAGAGACAGAGACAGAGACAGAGACAGAGACAGAGACAGAGACGGAGACAAAGACCGAGACAGAGACAGAGACAGAGACGGAGACAGAGACGGAGACAGAGACAGAGACAGAGACAGAGACAGAGACAGAGACAGAGACAGAGACAGAGACAGAGACAGGGACGGAGACAAAGTCGGAGACAGACGCAGGGACTGAGACAGAGGCAGAGACAGCGACAGAGACAGGGGCAGAGACAGCGACAGAGACAGAGATAGAGACAGGGCAGAGACAGAGACAGAGACAGAGACAGAGATAGAGACAGAGACAGAGACAGAGACAGAGACAGAGACGGAGACAGAGGCTGAGACAGAGCCAGGGACAGAGACAGATACGGAGACAGAGACAGAGGAATAGACAGAGACAGAGACAGAGACAGAGACAGAGCCAGAGACGGAGGGAGAGACAGCGACAGAAACAGAGACAGAGACAGAGACAGAGACAGAGACAGCGACAGAGACAGAGACAGAGACAGAGACAGAGACAGAGACAGAGACAGAGACAGAGATAGAGACAGAGACAGAGACAGAGACAAGGACAGAGACAGATACGGGGACAGAGACAGAGACAGAGACAGAGGCAGAGACAGAGACAGAGACGGAGACAGAGACAGAGACAGGGACAGATACAGAGACAGAGGCAGAGACAGAGACAGAGACAGAGGCAGAGTCTCAGACAGAGAAAGAGACAGGGACAGAGACAGAGACAGAGACAGAGACAGAGACTGAGACAGAGACAGAGACAGAGACAGAGACAGAGACAGAGACAGAGACAGAGACAGAGACAGAGACAGAGACAGAGACAGAGACAGAGACGGAGACAGAGACAGAGACAGAGGAATAGACAGAGACAGAGACAGAGGCAGCGACAGGCACAGGGAGAGGGACAGGGACAGAGACAGACACAGAGACAGAGACAGAGGCAGCGACAGGCACAGGGAGAGGGACAGGGACAGAGACAGAGACAGAGACAGAGACAGAGAAGAAGACAGAGACACAGACAGAGACAGAGACAGTGTCAGAGACAGAGACAGAGACAGAGACAGGGACGGAGACAGAGGCAGAGACAGAGACAGAGTCAGAGACAGAGACAGAGACAGAGACAGAGACAGAGACAGAGACAGAGACAGAGACAGAGACACAGACAGAGACAGAGACAGTGTCAGAGACAGAGACAGAGACAGAGACGGAGACAGAGGCAGAGACAGAGACAGAGTCAGAGACAGAGACAGAGGCGGAGACAGAGACTGAGACAGAGACAGAGACAGAGACAGAGACAGAGACAGAGACAGAGGCAGTGTCTCAGACAGAGAAAGAGACAGGGACAGAGACAGAGACAGCGAATGAGACAGGGGCAGAGACAGCGACAGAGACAGAGATAGAGACAGGGCAGAGACAGAGACAGAGACAGAGACAGGGACAGAGACAGAGACAGAGACAGAGACGGAGACAGAGGCAGAGACAGAGCCAGGGACAGAGGCGGAGACAGAGACAGAGGAAGAGACAGCGACACAGAGAGACAGAGACAGAGACAGAGGCAGTGACAGAGACAGAGACAGAGACAGAAACGGAGACAGAGACAGACAGAGACAGAGACAGAGACAGAGACAGAGACAGAGACAGAGACAGAGACGGACACAGAGGCAGAGACAGAGACAGATACGGAGACAGAGACGGAGACAGAGACAGAGACGGAAACAGAGAAAGAGACAGAGACCGAGACAGAGACAGAGACAGAGACAGAGACAGAGACAGAGACAGAGACAGAGGCAGAGACAGAGACAGAGACAGAGACAGAGACAGAGACGGAGACAGAGACAGAGACGGAGACAGAGACAGAGACAGAGACAGAGACAGAGACAGAGACAGAGACAGAGACAGAGACAGAGACAGAGACGGAGACAGAGACAGAGACAGAGGAATAGACAGAGACAGAGACGGAGGCAGCGACAGGCACAGGGAGAGGGACAGGGACAGAGACAGACACAGAGACAGAGACAGAGGCAGCGACAGGCACAGGGAGAGGGACAGGGACAGAGACAGAGACAGAGACAGAGACAGAGAAGAAGACAGAGACACAGACAGAGACACAGACAGAGACAGAGACAGTGTCAGAGACACAGACAGAAACAGAGACTGGGACGGAGACAGAGGCAGAGACAGAGACAGAGTCAGAGACAGAGATAGAGACAGAGACAGAGACAGAGACAGAGACGGAGACAGAGACAGAGACAGAGACAGAGACACAGACAGAGACAGAGACAGTGTCAGAGACAGAGACAGAGGCAGAGACGGAGACAGAGACAGAGACAGAGACAGAGACAGAGACAGAGACAGAGACAGAGACAGAGACAGAGACAGAGACAGAGACAGAGACAGAGACAGAGACAGAGACAGAGACAGAGGCAGAGACAGAGACAGAGACAGAGACAGAGACAGAGACAGAGACAGAGACAGAGACAGAGACAGAGACAGAGACGGAGACAAAGGCCGAGACAGAGACAGAGACAGAGACGGAGACAGAGACGGAGACAGAGACAGAGACAGAGACAGAGACAGAGACAGAGACAGAGACAGAGACAGGGACGGAGACAAAGTCGGAGACAGACGCAGGGACTGAGACAGAGGCAGAGACAGGGACGGAGACAAAGTCGGAGACAGACGCAGGGACTGAGACAGAGGCAGAGACAGCGACAGAGACAGGGGCAGAGACAGCGACAGAGACAGAGATAGAGACAGGGCACAGACAGAGACAGAGACAGAGACAGAGATAGAGACAGAGACAGAGACAGAGACAGAGACAGAGACGGAGACAGAGGCAGAGACAGAGACAGGGACAGAGACAGATACGGAGACAGAGACAGAGGAATAGACAGAGACAGAGACAGAGACAGAGACAGAGCCAGAGACGGAGGGAGAGACAGCGACAGAAACAGAGACAGAGACAGAGACAGGGACAGAGACAGCGACAGAGACAGAGACAGAGACAGAAACAGAGACAGAGACAGAGACAGAGACAGAGACAGAGATAGAGACTGAGACAGAGACAGAGACAAGGACAGAGACAGAGACAGAGACAGAGACAGAGACAGAGACAGAGACAGAGACAGAGACAGAGACGGAGACAGAGGCAGAGACAGAGCCAGGGACAGAGACGGAGACAGAGACAGAGGAAGAGACAGCGACAGAGAGAGAGAGACAGAGACAGAGACAGAGACAGAGACGGAGACAGAGACAGAGACAGAGACAGAGACAGAGACAGAGACAGGGACAGAGGCAGAGACACAGACAGAGACAGAGACAGAGACAGAGTCAGAGACAGAGACAGAGACGGAGATAGAGACAGAGACAGAGACAGAGACAGAGACAGAGACAGAGACAGAGACAGAGACAGAGACAGAGACAGAGACAGAGACAGAGACAGAGACAGAGACAGAGACAGAGACAGAGACAGAGACAGAGACAGAGACAGAGGCAGAGACAGAGGCAGAGACAGAGACAGAGACGGAGACAGGGACAGATACAGAGACAGAGGCAGAGACAGAGGCAGAGACAGTGACAGAGACAGAGACAGAGACAGAGACAGAGTCAGAGGCAGCGACAGGCACAGGGAGAGGGACAGGGACAGAGACAGACACAGAGACAGAGACAGAGGCAGCGACAGGCACAGGGAGAGGGACAGGGACAGAGACAGAGACAGAGACAGAGACAGAGAAGAAGACAGAGACACAGACAGAGACAGAGACAGTGTCAGAGACAGAGACAGAGACAGAGACAGAGACAGGGACGGAGACAGAGGCAGAGACAGAGACAGAGTCAGAGACAGAGACAGAGACAGAGACAGAGACAGAGACAGAGACAGAGACAGAGACAGAGACAGAGACACAGACAGAGACAGAGACAGTGTCAGAGACAGAGACAGAGACAGAGACGGAGACAGAGGCAGAGGCAGAGACAGAGTCAGAGACAGAGGCAGAGGCGGAGACAGAGACTGAGACAGAGACAGAGACAGAGACAGAGGCAGTGTCTCAGACAGAGAAAGAGACAGGGACAGAGACAGAGACAGCGAATGAGACAGGGGCAGAGACAGCGACAGAGACAGAGATAGAGACAGGGCAGAGACAGAGACAGAGACAGAGACAGGGACAGAGACAGAGACAGAGACAGAGACAGAGACGGAGACAGAGGCAGAGACAGAGCCAGGGACAGAGGCGGAGACAGAGACAGAGGAAGAGACAGCGACACAGAGAGACAGAGACAGAGACAGAGGCAGTGACAGAGACAGAGACAGAGACAGAAACGGAGACAGAGACAGACAGAGACAGAGACAGAGACAGAGACAGAGACAGAGACAGAGACAGAGAGAGAGACAGAGACAGAGACGGACACAGAGGCAGAGACAGAGACAGATACGGAGACAGAGACGGAGACAGAGACAGAGACAGAAACAGAGAAAGAGACAGAGACCGAGACAGAGACAGAGACAGAGACAGAGACAGAGACAGAGACAGAGGCAGAGACAGAGACAGAGACAGAGACAGAGACAGAGACAGAGACAGAGACGGAGACAGAGACAGAGACAGAGGAATAGACAGAGACAGAGACAGAGGCAGCGACAGGCACAGGGAGAGGGACAGGGACAGAGACAGACACAGAGACAGAGACAGAGGCAGCGACAGGCACAGGGAGAGGGACAGGGACAGAGACAGAGACAGAGACAGAGACAGAGAAGAAGACAGAGACACAGACAGAGACACAGACAGAGACAGAGACAGTGTCAGAGACAGAGACAGAGACAGAGACATGGACGGAGACAGAGGCAGAGACAGAGACAGAGTCAGAGACAGAGATAGAGACAGAGACAGAGACAGAGACAGAGACAGAGACAGAGACAGAGACAGAGACACAGACAGAGACAGAGACAGTGTCAGAGACAGAGACAGAGGCAGAGACGGAGACAGAGACAGAGACAGAGACAGAGACAGAGACAGAGACAGAGACAGAGACAGAGACAGAGACAGAGACAGAGACAGAGACAGAGACAGAGAGAGAGACAGAGACAGAGACGGACACAGAGGCAGAGACAGAGACAGATACGGAGACAGAGACGGAGACAGAGACAGAGACAGAAACAGAGAAAGAGACAGAGACCGAGACAGAGACAGAGACAGAGACGGAGACAGAGACAGAGACGGAGACAGAGACAGAGACAGAGACAGAGACAGAGACAGAGACAGAGACAGAGACAGAGACGGAGACAGAGACAGAGACAGAGGAATAGACAGAGACAGAGACAGAGGCAGCGACAGGCACAGGGAGAGGGACAGGGACAGAGACAGACACAGAGACAGAGACAGAGGCAGCGACAGGCACAGGGAGAGGGACAGGGACAGAGACAGAGACAGAGACAGAGACAGAGAAGAAGACAGAGACACAGACAGAGACACAGACAGAGACAGAGACAGTGTCAGAGACAGAGACAGAGACAGAGACATGGACGGAGACAGAGGCAGAGACAGAGACAGAGTCAGAGACAGAGATAGAGACAGAGACAGAGACAGAGACGGAGACAGAGACAGAGACAGAGACAGAGACAGAGACACAGACAGAGACAGAGACAGTGTCAGAGACAGAGACAGAGGCAGAGACGGAGACAGAGACAGAGACAGAGAGAGAGACAGAGACAGAGACAGAGACAGAGACAGAGACAGAGACAGAGACAGAGACAGAGACAGAGACAGAGACAGAGACAGAGACAGAGACAGAGACAGAGACAGAGACAGAGACAGAGGCAGAGACAGAGACAGAGACAGAGACAGAGACAGAGACAGAGACAGAGACAGAGACAGAGACAGAGACGGAGACAAAGACCGAGACAGAGACAGAGACAGAGACGGAGACAGAGACGGAGACAGAGACAGAGACAGAGACAGAGACAGAGACAGAGACAGAGACAGAGACAGAGACAGAGACAGAGACAGCGACAGAGACAGAGACAGAGACAGAAACAGAGACAGAGACAGAGACAGAGACAGAGACAAGGACAGAGACAGAGACAGAGACAGAGACAGAGACAGAGACAGAGACAGAGACAGAGACGGAGACAGAGGCAGAGACAGAGCCAGGGACAGAGACGGAGACAGAGACAGAGGAAGAGACAGCGACAGAGAGAGACAGAGACAGAGACAGAGGCAGTGACAGAGACTGAGACAGAGACAGAGACAGAGACAGAGACAGAGACAGAGACAGAGACAGAGACAGAGACAGAGACAGAGACAGAGACACAGACAGAGACAGAGACAGTGTCAGAGACAGAGACAGAGATAGAGACAGTGACAGAGACGGAGACAGAGGCAGAGACACAGGCAGGGACAGAGACAGAGACAGAGACAGAAACAGAGACAGAGACAGATACGTGGACAGAGACAGAGGCAGAGACAGAGACAGAGACAGAGACAGAGACGGAGACAGAGACAGAGACAGAGACAGAGACAGAGACAGAGACAGAGACAGAGACAGAGGCAGAGTCTCAGACAGAGAAAGAGACAGGGACAGAGACAGAGACAGAGACAGAGACAGAGACTGAGACAGAGACAGAGATAGAGACAGAGACAGAGACAGTGACAGAGACAGAGACAGAGACAGAGACTGAGACAGAGACAGAGACAGAGACAAAGACAGAAACAGAGACGGAGACAAAGACAGAGACAGAGACGGAGACAAAGACCGGGACAGAGACAGAGACACAGACAGAGAGAGAGACAGAGACAGAGGTAGAGACAGAGACAGAGACAGAGACAGAGACAGAGACAGAGGCAGAGATAGAGACAGAGACAGAGACAGAGACAGAGGGAGAGAGAGCGACAGAGGCAGAGACAGAGACAGAGACAGAGACAGAGACGGAGACAAAGACGGAGACAGACGCAGGGACTGAGACAGAGGCAGAGACAGCGAATGAGACAGAGATAGAGACAGGGCAGAGACAGAGACAGAGACAGAGACAGGGACAGAGACAGAGACAGAGACGGAGACAGAGGCAGAGACAGAGCCAGGGACAGAGGCGGAGACAGAGACAGAGGAAGAGACAGCGACAGAAACAGAGACAGAGACAGAGACAGAGACAGAGACAGAGACAGAGACAGAGACAGAGACAGAGATAGAGACAGAGACAGAGACAGAGACAAGGACAGAGACAGAGACAGAGACAGAGACAGAGACAGAGACAGAGACGGAGACAGAGGCAGAGACTGAGACAGAGACAGAGACAGAGACAGAGACAGAGACAGAGACAGAGACAGAGACAGAGGCAGAGACAGAGACAGAGACAGAGACAGAGACAGAGACAGAGACAGAGACGGAGACAGAGACAGAGACAGAGACAGAGACAGAGACAGAGACAGGGACAGAGGCAGAGACACAGACAGAGACAGAGACAGAGACAGAGGCAGAGACAGAGGCAGAGGCAGAGACAGAGACAGAGACAGAGACAGAGACAGAGTCGGAGACAGAGACAGAGACGGAGATAGAGACAGAGACAGAGACAGAGACAGAGACAGAGACAGAGACAGAGACAGAGACAGAGACAGAGACAGAGACAGAGACAGAGACAGAGACAGAGACAGAGACAGAGACAGAGACAGAGACAGAGACGGAGGCAGAGACAGTGACAGAGACAGAGGCAAAGGCAGAGTCTCAGACAGAGAAAGAGACGGAGACAGAGACAGAGACAGAGACAGATACGGAGACAGAGACAGAGACAGAGACAGAGACAGAGACAGAGACAGAGACAGAGACAGAGACAGAGACAGAGACAGAGACAGAGACAGAGACAGAGACAGAGACAGAGACAGAGACAGAGACAGAGACAGAGACAGAGGCAGAGACAGAGGCAGAGACAGAGACAGAGACGGAGACAGGGACAGATACAGAGACAGATGCAGAGACAGAGGCAGAGACAGTGACAGAGACAGAGACAGAGACAGAGACAGAGACAGAGGCAGCGACAGGCACAGGGAGAGGGACAGGGACAGAGACAGAGACAGAGACAGAGACAGAGAAGAAGACAGAGACACAGACAGAGACACAGACAGAGACAGAGACAGTATCAGAGACAGAGACAGAGACAGAGACAGGGACGGAGACAGAGGCAGAGACAGAGACAGAGTCAGAGACAGAGATAGAGACAGAGACAGAGACAGTGACAGAGACAGAGACAGAGACAGAGACAGAGACACAGACAGAGACAGAGACAGAGACAGAGACGGAGACAGAGACAGAGACAGAGACAGGGACAGAGACAGAGACAGGGACAGAGGCAGAGACACAGACAGAGACAGAGACAGAGACAGAGGCAGAGACAGAGGCAGAGGCAGAGACAGAGACAGAGACAGAGACAGAGTCAGAGACAGAGACAGAGACGGAGATAGAGACAGAGACAGAGACAGATACAGAGACAGAGACAGAGACAGAGACAGAGACAGAGACAGAGACAGAGACAGAGACAGAGACAGAGGCGGAGGCAGAGACAGTGACAGAGACAGAGACAAAGGCAGAGTCTCAGACAGAGAAAGAGACGGAGACAGAGACAGAGACAGAGACAGATACGGAGACAGAGACAGAGACAGAGACAGAGACAGAGACAGAGACAGAGACAGAGACAGAGACAGAGACAGAGACAGAGACAGAGACAGAGACAGAGGCAGAGACAGAGGCAGAGACAGAGACAGAGACGGAGACAGGGACAGATACAGAGACAGAGGCAGAGACAGAGGCAGAGACAGTGACAGAGACAGAGACAGAGACAGAGACAGAGACAGAGTCAGAGACAGAGACAGAGACGGAGATAGAGACAGAGATAGAGACAGTGACAGAGACGGAGACAGAGGCAGAGACACAGGCAGGGACAGAGACAGAGACAGAGACAGAAACAGAGACAGAAACAGATACGGGGACAGAGACAGAGGCAGAGACAGAGACAGAGACAGAGACAGAGACGGAGACAGAGACAGAGACAGAGACAGAGACAGAGACAGAGACAGAGACAGAGACAGAGACAGAGACAGAAACAGAGACAGAGGCAGAGTCTCAGACAGAGAAAGAGACAGGGACAGAGACAGGGACAGAGACAGAGACAGAGACTGAGACAGAGACAGAGATAGAGACAGAGACAGAGACAGTGACAGAGACAGAGACAGAGACAGAGACTGAGACAGAGACAGAGACAGAGACAAAGACAGAAACAGAGACGGAGACAAAGACAGAGACAGAGACGGAGACAAAGACCGGGACAGAGACAGAGACACAGACAGAGAGAGAGACAGAGACAGAGGTAGAGACAGAGACAGAGACAGAGACAGAGACAGAGACAGAGGCAGAGATAGAGACAGAGACAGAGACAGAGACAGAGGGAGAGAGAGCGACAGAGGCAGAGACAGAGACAGAGACAGAGACAGAGACGGAGACAAAGACGGAGACAGACGCAGGGACTGAGACAGAGGCAGAGACAGCGAATGAGACAGGGGCAGAGACAGCGACAGAGACAGAGATAGAGACAGGGCAGAGACAGAGACAGAGACGGAGATAGAGACAGAGATAGAGACAGTGACAGAGACGGAGACAGAGGCAGAGACACAGGCAGGGACAGAGACAGAGACAGAGACAGAAACAGAGACAGAGACAGATACGGGGACAGAGACAGAGGCAGAGACAGAGACAGAGACAGAGACAGAGACGGAGACAGAGACAGAGACAGAGACAGAGACAGAGACAGAGACAGAGACAGAGACAGAGACAGAGACAGAGACAGAGACAGAGGCAGAGTCTCAGACAGAGAAAGAGACAGGGACAGAGACAGAGACAGAGACAGAGACAGAGACTGAGACAGAGACAGAGATAGAGACAGAGACAGAGACAGTGACAGAGACAGAGACAGAGGCAGAGTCTCAGACAGAGAAAGAGTCAGGGACAGAGACAGAGACAGAGACAGAGACAGAGACTGAGACAGAGACAGAGATAGAGACAGAGACAGAGACAGTGACAGAGACAGAGACAGAGACAGAGACTGAGACAGAGACAGAGACAGAGACAAAGACAGAAACAGAGACGGAGACAAAGACAGAGACAGAGACGGAGACAAAGACCGGGACAGAGACAGAGACACAGACAGAGAGAGAGACAGAGACAGAGGTAGAGACAGAGACAGAGACAGAGACAGAGACAGAGACAGAGACAGAGACAGAGAAGAAGACAGAGACACAGACAGAGACACAGACAGAGACAGAGACAGTGTCAGAGACAGAGACAGAGACAGAGACAGGGACGGAGACAGAGGCAGAGACAGAGACAGAGTCAGAGACAGAGATAGAGGCAGAGACAGAGACAGAGACAGAGACAGAGACAGAGACAGAGACAGAGACAGAGACAGAGACAGAGACACAGACAGAGACAGAGACAGAGACAGAGACGGAGACAGAGACAGAGACAGAGACAGAGACAGAGACAGAGACAGGGACAGAGGCAGAGACACAGACAGAGACAGAGACAGAGACAGAGGCAGAGACAGAGGCAGAGGCAGAGACAGAGACAGAGACAGAGACAGAGACAGAGACAGAGTCAGAGACAGAGACAGAGACGGAGATAGAGACAGAGACAGAGACAGAGACAGAGACAGAGACAGAGACAGAGACAGAGACAGAGACAGAGACAGAGACAGAGACAGAGACAGAGACAGAGACAGAGACAGAGACGGAGGCAGAGACAGTGACAGAGACAGAGACAAAGGCAGAGTCTCAGACAGAGAAAGAGACGGAGACAGAGACAGAGACAGAGACAGATACGGAGACAGAGACAGAGACAGAGACAGAGACAGAGACAGAGACAGAGACAGAGACAGAGACAGAGACAGAGACAGAGACAGAGACAGAGACAGAGGCAGAGACAGAGGCAGAGACAGAGACAGAGACGGAGACAGGGACAGATACAGAGACAGAGGCAGAGACAGAGGCAGAGACAGTGACAGAGACAGAGACAGAGACAGAGATAGAGACAGGGCAGAGACAGAGACAGAGACGGAGATAGAGACAGAGATAGAGACAGTGACAGAGACGGAGACAGAGGCAGAGACACAGGCAGGGACAGAGACAGAGACAGAGACAGAAACAGAGACAGAGACAGATACGGGGACAGAGACAGAGGCAGAGACAGAGACAGAGACAGAGACAGAGACGGAGACAGAGACAGAGACAGAGACAGAGACAGAGACAGAGACAGAGACAGAGACAGAGACAGAGACAGAGACAGAGACAGAGACAGAGACAGAGGCAGAGTCTCAGACAGAGAAAGAGACAGGGACAGAGACAGAGACAGAGACAGAGACAGAGACGGAGACAGAGACAGAGATAGAGACAGAGACAGAGACAGTGACAGAGACAGAGACAGAGACAGAGACTGAGACAGAGACAGAGACAGAGACAAAGACAGAAACAGAGACGGAGACAAAGACAGAGACAGAGACGGAGACAAAGACCGGGACAGAGACAGAGACACAGACAGAGAGAGAGACAGAGACAGAGGTAGAGACAGAGACAGAGACAGAGACAGAGACAGAGACAGAGGCAGAGATAGAGACAGAGACAGAGACAGAGACAGAGGGAGAGAGAGCGACAGAGGCAGAGACAGAGACAGAGACAGAGACAGAGACGGAGACAAAGACGGAGACAGACGCAGGGACTGAGACAGAGGCAGAGACAGCGAATGAGACAGGGGCAGAGACAGCGACAGAGACAGAGATAGAGACAGGGCAGAGACAGAGACAGAGACAGAGACAGGGACAGAGACAGAGACAGAGACGGAGACAGAGGCAGAGACAGAGCCCTGGACAGAGGCGGAGACAGAGACAGAGGAAGAGACAGCGACAGAAACAGAGACAGAGACAGAGACAGAGACAGAGACAGAGACAGAGACAGAGACAGAGACAGAGACAGAGACAGAGATAGAGACAGAGACAGAGACAGAGACAAGGACAGAGACAGAGACAGAGACAGAGACAGAGACAGAGACAGAGACAGAGACGGAGACAGAGGCAGAGACAGAGCCAGGGACAGAGACGGAGACAGAGACAGAGGAAGAGACAGCGACAGAGAGAGACAGAGACAGAGACAGAGGCAGTGACAGAGACAGAGACAGAGACAGAGACAGAGACAGAGACAGAGACAGAGACAGAGGCAGAGACAGAGCCAGGGACAGAGACGGAGACAGAGACAGAGGAAGAGACAGCGACAGAGAGAGACAGAGACAGAGACAGAGGCAGTGACAGAGACTGAGACAGAGACAGAGACAGAGACAGAGACAGAGACAGAGACAGAGACAGAGGCAGAGACAGAGACAGAGACAGAGACAGAGACAGAGACAGAGACAGAGACGGAGACAGAGACAGAGACAGAGACAGAGACAGAGACAGAGACAGAGACAGGGACAGAGGCAGAGACAGAGACAGAGACAGAGACAGAGGCAGAGACAGAGACAGAGACAGAGACAAAGGCAGAGTCTCAGACAGAGAAAGAGACGGAGACAGAGACAGAGACAGAGACAGATACGGAGGCAGAGATAGAGACAGAGACAGAGACAGAGATAGAGACAGAGACAGAGACAGTGACAGAGACAGAGACAGAGACAGAGACAGAGACTGAGACAGAGACAGAGACAGAGACAAAGACAGAAACAGAGACGGAGACAAAGACAGAGACAGAGACGGAGACAAAGACCGGGACAGAGACAGAGACACAGACAGAGAGAGAGACAGAGACAGAGGTAGAGACAGAGACAGAGACAGAGACAGAGACAGAGACAGAGGCAGAGATAGAGACAGAGACAGAGACAGAGACAGAGGGAGAGAGAGCGACAGAGGCAGAGACAGAGACAGAGACAGAGACAGAGACGGAGACAAAGACGGAGACAGACGCAGGGACTGAGACAGAGGCAGAGACAGCGAATGAGACAGGGGCAGAGACAGCGACAGAGACAGAGATAGAGACAGGGCAGAGACAGAGACAGAGACAGAGACAGGGACAGAGACAGAGACAGAGACGGAGACAGAGGCAGAGACAGAGCCAGGGACAGAGGCGGAGACAGAGCCAGAGGAAGAGACAGCGACAGAAACAGAGACAGAGACAGAGACAGAGACAGAGACAGAGACAGAGACAGAGACAGAGACAGAGACAGAGACAGAGACAGAGATAGAGACAGAGACAGAGACAGAGACAAGGACAGAGACAGAGACAGAGACAGAGACAGAGACAGAGACAGAGACGGAGACAGAGGCAGAGACAGAGCCAGGGACAGAGACGGAGACAGAGACAGAGGAAGAGACAGCGACAGAGAGAGACAGAGACAGAGACAGAGGCAGTGACAGAGACAGAGACAGAGACAGAGACAGAGACAGAGACAGAGACAGAGACAGAGGCAGAGACAGAGACAGAGACAGAGACAGAGACGGAGACAGAGACAGAGACAGAGACAGAGACAGAGGCAGTGACAGAGACAGGGACAGAGACAGAGACGGAGGCAGAGGCAGAGACAGTGACAGAGACAGAGACAAAGGCAGAGTCTCAGACAGAGAAAGAGACGGAGACAGAGACAGAGACAGAGACAGATACGGAGACAGAGACAGAGACAGAGACAGAGACAGAGACAGAGACAGAGACAGAGACAGAGACAGAGACAGACACAGAGGCAGAGACAGAGACAGAGACAGAGACAGAGACAGAGACAGATACGGGGACAGAGACAGAGACAGAGACAGAGGCAGAGACAGAGACAGAGACGGAGACAGAGACAGAGACAGGGACAGATACAGAGACAGAGGCAGAGACAGAGACAGAGACAGAGGCAGAGTCTCAGACAGAGAAAGAGACAGGGACAGAGACAGAGACAGAGACAGACACAGAGACAGAGACAGAGACAGAGACAGAGACAGAGACAGAGACAGAGACAGAGACAGAGACAGAGACAGAGACAGTGACAGAGACAGAGACAGAGGCAGAGACAGAGGCAGAGACAGAGACAGAGACGGAGACAGGGACAGATACAGAGACAGAGGCAGAGACAGAGGCAGAGACAGTGACAGAGACAGAGACAGAGACAGAGATAGAGACAGGGCAGAGACAGAGACAGAGACGGAGATAGAGACAGAGATAGAGACAGTGACAGAGACGGAGACAGAGGCAGAGACACAGGCAGGGACAGAGACAGAGACAGAGACAGAAACAGAGACAGAGACAGATACGGGGACAGAGACAGAGGCAGAGACAGAGACAGAGACAGAGACAGAGACGGAGACAGAGACAGAGACAGAGACAGAGACAGAGACAGAGACAGAGACAGAGACAGAGACAGAGACAGAGACAGAGACAGAGACAGAGACAGAGGCAGAGTCTCAGACAGAGAAAGAGACAGGGACAGAGACAGAGACAGAGACAGAGACAGAGACGGAGACAGAGACAGAGATAGAGACAGAGACAGAGACAGTGACAGAGACAGAGACAGAGACAGAGACTGAGACAGAGACAGAGACAGAGACAAAGACAGAAACAGAGACGGAGACAAAGACAGAGACAGAGACGGAGACAAAGACCGGGACAGAGACAGAGACACAGACAGAGAGAGAGACAGAGACAGAGGTAGAGACAGAGACAGAGACAGAGACAGAGACAGAGACAGAGGCAGAGATAGAGACAGAGACAGAGACAGAGACAGAGGGAGAGAGAGCGACAGAGGCAGAGACAGAGACAGAGACAGAGACAGAGACGGAGACAAAGACGGAGACAGACGCAGGGACTGAGACAGAGGCAGAGACAGCGAATGAGACAGGGGCAGAGACAGCGACAGAGACAGAGATAGAGACAGGGCAGAGACAGAGACAGAGACAGAGACAGGGACAGAGACAGAGACAGAGACGGAGACAGAGGCAGAGACAGAGCCCTGGACAGAGGCGGAGACAGAGACAGAGGAAGAGACAGCGACAGAAACAGAGACAGAGACAGAGACAGAGACAGAGACAGAGACAGAGACAGAGACAGAGACAGAGACAGAGATAGAGACAGAGACAGAGACAGAGACAAGGACAGAGACAGAGACAGAGACAGAGACAGAGACAGAGACAGAGACAGAGACGGAGACAGAGGCAGAGACAGAGCCAGGGACAGAGACGGAGACAGAGACAGAGGAAGAGACAGCGACAGAGAGAGACAGAGACAGAGACAGAGGCAGTGACAGAGACAGAGACAGAGACAGAGACAGAGACAGAGACAGAGACAGAGGCAGAGACAGAGCCAGGGACAGAGACGGAGACAGAGACAGAGGAAGAGACAGCGACAGAGAGAGACAGAGACAGAGACAGAGGCAGTGACAGAGACTGAGACAGAGACAGAGACAGAGACAGAGACAGAGACAGAGACAGAGACAGAGGCAGAGACAGAGACAGAGACAGAGACAGAGACAGAGACAGAGACAGAGACGGAGACAGAGACAGAGACAGAGACAGAGACAGAGACAGAGACAGAGACAGGGACAGAGGCATAGACAGAGACAGAGACAGAGACAGAGGCAGAGACAGAGGCAGAGGCAGAGACAGAGACAGAGACAGAGACAGAGTCAGAGACAGAGACAGAGACGGAGATAGAGACAGAGACAGAGACAGAGACAGAGACAGAGACAGAGACAGAGACAGAGACAGAGACAGAGACAGAGACAGAGACAGAGACAGAGACAGAGACAGAGACAGAGACAGAGACAGAGACGGAGGCAGAGACAGTGACAGAGACAGAGACAAAGGCAGAGTCTCAGACAGAGAAAGAGACGGAGACAGAGACAGAGACAGAGACAGATACGGAGACAGAGACAGAGACAGAGACAGAGACAGAGACAGAGACAGAGACAGAGACAGAGACAGAGACAGAGACAGAGACAGAGGCAGAGACAGAGCCAGGGACAGAGACGGAGACAGAGACAGAGGAAGAGACAGCGACAGAGAGAGACAGAGACAGAGACAGAGGCAGTGACAGAGACAGAGACAGAGACAGAGACAAAGGCAGAGTCTCAGACAGAGAAAGAGACGGAGACAGAGACAGAGACAGAGACAGATACGGAGGCAGAGATAGAGACAGAGACAGAGACAGAGATAGAGACAGAGACAGAGACAGTGACAGAGACAGAGACAGAGACAGAGACAGAGACTGAGACAGAGACAGAGACAGAGACAAAGACAGAAACAGAGACGGAGACAAAGACAGAGACAGAGACGGAGACAAAGACCGGGACAGAGACAGAGACACAGACAGAGAGAGAGACAGAGACAGAGGTAGAGACAGAGACAGAGACAGAGACAGAGACAGAGACAGAGGCAGAGATAGAGACAGAGACAGAGACAGAGACAGAGGGAGAGAGAGCGACAGAGGCAGAGACAGAGACAGAGACAGAGACAGAGACGGAGACAAAGACGGAGACAGACGCAGGGACTGAGACAGAGGCAGAGACAGCGAATGAGACAGGGGCAGAGACAGCGACAGAGACAGAGATAGAGACAGGGCAGAGACAGAGACAGAGACAGAGACAGGGACAGAGACAGAGACAGAGACGGAGACAGAGGCAGAGACAGAGCCAGGGACAGAGGCGGAGACAGAGCCAGAGGAAGAGACAGCGACAGAAACAGAGACAGAGACAGAGACAGAGACAGAGACAGAGACAGAGACAGAGACAGAGACAGAGACAGAGACAGAGACAGAGATAGAGACAGAGACAGAGACAGAGACAAGGACAGAGACAGAGACAGAGACAGAGACAGAGACAGAGACAGAGACGGAGACAGAGGCAGAGACAGAGCCAGGGACAGAGACGGAGACAGAGACAGAGGAAGAGACAGCGACAGAGAGAGACAGAGACAGAGACAGAGGCAGTGACAGAGACAGAGACAGAGACAGAGACAGAGACAGAGACAGAGACAGAGACAGAGGCAGAGACAGAGACAGAGACAGAGACAGAGACGGAGACAGAGACAGAGACAGAGACAGAGACAGAGGCAGTGACAGAGACAGGGACAGAGACAGAGACGGAGGCAGAGGCAGAGACAGTGACAGAGACAGAGACAAAGGCAGAGTCTCAGACAGAGAAAGAGACGGAGACAGAGACAGAGACAGAGACAGATACGGAGACAGAGACAGAGACAGAGACAGAGACAGAGACAGAGACAGAGACAGAGACAGAGACAGAGACAGACACAGAGGCAGAGACAGAGACAGAGACAGAGACAGAGACAGAGACAGATACGGGGACAGAGACAGAGACAGAGGCAGAGACAGAGACAGAGACGGAGACAGAGACAGAGACAGGGACAGATACAGAGACAGAGGCAGAGACAGAGACAGAGACAGAGGCAGAGTCTCAGACAGAGAAAGAGACAGGGACAGAGACAGAGACAGAGACAGACACAGAGACAGAGACAGAGACAGAGACAGAGACAGAGACAGAGACAGAGACAGAGACAGAGGCAGAGTCTCAGACAGAGAAAGAGACAGGGACAAAGACCGGGACAGAGACAGAGACACAGACAGAGAGAGAGACAGAGACAGAGGTAGAGACAGAGACAGAGACAGAGACAGAGACAGAGACAGAGGCAGAGATAGAGACAGAGACAGAGACAGAGACAGAGGGAGAGAGAGCGACAGAGGCAGAGACAGAGACAGAGACAGAGACAGAGACAGAGACAGAGACAGAGACAGAGACGGAGACAGAGGCAGAGACAGAGCCAGGGACAGAGACGGAGACAGAGACAGAGGAAGAGACAGCGACAGAGAGAGACAGAGACAGAGACAGAGGCAGTGACAGAGACAGAGACAGAGACAGAGACAGAGACAGAGACAGAGACAGAGACAGAGGCAGAGACAGAGACAGAGACAGAGACAGAGACGGAGACAGAGACAGAGACAGAGACAGAGGCAGTGACAGAGACAGGGACAGAGGCAGAGACACAGACAGAGACAGAGACAGAGACAGAGGCAGAGACAGAGGCAGAGGCAGAGACAGAGACAGAGACAGAGACAGAGTCAGAGACAGAGACAGAGACGGAGATAGAGACAGAGACAGAGACAGAGACAGAGACAGAGACAGAGACAGAGACAGAGACAGAGACAGAGACAGAGACAGAGACGGAGGCAGAGGCAGAGACAGTGACAGAGACAGAGACAAAGGCAGAGTCTCAGACAGAGAAAGAGACGGAGACAGAGACAGAGACAGAGACAGAGACAGATACGGAGACAGAGACAGAGACAGAGACAGAGACAGAGACAGAGACAGAGACAGAGACAGAGACAGAGACAGAGACAGAGACAGACACAGAGGCAGAGACAGAGACAGAGACAGAGACAGATACGGGGACAGAGACAGAGACAGAGACAGAGGCAGAGACAGAGACAGAGACGGAGACAGAGACAGAGACAGGGACAGATACAGAGACAGAGGCAGAGACAGAGACAGAGGCAGAGACAGAGTCTCAGACAGAGAAAGAGACAGGGACAGAGACAGAGACAGAGACAGAGACAGAGACAGAGACAGAGACAGAGACGGAGTCAAAGACGGAGACAGACGCAGGGACTGAGACAGAGGCAGAGACAGCGAATGAGACAGGGGCAGAGACAGCGACAGAGACAGAGATAGAGACAGGGCAGAGACAGAGACAGAGACAGAGACAGGGACAGAGACAGAGACAGAGACGGAGACAGAGGCAGAGACAGAGCCAGGGACAGAGGCGGAGACAGAGACAGAGGAAGAGACAGCGACACAGAGAGACAGAGACAGAGACAGAGGCAGTGACAGAGACAGAGACAGAGACAGAGACAGAGACGGAGACAGAGACAGACAGAGACAGAGACAGAGACAGAGACAGAGACAGAGGCGGAGACAGAGACTGAGACAGAGACAGAGACAGAGACAGAGACAGAGGCAGTGTCTCAGACAGAGAAAGAGGCAGGGACAGAGACAGAGACAGCGAATGAGACAGGGGCAGAGACAGCGACAGAGACAGAGATAGAGACAGGGCAGAGACAGAGACAGAGACAGAGACAGAGACAGGGACAGAGACAGAGACAGAGACAGAGACGGAGACAGAGGCAGAGACAGAGCCAGGGACAGAGGCGGAGACAGAGACAGAGGAAGAGACAGCGACACAGAGAGACAGAGACAGAGACAGAGGCAGTGACATAGACAGAGACAGAGACAGAAACGGAGACAGAGACAGACAGAGACAGAGACAGAGACAGAGACAGAGACAGAGACAGAGACAGAGACAGAGACGGACACAGAGGCAGAGACAGAGACAGATACGGAGACAGAGACGGAGACAGAGACAGAGACAGAAACAGAGAAAGAGACAGAGACCGAGACAGAGACAGAGACAGAGACAGAGACAGAGACAGAGACAGAGACAGAGGCAGAGACAGAGACAGAGACAGAGACAGAGACAGAGACGGAGACAGAGACAGAGACGGAGACAGAGACAGAGACAGAGACAGAGACAGAGACAGAGACAGAGACAGAGACAGAGACAGAGACAGAGACAGAGACGGAGACAGAGACAGAGACAGAGGAACAGACAGAGACAGAGACAGAGGCAGCGACAGGCACAGGGAGATGGACAGGGACAAAGACAGACACAGAGACAGAGACAGAGGCAGCGACAGGCACAGGGAGAGGGACAGGGACAGAGACAGAGACAGAGACAGAGACAGAGAAGAAGACAGAGACACAGACAGAGACACAGACAGAGACACAGACAGAGACAGAGACAGTGTCAGAGACAGAGACAGAGACAGAGACAGGGACGGAGACAGAGGCAGAGGCAGAGACAGAGACAGAGTCAGAGACAGAGATAGAGACAGAGACAGAGACAGAAACAGAGACAGAGAGAGAGACAGAGACAGAGACACAGACAGAGACAGAGACAGTGTCAGAGACAGAGACAGAGGCAGAGACGGAGACAGAGACAGAGACAGAGACAGAGACAGAGACAGAGACAGAGACAGAGACAGAGACAGAGACAGAGACAGAGACAGAGACAGAGACAGAGACAGAGACAGAGACAGAGACAGAGACAGAGACAGAGACAGAGACAGAGGCAGAGACAGAGACAGAGACAGAGACAGAGACAGAGACAGAGACAGAGACAGAGACAGAGACAGAGACAGAGACAGAGACAGAGACAGAGACAGAGACGGAGACAAAGACCGAGACAGAGACAGAGACAGAGACGGAGACAGAGACGGAGACAGAGACAGAGACAGAGACAGAGACAGAGACAGAGACAGAGACAGGGACGGAGACAAAGTCGGAGACAGACGCAGGGACTGAGACAGAGGCAGAGACAGCGACAGAGACAGGGGCAGAGACAGCGACAGAGACAGAGATAGAGACAGGGCAGAGACAGAGACAGAGACAGAGACAGAGATAGAGACAGAGACAGAGACAGAGACAGAGACAGAGACGGAGACAGAGGCAGAGACAGAGACATGGACAGAGACAGATACGGAGACAGAGACAGAGGAATAGACAGAGATAGAGACAGAGACAGAGACAGAGCCAGAGACGGAGGGAGAGACAGCGACAGAAACAGAGACAGAGGCAGAGACAGAGACAGAGACAGAGACAGAGACAGAGACAGAGACAGAGACGGAGACAGAGACAGAGACAGAGACAGAGACAGAGACAGAGACAGGGACAGAGGCAGAGACACAGACAGAGACAGAGACAGAGACAGAGGCAGAGACAGAGGCAGAGGCAGAGACAGAGACAGAGACAGAGACGGAGACAGAGACAGAGACAGAGACAGAGACAGAGACAGAGACAGGGACAGAGACAGAGACAGAGACAGAGACAGAGACAGAGACAGAGACAGAGACAGAGACAGAGACAGAGACGGAGGCAGAGACAGTGACAGAGACAGAGACAAAGGCAGAGTCTCAGACAGAGAAAGAGACGGAGACAGAGACAGAGACAGAGACAGATACGGAGACAGAGACAGAGACAGAGACAGAGACAGAGACAGAGACAGAGACAGAGACAGAGACAGAGACAGAGACAGAGACAGAGACAGAGACAGAGACAGAGACAGAGGCAGAGACAGAGGCAGAGACAGAGACAGAGACGGAGACAGAGACAGAGACAGAGACAGTGACAGAGACGGAGACAGAGGCAGAGACACAGGCAGGGACAGAGACAGAGACAGAGACAGAAACAGAGACAGAGACAGATACGGGGACAGAGACAGAGGCAGAGACAGAGACAGAGACAGAGACAGAGACGGAGACAGAGACAGAGACAGAGACAGAGACAGAGACAGAGACAGAGACAGAGACAGAGACAGAGACAGAGACAGAGACAGAGACAGAGGCAGAGTCTCAGACAGAGAAAGAGACAGGGACAGAGACACAGACAGAGACAGAGACAGAGACTGAGACAGAGACAGAGATAGAGACAGAGACAGAGACAGTGACAGAGACAGAGACAGAGACAGAGACTGAGACAGAGACAGAGACAGAGACAAAGACAGAAACAGAGACGGAGACAAAGACAGAGACAGAGACGGAGACAAAGACCGGGACAGAGACAGAGACACAGACAGAGAGAGAGACAGAGACAGAGGTAGAGACAGAGACAGAGACAGAGACAGAGACAGAGACAGAGGCAGAGATAGAGACAGAGACAGAGACAGAGACAGAGGGAGAGAGAGCGACAGAGGCAGAGACAGAGACAGAGACAGAGACAGAGACGGAGACAAAGACGGAGACAGACGCAGGGACTGAGACAGAGGCAGAGACAGCGAATGAGACAGGGGCAGAGACAGCGACAGAGACAGAGATAGAGACAGGGCAGAGACAGAGACAGAGACAGAGACAGGGACAGAGACAGAGACAGGGACGGAGACAGAGGCAGAGACAGAGCCAGGGACAGAGGCGGAGACAGAGCCAGAGGAAGAGACAGCGACAGAAACAGAGACAGAGACAGAGACAGAGACAGAGACAGAGACAGAGACAGAGACAGAGATAGAGACAGAGACAGAGACAGAGACAAGGACAGAGACAGAGACAGAGACAGAGACAGAGACAGAGACAGAGACGGAGACAGAGGCAGAGACAGAGCCAGGGACAGAGACGGAGACAGAGACAGAGGAAGAGACAGCGACAGAGAGAGACAGAGACAGAGACAGAGGCAGTGACAGAGACAGAGACAGAGACAGAGACAGAGACAGAGACAGAGACAGAGACAGAGACAGAGACAGAGACAGAGACAGAGACAGAGGCAGAGACAGAGACAGAGACAGAGACAGAGACGGAGACCGAGACAGAGACAGAGACAGAGGCAGTGACAGAGACAGGGACAGAGGCAGAGACACAGACAGAGACAGAGACAGAGACAGAGGCAGAGACAGAGGCAGAGGCAGAGACAGAGACAGAGACAGAGACAGAGTCAGAGACAGAGACAGAGACGGAGATAGAGACAGAGACAGAGACAGAGACAGAGACAGAGACAGAGACAGAGACAGAGACAGAGACAGAGACAGAGACAGAGACGGAGGCAGAGGCAGAGACAGTGACAGAGACAGAGACAAAGGCAGAGTCTCAGACAGAGAAAGAGACGGAGACAGAGACAGAGACAGAGACAGATACGGAGACAGAGACAGAGACAGAGACAGAGACAGAGACAGAGACAGAGACAGACACAGAGGCAGAGACAGAGACAGAGACAGAGACAGAGACAGAGACAGAGACAGATACGGGGACAGAGACAGAGACAGAGACAGAGGCAGAGACAGAGACAGAGACGGAGACAGAGACAGAGACAGGGACAGATACAGAGACAGAGGCAGAGACAGAGACAGAGACAGAGGCAGAGTCTCAGACAGAGAAAGAGACAGGGACAGAGACAGAGACAGAGACAGAGACAGAGACAGAGACAGAGACAGAGACAGAGACAGAGACAGAGACAGAGACAGAGACAGAGGCAGAGTCTCAGACAGAGAAAGAGACAGGGACAGAGACAGAGACAGAGACAGAGACAGAGACTGAGACAGAGACAGAGACAGAGACAGAGACAGAGACAAAGACAGTGACAGAGACAGAGACAGAGACAGAGACTGAGACAGAGACAGAGACAGAGACAAAGACAGAAACAGAGACGGAGACAAAGACAGAGACAGAGACGGAGACAAAGACCGGGACAGAGACAGAGACACAGACAGAGAGAGAGACAGAGACAGAGGTAGAGACAGAGACAGAGACAGAGACAGAGGCAGAGATAGAGACAGAGACAGAGACAGAGACAGAGGGAGAGAGAGCGACAGAGGCAGAGACAGAGACAGAGACAGAGACAGAGACGGAGTCAAAGACGGAGACAGACGCAGGGACTGAGACAGAGGCAGAGACAGCGAATGAGACAGGGGCAGAGACAGCGACAGAGACAGAGATAGAGACAGGGCAGAGACAGAGACAGAGACAGAGACAGGGACAGAGACAGAGACAGAGACGGAGACAGAGGCAGAGACAGAGCCAGGGACAGAGGCGGAGACAGAGACAGAGGAAGAGACAGCGACACAGAGAGACAGAGACAGAGACAGAGGCAGTGACAGAGACAGAGACAGAGACAGAGACAGAGACGGAGACAGAGACAGACAGAGACAGAGACAGAGACAGAGGAATAGACAGAGACAGAGACAGAGACAGAGACAGAGCCAGAGACGGAGGGAGAGACAGCGACAGAAACAGAGACAGAGACAGAGACAGAGACAGAGACAGCGACAGAGACAGAGACAGAGACAGAGACAGAGACAGAGACAGAGACAGAGACAGAGACAGAGACAGAGACAGAGACAGAGACAGAGACAGAGACAGAGACAGAGACAGAGACAGAGACAGAGACAGAGACAGAGACAGAGACAGAGACAGAGGCAGAGTCTCAGACAGAGAAAGAGACAGGGACAGAGACAGAGACAGAGACAGAGACAGAGACTGAGACAGAGACAGAGACAGAGACAGAGACAGAGACTGAGACAGAGACAGAGACAGAGACAAAGACAGAAACAGAGACGGAGACAAAGACAGAGACAGAGACGGAGACAAAGACCGGGACAGAGACAGAGACACAGACAGAGAGAGAGACAGAGACAGAGGTAGAGACAGAGACAGAGACAGAGACAGAGACAGAGACAGAGGCAGAGATAGAGACAGAGACAGAGACAGAGACAGAGGGAGAGAGAGCGACAGAGGCAGAGACAGAGACAGAGACAGGGACAGAGACGGAGACAAAGACGGAGACAGACGCAGGGACTGAGACAGAGGCAGAGACAGCGAATGAGACAGGGGCAGAGACAGCGACAGAAACAGAGATAGAGACAGGGCAGAGACAGAGACAGAGACAGAGACAGGGACAGAGACAGAGACAGAGACAGAGACGGAGACAGAGACAGAGACAGAGACAGAGACGGAGACAGAGACAGAGACAGAGGCAGAGACAGAGGCAGAGACAGTGACAGAGACGGAGACAGGGACAGATACGGAGACAGAGGCAGAGACAGAGGCAGAGACAGTGACAGATACAGAGACAGAGACAGAGACAGAGACAGAGTCAGAGACAGAGACAGAGACGGAGATAGAGACAGAGATAGAGACAGTGACAGAGACGGAGACACAGGCAGGGACAGAGACGGAGACAGAGACAGAAACAGAGACAGAGACAGATACGGGGACAGAGACAGAGGCAGAGACAGAGACAGAGACAGAGACAGAGACGGAGACAGAGACAGAGACAGAGACAGAGACAGAGACAGAGACAGAGACAGAGGCAGGGTCTCAGACAGAGAAAGAGACAGGGACAGAGACAGAGACAGAGACAGAGACAGAGACTGAGACAGAGACAGAGACAGAGACAGAGACAGAGACAGTGACAGAGACAGAGACAGAGACAGAGATTGAGACAGAGACAGAGACAGAGACAAAGACAGAAACAGAGACGGAGACAAAGACAGAGACAGAGACGGAGACAAAGACCGGGACAGAGACAGAGACACAGACAGAGAGAGAGACAGAGACAGAGGTAGAGACAGAGACAGAGACAGAGACAGAGACAGAGACAGAGGCAGAGATAGAGACAGAGACAGAGACAGAGACAGAGGGAGAGAGAGCGATAGAGGCAGAGACAGAGACAGAGACAGAGACAGAGACGGAGACAAAGACGGAGACAGAGGCAGTGACAGAGACAGGGACAGAGGCAGAGACACAGACAGAGGCAGAGACAGAGACAGAGGCAGAGACAGAGGCAGAGGCAGAGACAGAGACAGAGACAGAGACAGAGTCAGAGACAGAGACAGAGACAGAGATAGAGACAGAGACAGAGACAGAGACAGAGACAGAGACAGAGACAGAGACAGAGACAGAGACAGAGGCAGTGACAGAGACAGAGACAGAGAGAGAGACAGAGACAGAGACAGAGACAGAGACAAAGACAGAGACAGAGACTGAGACAGAGACAGAGACAGAGACAGAGACAGAGACAGAGACAGAGACAGAGGCAGAGACAGAGGCAGAGACAGTGACAGAGACAGAGACAGAGACAGAGACAGAGACAGAGACAGAGACAGAGACAGAGACAGAGACAGAGACAGAGACAGAGACAGAGACAGAGACAGAGACAGAGACAGAGGCAGAGACAGAGGCAGAGACAGGGACAGAGACGGAGACAGGGACAGATACAGAGACAGAGGCAGAGACAGAGGCAGAGACAGTGACAGAGACAGAGACAGAGACAGAGACAGAGACAGAGTCAGAGACAGAGACAGAGACGGAGATAGAGACAGAGATAGAGACAGTGACAGAGACGGAGACAGAGGCAGAGACACAGGCAGGGACAGAGACAGAGACAGAGACAGAAACAGAGACAGAGACAGATACGGGGACAGAGACAGAGGCAGAGACAGAGACAGAGACAGAGACAGAGACAGAGACAGAGACAGAGACAGAGACAGAGACAGAGACAGAGACAGAGACAGAGACAGAGACAGAGACAGAGACAGAGACAGAGACAGAGACAGAGACAGAGACAGAGACAGAGACAGAGGCAGAGTCTCAGACAGAGAAAGAGACAGGGACAGAGACAGAGACAGAGACAGAGACAGAGACTGAGACAGAGACAGAGACAGAGACAGAGACAGAGACTGAGACAGAGACAGAGACAGAGACAAAGACAGAAACAGAGACGGAGACAAAGACAGAGACAGAGACGGAGACAAAGACCGGGACAGAGACAGAGACACAGACAGAGAGAGAGACAGAGACAGAGGTAGAGACAGAGACAGAGACAGAGACAGAGACAGAGACAGAGGCAGAGATAGAGACAGAGACAGAGACAGAGACAGAGGGAGAGAGAGCGACAGAGGCAGAGACAGAGACAGAGACAGGGACAGAGACGGAGACAAAGACGGAGACAGACGCAGGGACTGAGACAGAGGCAGAGACAGCGAATGAGACAGGGGCAGAGACAGCGACAGAAACAGAGATAGAGACAGGGCAGAGACAGAGACAGAGACAGGGACAGAGACAGAGACAGAGACAGAGACGGAGACAGAGGCAGAGACAGAGCCAGGGACAGAGGCGGAGACAGAGACAGAGGAAGAGACAGCGACACAGAGAGACAGAGACAGAGACAGAGGCAGTGACAGAGACAGAGACAGAGACAGAGACAGAGACAGAGACAGAGACAAAGACAGAGACAGAGACTGAGACAGAGACAGAGACAGAGACAGAGACAGAGACAGGGACAGAGACAGAGGCAGAGACAGAGGCAGAGACAGTGACAGAGACGGAGACAGGGACAGATACGGAGACAGAGGCAGAGACAGAGGCAGAGACAGTGACAGAGACAGAGACAGAGACAGAGACAGAGACAGAGTCAGAGACAGAGACAGAGACGGAGATAGAGACAGAGATAGAGACAGTGACAGAGACGGAGACACAGGCAGGGACAGAGACGGAGACAGAGACAGAAACAGAGACAGAGACAGATACGGGGACAGAGACAGAGGCAGAGACAGAGACAGAGACAGAGACAGAGACAGAGACGGAGACAGAGACAGAGACAGAGACAGAGACAGAGACAGAGACAGAGACAGAGACAGAGACAGAGACAGAGACAGAGGCAGGGTCTCAGACAGAGAAAGAGACAGGGACAGAGACAGAGACAGAGACAGAGACAGAGACTGAGACAGAGACAGAGACAGAGACAGAGACAGAGACAGTGACAGAGACAGAGACAGAGACAGAGACTGAGACAGAGACAGAGACAGAGACAAAGACAGAAACAGAGACGGTGACAAAGACAGAGACAGAGACGGAGACAAAGACCGGGACAGAGACAGAGACACAGACAGAGAGAGAGACAGAGACAGAGGTAGAGACAGAGACAGAGACAGAGACAGAGACAGAGACAGAGGCAGAGATAGAGACAGAGACAGAGACAGAGACAGAGGGAGAGAGAGCGACAGAGGCAGAGACAGAGACAGAGACAGAGACAGAGACGGAGACAAAGACGGAGACAGAGGCAGTGACAGAGACAGGGACAGAGGCAGAGACACAGACAGAGGCAGAGACAGAGACAGAGGCAGAGACAGAGGCAGAGGCAGAGACAGAGACAGAGACAGAGACAGAGTCAGAGACAGAGACAGAGACAGAGATAGAGACAGAGACAGAGACAGAGACAGAGACAGAGACAGAGACAGAGACAGAGACAGAGACAGAGACAGAGACAGAGACAGAGACAGAGGCAGAGACAGAGGCAGAGGCAGAGACAGAGACAGAGACAGAGACAGAGTCAGAGACAGAGACAGAGACGGAGATAGAGACAGAGACAGAGACAGAGACAGAGACAGAGACAGAAACAGAGACAGAGACAGAGACAGAGACAGAGACAGAGACAGAGACAGAGACAGAGACAGAGACGGAGGCAGAGACAGTGACAGAGACAGAGACAAAGGCAGAGTCTCAGACAGAGAAAGAGACGGAGACAGAGACAGAGACAGAGACAGATACGGAGACAGAGACAGAGACAGAGACAGAGACAGAGACAGAGACAGAGACAGAGACAGAGACAGAGACAGAGACAGAGACAGAGACAGAGACAGAGACAGAGACAGAGACAGAGGCAGAGACAGAGGCAGAGACAGAGACAGAGACGGAGACAGGGACAGATACAGAGACACAGGCAGAGACAGAGGCAGAGACAGTGACAGAGACAGAGACAGAGACAGAGACAGAGACAGAGACAGAGACAGAGACAGAGACAGAGGCAGAGACAGAGGCAGAGGCAGAGACAGAGACAGAGACAGAGACAGAGTCAGAGACAGAGACAGAGACGGAGATAGAGACAGAGACAGAGACAGAGACAGAGACAGAGACAGAAACAGAGACAGAGACAGAGACAGAGACGGAGACAGAGACAGAGACAGAGACAGAGACAGAGACGGAGGCAGAGACAGTGACAGAGACAGAGACAAAGGCAGAGTCTCAGACAGAGAAAGAGACGGAGACAGAGACAGAGACAGAGACAGATACGGAGACAGAGACAGAGACAGAGACAGAGACAGGGACAGAGACAGAGACAGAGACAGAGACAGAGACAGAGACAGAGACAGAGACAGAGGCAGAGACAGAGACAGAGGCAGAGACAGAGGCAGAGACAGAGACAGAGACGGAGACAGGGACAGATACAGAGACAGAGGCAGAGACAGAGGCAGAGACAGTGACAGAGACAGAGACAGAGACAGAGACAGAGACAGAGTCAGAGACAGAGACAGAGACGGAGATAGAGACAGAGATAGAGAGAGTGACAGAGACGGAGACAGAGGCAGAGACACAGGCAGGGACAGAGACAGAGACAGAGACAGAAACAGAGACAGAGACAGATACGGGGACAGAGACAGAGGCAGAGACAGAGACAGAGACAGAGACAGAGACGGAGACAGAGACAGAGACAGAGACAGAGACAGAGACAGAGACAGAGACAGAGACAGAGACAGAGACAGAGGCAGAGTCTCAGACAGAGAAAGAGACAGGGACAGAGACAGAGACAGAGACAGAGACAGAGACTGAGACAGAGACAGAGACAGAGACAGAGACAGAGACAGAGACAGTGACAGAGACAGAGACAGAGACAGAGACTGAGACAGAGACAGAGACAGAGACAAAGACAGAAACAGAGACGGAGACAAAGACAGAGACAGAGACGGAGACAAAGACCGGGACAGAGACAGAGACACAGAAAGAGAGAGAGACAGAGACAGAGGTAGAGACAGAGACAGAGACAGAGACAGAGACAGAGACAGAGGCAGAGATAGAGACAGAGACAGAGACAGAGACAGAGGGAGAGAGTGCGACAGAGGCAGAGACAGAGACAGAGACAGAGACAGAGACGGAGACAAAGACGGAGACAGACGCAGGGACTGAGACAGAGGCAGAGACAGCGAATGAGACAGGGGCAGAGACAGCGACAGAGACAGAGATAGAGACAGGGCAGAGACAGAGACAGAGACAGAGACAGGGACAGAGACAGAGGCAGAGACAGAGACGGAGACAGAGGCAGAGACAGAGCCAGGGACAGAGGCGGAGACAGAGACAGAGGAAGAGACAGCGACACAGAGAGACAGAGACAGAGACAGAGGCAGTGACAGAGACAAAGACAGAGGCAGAGACAGAGACAGAGACAGAGACAGAGACAGAGACAGAGACTGAGACAGAGACAAAGACAGAGACAGAGACAGAGACAGAGACAGCGACAGAGACAGAGATAGAGACAGGGCAGAGACAGAGACAGAGACAGAGACAGGGACAGAGACAGAGACAGAGACAGAGACGGAGACAGAGGCAGAGACAGAGTCAGGGACAGAGGCGGAGACAGAGACAGAGGAAGAGACAGCGACACAGAGAGACAGAGACAGAGACAGAGGCAGTGACAGAGACAGAGACAGGGACAGAGACAGAGACGGAGACAGAGACAGACAGAGACAGAGACAGAGACAGAGACAGAGACAGAGACAGAGACAGAGACAGAGACAGAGACAGAGACAGAGACAGAGACAGAGACAGAGACAGAGGCAGAGACAGAGACAGAGACAGAGACAGAGACAGAGACGGAGACAGAGACAGAGACGGAGACAGAGACAGAGACAGAGACAGAGACAGAGACAGAGACAGAGACAGAGACAGAGACAGAGACAGAGACAGAGACAGAGACAGAGACAGAGACAGAGACAGAGACGGAGACAGAGACAGAGACAGAGGAATAGACAGAGACAGAGACAGAGGCAGCGACAGGCACAGGGAGAGGGACAGGGACAGAGACAGACACAGAGACAGAGACAGAGGCAGCGACAGGCACAGGGAGAGGGACAGGGACAGAGACAGAGACAGAGACAGAGACAGAGAAGAAGACAGAGACACAGACAGAGACAGAGACAGTGTCAGAGACAGAGACAGGGACAGAGACAGGGACGGAGACAGAGACAGAGACAGAGACGGAGACAGAGGCAGAGACAGAGCCAGGGACAGAGACAGAGACAGAGACAGAGACAGAGACAGAGACACAGACAGAGACAGAGACAGTGTCAGAGACAGAGACAGAGGCAGAGACGGAGACAGAGACAGAGACAGAGACAGAGACAGAGACAGAGACAGAGACAGAGACAGAGACAGAGACAGAGACAGAGTCAGAGACAGAGACAGAGGCGGAGACAGAGACTGAGACAGAGACAGAGACAGAGACAGAGACAGAGACAGAGACAGAGACGGACACAGAGGCAGAGACAGAGACAGATACGGAGACAGAGACGGAGACAGAGACAGAGACAGAACCAGAGAAAGAGACAGAGACCGAGACAGAGACAGAGACAGAGACAGAGACAGAGACAGAGACAGAGACAGAGGCAGAGACAGAGACAGAGACAGAGACAGAGACAGAGATAGAGACAGAGACAGAGACAGAGACAAGGACAGAGACAGAGACAGAGACAGAGACAGAGACAGAGACAGAGACAGAGACGGAGACAGAGGCAGAGACAGAGCCAGGGACAGAGACGGAGACAGAGACAGAGGAAGAGACAGCAACAGAGAGAGACAGAGACAGAGACAGAGGCAGTGACAGAGACAGAGACAGAGACAGAGACAGAGACAGAGACAGAGACAGAGACAGAGGCAGAGACAGAGACAGAGACAGAGACAGAGGCAGAGACAGAGACAGAGACGGAGACAGAGACAGAGACAGAGACAGAGGCAGTGACAGAGACAGGGACAGAGGCAGAGACACAGACAGAGACAGAGACAGAGACAGAGGCAGAGACAGAGGCAGAGGCAGAGACAGGGACAGAGACAGAGACAGAGTCAGAGACAGAGACAGAGACGGAGATAGAGACAGAGACAGAGACAGAGACAGAGACAGAGACAGAGACAGAGACAGAGACAGAGACAGAGACAGAGACAGAGACAGAGACAGAGACGGAGGCAGAGGCAGAGACAGTGACAGAGACAGAGACAAAGGCAGAGTCTCAGACAGAGAAAGAGACGGAGACAGAGACAGAGACAGAGGCAGATACGGAGACAGAGACAGAGACAGAGACAGAGACAGCGACAGAGACAGAGACAGAGGCAGAGACAGAGACAGAGACAGAGACAGAGACAGAGACAGAGACAGATACGGGGACAGAGACAGAGACAGAGACAGAGGCAGAGACAGAGACAGAGACGGAGACAGAGACAGAGACAGGGACAGATACAGAGACAGAGGCAGAGACAGAGACAGAGACAGAGGCAGAGTCTCAGACAGAGAAAGAGACAGGGACAGAGACAGAGACTGAGACAGAGACAGAGACAGAGACAAAGACAGAAACAGAGACGGAGACAAAGACAGAGACAGAGACGGAGACAAAGACCGGGACAGAGACAGAGACACAGACAGAGAGAGAGACAGAGACAGAGACAGAGACAGAGACAGAGACAGAGACAGAGACAGAGGCAGAGTCTCAGACAGAGAAAGAGACAGGGACAGAGACAGAGACAGAGACAGAGACAGAGACAGAGACTGAGACAGAGACAGAGACAGAGACAGAGACAGAGACAGTGACAGAGACAGAGACAGAGACAGAGACTGAGACAGAGACAGAGACAGAGACAAAGACAGAAACAGAGACGGAGACAAAGACAGAGACAGAGACGGAGACAAAGACCGGGACATAGACAGAGACACAGACAGAGAGAGAGACAGAGACAGAGGTAGAGACAGAGACAGAGACAGAGACAGAGACAGAGACAGAGGCAGAGATAGAGACAGAGACAGAGACAGAGACAGAGGGAGAGAGAGCGACAGAGGCAGAGACAGAGACAGAGACAGAGACAGGGACGGAGACAAAGACGGAGACAGACGCAGGGACTGAGACAGAGGCAGAGACAGCGAATGAGACAGGGGCAGAGACAGCGACAGAGACAGAGATAGAGACAGGGCAGAGACAGAGACAGAGACAGAGACAGGGACAGAGACAGAGACAGAGACAGAGACGGAGACAGAGGCAGAGACAGAGCCAGGGACAGAGGCGGAGACAGAGACAGAGGAAGAGACAGCGACACAGAGAGACAGAGACAGAGACAGAGGCAGTGACAGAGACAGAGACAGAGACAGAGACAGAGACAGAGACAGAGACAGAGACAGAGACAGAGACAGAGACAGAGACAGAGACAGATACGGAGACAGAGACGGAGACAGAGACAGAAACAGAAACAGAGAACGAGACAGAGACGGAGACAGAGACGGAGACAGAGACAGAGACAGAGACAGAGACAGAGACAGAGACAGAGACAGAGACAGAGACAGAGACAGAGACAGAGACAGAGACAGAGACAGAGACAGAGACAGAGACAGAGACAGAGACAGAGACAGAGGCAGAGACAGAGACAGAGACAGAGACAGAGACAGAGACAGAGACAGAGACAGAGACAGAGACAGAGACAGAGACGGAGACAAAGACCGAGACAGAGACAGAGACAGAGACGGAGACAGAGACGGAGACAGAGACAGAGACAGAGACAGAGACAGAGACAGAGACAGAGACAGAGACAGAGACAGGGACGGAGACAAAGTCGGAGACAGACGCAGGGACTGAGACAGAGGCAGAGACAGCGACAGAGACAGGGGCAGAGACAGCGACAGAGACAGAGATAGAGACAGGACAGAGACAGAGACAGAGACAGAGACAGAGATAGAGACAGAGACAGAGACAGAGACAGAGACAGAGACGGAGACAGAGGCAGAGACAGAGCCAGGGACAGAGACAGATACGGAGACAGAGACAGAGGAATAGACAGAGACAGAGACAGAGACAGAGACAGAGCCAGAGACGGAGGGAGAGACAGCGACAGAAACAGAGACAGAGACAGAGACAGAGACAGAGACAGCGACAGAGACAGAGACAGAGACAGAGACAGAGACAGAGACAGAGACAGAGACAGAGATAGAGACAGAGACAGAGACAGAGACAAGGACAGAGACAGAGACAGAGACAGAGACAGAGACAGAGACAGAGACAGAGACGGAGACAGAGGCAGAGACAGAGCCAGGGACAGAGACGGAGACAGAGACAGAGGAAGAGACAGCGACAGAGAGAGACAGAGACAGAGACAGAGGCAGTGACAGAGACAGAGACAGAGACAGAGACAGAGACAGAGACAGAGACAGAGACAGAGGCAGAGACAGAGACAGAGACAGAGACAGAGGCAGAGACAGAGACAGAGACGGAGACAGAGACAGAGACAGAGACAGAGGCAGTGACAGAGACAGGGACAGAGGCAGAGACACAGACAGAGACAGAGACAGAGACAGAGGCAGAGACAGAGGCAGAGGCAGAGACAGGGACAGAGACAGAGACAGAGTCAGAGACAGAGACAGAGACGGAGATAGAGACAGAGACAGAGACAGAGACAGAGACAGAGACAGAGACAGAGACAGAGACAGAGACAGAGACAGAGACAGAGACAGAGACGGAGGCAGAGGCAGAGACAGTGACAGAGACAGAGACAAAGGCAGAGTCTCAGACAGAGAAAGAGACGGAGACAGAGACAGAGACAGAGGCAGATACGGAGACAGAGACAGAGACAGAGACAGAGACAGCGACAGAGACAGCGACAGAGACAGAGACAGAGGCAGAGACAGAGACAGAGACAGAGACAGAGACAGATACGGGGACAGAGACAGAGACAGAGACAGAGGCAGAGACAGAGACAGAGACGGAGACAGAGACAGAGACAGGGACAGATACAGAGACAGAGGCAGAGACAGAGACAGAGACAGAGGCAGAGTCTCAGACAGAGAAAGAGACAGGGACAGAGACAGAGACTGAGACAGAGACAGAGACAGAGACAAAGACAGAAACAGAGACGGAGACAAAGACAGAGACAGAGACGGAGACAAAGACCGGGACAGAGACAGAGACACAGACAGAGAGAGAGACAGAGACGGAGGTAGAGACAGAGACAGAGACAGAGACAGAGACAGAGACAGAGGCAGAGATAGAGACAGAGACAGAGACAGAGACGGAGACAGGGACAGATACAGAGACAGAGGCAGAGACAGGGACAGAGACAGAGACAGAGACAGAGACGGAGACAGAGGCAGAGACAGAGCCAGGGACAGAGGCGGAGACAGAGACAGAGGAAGAGACAGCGACACAGAGAGACAGAGACAGAGACAGAGGCAGTGACAGAGACAGAGACAGAGACAGAGACAGAGACAGAGACAGAGACAGAGACAGAGACAGAGACAGAGACAGAGACAGATACGGAGACAGAGACGGAGACAGAGACAGAAACAGAAACAGAGAACGAGACAGAGACGGAGACAGAGACGGAGACAGAGACAGAGACAGAGACAGAGACAGAGACAGAGACAGAGACAGAGACAGAGACAGAGACAGAGACAGAGACAGAGACAGAGACAGAGACAGAGACAGAGACAGAGACAGAGACAGAGGCAGAGACAGAGACAGAGACAGAGACAGAGACAGAGACAGAGACAGAGACAGAGACAGAGACAGAGACAGAGACGGAGACAAAGACCGAGACAGAGACAGAGACAGAGACGGAGACAGAGACGGAGACAGAGACAGAGACAGAGACAGAGACAGAGACAGAGACAGAGACAGAGACAGAGACAGGGACGGAGACAAAGTCGGAGACAGACGCAGGGACTGAGACAGAGGCAGAGACAGCGACAGAGACAGGGGCAGAGACAGCGACAGAGACAGAGATAGAGACAGGACAGAGACAGAGACAGAGACAGAGACAGAGATAGAGACAGAGACAGAGACAGAGACAGAGACAGAGACGGAGACAGAGGCAGAGACAGAGCCAGGGACAGAGACAGATACGGAGACAGAGACAGAGGAATAGACAGAGACAGAGACAGAGACAGAGACAGAGCCAGAGACGGAGGGAGAGACAGCGACAGAAACAGAGACAGAGACAGAGACAGAGACAGAGACAGCGACAGAGACAGAGACAGAGACAGAGACAGAGACAGAGACAGAGACAGAGACAGAGATAGAGACAGAGACAGAGACAGAGACAAGGACAGAGACAGAGACAGAGACAGAGACAGAGACAGAGACAGAGACGGAGACAGAGGCAGAGACAGAGCCAGGGACAGAGACGGAGACAGAGACAGAGGAAGAGACAGCGACAGAGAGAGACAGAGACAGAGACAGAGGCAGTGACAGAGACAGAGACAGAGACAGAGACAGAGACAGAGACAGAGACAGAGACAGAGGCAGAGACAGAGACAGAGACAGAGACAGAGGCAGAGACAGAGACAGAGACGGAGACAGAGACAGAGACAGAGACAGAGGCAGTGACAGAGACAGGGACAGAGGCAGAGACACAGACAGAGACAGAGACAGAGACAGAGGCAGAGACAGAGGCAGAGGCAGAGACAGGGACAGAGACAGAGACAGAGTCAGAGACAGAGACAGAGACGGAGATAGAGACAGAGACAGAGACAGAGACAGAGACAGAGACAGAGACAGAGACAGAGACAGAGACAGAGACAGAGACAGAGACAGAGACAGAGACAGAGACGGAGGCAGAGGCAGAGACAGTGACAGAGACAGAGACAAAGGCAGAGTCTCAGACAGAGAAAGAGACGGAGACAGAGACAGAGACAGAGGCAGATACGGAGACAGAGACAGAGACAGAGACAGAGACAGCGACAGAGACAGAGACAGAGGCAGAGACAGAGACAGAGACAGAGACAGAGACAGAGACAGAGGCAGTGACAGAGACAGGGACAGAGGCAGAGACACAGACAGAGACAGAGACAGAGACAGAGGCAGAGACAGAGGCAGAGGCAGAGACAGGGACAGAGACAGAGACAGAGTCAGAGACAGAGACAGAGACGGAGATAGAGACAGAGACAGAGACAGAGAGAGAGACAGAGACAGAGGTAGAGACAGAGACAGAGACAGAGACAGAGACAGAGACAGAGACAGAGACAGAGACAGAGGCAGAGACAGAGACAGAGACAGAGACAGAGACGGAGACAGGGACAGATACAGAGACAGAGGCAGAGACAGAGGCAGAGACAGTGACAGAGACAGAGACAGAGACAGAGACGGAGACAGAGACAGAGACAGAGACAGAGACAGAGACAGAGACAGGGACAGAGGCAGAGACACAGACAGAGACAGAGACAGAGACAGAGGCAGAGACAGAGGCAGAGGCAGAGACAGAGACAGAGACAGAGACAGAGTCAGAGACAGAGACAGAGACGGAGATAGAGACAGAGACAGAGACAGAGACAGAGACAGAGACAGAGACAGAGACAGAGACAGAGACAGAGACAGAGACAGAGACAGAGACAGAGACAGAGACAGAGACAGAGACAGAGACAGAGACAGAGACAGAGACAGAGACAGAGACAGAGGCAGAGACAGTGACAGAGACAGAGACAAAGGCAGAGTCTCAGACAGAGAAAGAGACGGAGACAGAGACAGAGACAGAGACAGATACGGAGACAGAGACAGAGACAGAGACAGAGACAGAGACAGAGACAGAGACAGAGACAGAGACAGAGACAGAGACAGAGACAGAGACAGAGACAGAGACAGAGACAGAGACAGAGGCAGAGACAGAGACAGAGACAGAGACAGAGACAGAGACAGAGACAGAGACAGAGACAGAGACAGAGGCAGAGACAGAGGCAGAGACAGAGACAGAGACGGAGACAGGGACAGATACAGAGACAGAGGCAGAGACAGAGGCAGAGACAGTGACAGAGACAGAGACAGAGACAGAGACAGAGACAGAGTCAGAGACAGAGACAGAGACGGAGATAGAGACAGAGATAGAGACAGTGTCAGAGACGGAGACAGAGGCAGAGACACAGGCAGGGACAGAGACAGAGACAGAGACAGAAACAGAGACAGAGACAGATACGGGGACAGAGACAGAGGCAGAGACAGAGACAGAGACAGAGACAGAGACGGAGACAGAGACAGAGACAGAGACAGAGACAGAGACAGAGACAGAGACAGAGACAGAGACAGAGACAGAGACAGAGACAGAGGCAGAGTCTCAGACAGAGAAAGAGACAGGGACAGAGACAGAGACAGAGACAGAGACAGAGACAGAGACTGAGACAGAGACAGAGACAGAGACAGAGACAGAGACAGTGACAGAGACAGAGACAGAGACAGAGACTGAGACAGAGACAGAGACAGAGACAAAGACAGAAACAGAGACGGAGACAAAGACAGAGACAGAGACGGAGACAAAGACCGGGACATAGACAGAGACACAGACAGAGAGAGAGACAGAGACAGAGGTAGAGACAGAGACAGAGACAGAGACAGAGACAGAGACAGAGGCAGAGATAGAGACAGAGACAGAGACAGAGACAGAGGGAGAGAGAGCGACAGAGGCAGAGACAGAGACAGAGACAGAGACAGGGACGGAGACAAAGACGGAGACAGACGCAGGGACTGAGACAGAGGCAGAGACAGCGAATGAGACAGGGGCAGAGACAGCGACAGAGACAGAGATAGAGACAGGGCAGAGACAGAGACAGAGACAGAGACAGGGACAGAGACAGAGACAGAGACAGAGACGGAGACAGAGGCAGAGACAGAGCCAGGGACAGAGGCGGAGACAGAGACAGAGGAAGAGACAGCGACACAGAGAGACAGAGACAGAGACAGAGGCAGTGACAGAGACAGAGACAGAGACAGAGACAGAGACAGAGACAGAGACAGAGACAGAGACAGAGACAGAGACAGAGACAGATACGGAGACAGAGACGGAGACAGAGACAGAAACAGAAACAGAGAACGAGACAGAGACGGAGACAGAGACGGAGACAGAGACAGAGACAGAGACAGAGACAGAGACAGAGACAGAGACAGAGACAGAGACAGAGACAGAGACAGAGACAGAGACAGAGACAGAGACAGAGACAGAGACAGAGACAGAGACAGAGACAGAGACAGAGGCAGAGACAGAGACAGAGACAGAGACAGAGACAGAGACAGAGACAGAGACAGAGACAGAGACAGAGACAGAGACGGAGACAAAGACCGAGACAGAGACAGAGACAGAGACGGAGACAGAGACGGAGACAGAGACAGAGACAGAGACAGAGACAGAGACAGAGACAGAGACAGAGACAGAGACAGAGACAGGGACGGAGACAAAGTCGGAGACAGACGCAGGGACTGAGACAGAGGCAGAGACAGCGACAGAGACAGGGGCAGAGACAGCGACAGAGACAGAGATAGAGACAGGACAGAGACAGAGACAGAGACAGAGACAGAGATAGAGACAGAGACAGAGACAGAGACAGAGACAGAGACGGAGACAGAGGCAGAGACAGAGCCAGGGACAGAGACAGATACGGAGACAGAGACAGAGGAATAGACAGAGACAGAGACAGAGACAGAGACAGAGCCAGAGACGGAGGGAGAGACAGCGACAGAAACAGAGACAGAGACAGAGACAGAGACAGAGACAGCGACAGAGACAGAGACAGAGACAGAGACAGAGACAGAGACAGAGACAGAGACAGAGATAGAGACAGAGACAGAGACAGAGACAAGGACAGAGACAGAGACAGAGACAGAGACAGAGACAGAGACAGAGACAGAGACGGAGACAGAGGCAGAGACAGAGCCAGGGACAGAGACGGAGACAGAGACAGAGGAAGAGACAGCGACAGAGAGAGACAGAGACAGAGACAGAGGCAGTGACAGAGACAGAGACAGAGACAGAGACAGAGACAGAGACAGAGACAGAGACAGAGGCAGAGACAGAGACAGAGACAGAGACAGAGGCAGAGACAGAGACAGAGACGGAGACAGAGACAGAGACAGAGACAGAGGCAGTGACAGAGACAGGGACAGAGGCAGAGACACAGACAGAGACAGAGACAGAGACAGAGGCAGAGACAGAGGCAGAGGCAGAGACAGGGACAGAGACAGAGACAGAGTCAGAGACAGAGACAGAGACGGAGATAGAGACAGAGACAGAGACAGAGACAGAGACAGAGACAGAGACAGAGACAGAGACAGAGACAGAGACAGAGACAGAGACAGAGACAGAGACGGAGGCAGAGGCAGAGACAGTGACAGAGACAGAGACAAAGGCAGAGTCTCAGACAGAGAAAGAGACGGAGACAGAGACAGAGACAGAGGCAGATACGGAGACAGAGACAGAGACAGAGACAGAGACAGCGACAGAGACAGAGACAGAGGCAGAGACAGAGACAGAGACAGAGACAGAGACAGAGACAGAGACAGATACGGGGACAGAGACAGAGACAGAGACAGAGGCAGAGACAGAGACAGAGACGGAGACAGAGACAGAGACAGGGACAGATACAGAGACAGAGGCAGAGACAGAGACAGAGACAGAGGCAGAGTCTCAGACAGAGAAAGAGACAGGGACAGAGACAGAGACTGAGACAGAGACAGAGACAGAGACAAAGACAGAAACAGAGACGGAGACAAAGACAGAGACAGAGACGGAGACAAAGACCGGGACAGAGACAGAGACACAGACAGAGAGAGAGACAGAGACGGAGGTAGAGACAGAGACAGAGACAGAGACAGAGACAGAGACAGAGGCAGAGATAGAGACAGAGACAGAGACAGAGACGGAGACAGGGACAGATACAGAGACAGAGGCAGAGACAGGGACAGAGACAGAGACAGAGACAGAGACGGAGACAGAGGCAGAGACAGAGCCAGGGACAGAGGCGGAGACAGAGACAGAGGAAGAGACAGCGACACAGAGAGACAGAGACAGAGACAGAGGCAGTGACAGAGACAGAGACAGAGACAGAGACAGAGACAGAGACAGAGACAGAGACAGAGACAGAGACAGAGACAGAGACAGATACGGAGACAGAGACGGAGACAGAGACAGAAACAGAAACAGAGAACGAGACAGAGACGGAGACAGAGACGGAGACAGAGACAGAGACAGAGACAGAGACAGAGACAGAGACAGAGACAGAGACAGAGACAGAGACAGAGACAGAGACAGAGACAGAGACAGAGACAGAGACAGAGACAGAGACAGAGACAGAGACAGAGGCAGAGACAGAGACAGAGACAGAGACAGAGACAGAGACAGAGACAGAGACAGAGACAGAGACAGAGACAGAGACGGAGACAAAGACCGAGACAGAGACAGAGACAGAGACGGAGACAGAGACGGAGACAGAGACAGAGACAGAGACAGAGACAGAGACAGAGACAGAGACAGAGACAGAGACAGGGACGGAGACAAAGTCGGAGACAGACGTAGGGACTGAGACAGAGGCAGAGACAGCGACAGAGACAGGGGCAGAGACAGCGACAGAGACAGAGATAGAGACAGGACAGAGACAGAGACAGAGACAGAGACAGAGATAGAGACAGAGACAGAGACAGAGACAGAGACAGAGACGGAGACAGAGGCAGAGACAGAGCCAGGGACAGAGACAGATACGGAGACAGAGACAGAGGAATAGACAGAGACAGAGACAGAGACAGAGACAGAGCCAGAGACGGAGGGAGAGACAGCGACAGAAACAGAGACAGAGACAGAGACAGAGACAGAGACAGCGACAGAGACAGAGACAGAGACAGAGACAGAGACAGAGACAGAGACAGAGACAGAGATAGAGACAGAGACAGAGACAGAGACAAGGACAGAGACAGAGACAGAGACAGAGACAGAGACAGAGACAGAGACGGAGACAGAGGCAGAGACAGAGCCAGGGACAGAGACGGAGACAGAGACAGAGGAAGAGACAGCGACAGAGAGAGACAGAGACAGAGACAGAGGCAGTGACAGAGACAGAGACAGAGACAGAGACAGAGACAGAGACAGAGACAGAGACAGAGGCAGAGACAGAGACAGAGACAGAGACAGAGGCAGAGACAGAGACAGAGACGGAGACAGAGACAGAGACAGAGACAGAGGCAGTGACAGAGACAGGGACAGAGGCAGAGACACAGACAGAGACAGAGACAGAGACAGAGGCAGAGACAGAGGCAGAGGCAGAGACAGGGACAGAGACAGAGACAGAGTCAGAGACAGAGACAGAGACAGAGACAGAGACAGAGACAGAGACAGAGACAGAGACGGAGACAAAGACCGAGACAGAGACAGAGACAGAGACGGAGACAGAGACGGAGACAGAGACAGAGACAGAGACAGAGACAGAGACAGAGACAGCGACAGAGACAGAGACAGAGGCAGAGACAGAGACAGAGACAGAGACAGAGACAGAGACAGAGACAGATACGGGGACAGAGACAGAGACAGAGACAGAGGCAGAGACAGAGACAGAGACGGAGACAGAGACAGAGACAGGGACAGATACAGAGACAGAGGCAGAGACAGAGACAGAGACAGAGGCAGAGTCTCAGACAGAGAAAGAGACAGGGACAGAGACAGAGACTGAGACAGAGACAGAGACAGAGACAAAGACAGAAACAGAGACGGAGACAAAGACAGAGACAGAGACGGAGACAAAGACCGGGACAGAGACAGAGACACAGACAGAGAGAGAGACAGAGACGGAGGTAGAGACAGAGACAGAGACAGAGACAGAGACAGAGACAGAGGCAGAGATAGAGACAGAGACAGAGACAGAGACGGAGACAGGGACAGATACAGAGACAGAGGCAGAGACAGGGACAGAGACAGAGACAGAGACAGAGACGGAGACAGAGGCAGAGACAGAGCCAGGGACAGAGGCGGAGACAGAGACAGAGGAAGAGACAGCGACACAGAGAGACAGAGACAGAGACAGAGGCAGTGACAGAGACAGAGACAGAGACAGAGACAGAGACAGAGACAGAGACAGAGACAGAGACAGAGACAGAGACAGAGACAGATACGGAGACAGAGACGGAGACAGAGACAGAAACAGAAACAGAGAACGAGACAGAGACGGAGACAGAGACGGAGACAGAGACAGAGACAGAGACAGAGACAGAGACAGAGACAGAGACAGAGACAGAGACAGAGACAGAGACAGAGACAGAGACAGAGACAGAGACAGAGACAGAGACAGAGACAGAGACAGAGACAGAGGCAGAGACAGAGACAGAGACAGAGACAGAGACAGAGACAGAGACAGAGACAGAGACAGAGACAGAGACAGAGACGGAGACAAAGACCGAGACAGAGACAGAGACAGAGACGGAGACAGAGACGGAGACAGAGACAGAGACAGAGACAGAGACAGAGACAGAGACAGAGACAGAGACAGAGACAGGGACGGAGACAAAGTCGGAGACAGACGCAGGGACTGAGACAGAGGCAGAGACAGCGACAGAGACAGGGGCAGAGACAGCGACAGAGACAGAGATAGAGACAGGACAGAGACAGAGACAGAGACAGAGACAGAGATAGAGACAGAGACAGAGACAGAGACAGAGACAGAGACGGAGACAGAGGCAGAGACAGAGCCAGGGACAGAGACAGATACGGAGACAGAGACAGAGGAATAGACAGAGACAGAGACAGAGACAGAGACAGAGCCAGAGACGGAGGGAGAGACAGCGACAGAAACAGAGACAGAGACAGAGACAGAGACAGAGACAGCGACAGAGACAGAGACAGAGACAGAGACAGAGACAGAGACAGAGACAGAGACAGAGATAGAGACAGAGACAGAGACAGAGACAAGGACAGAGACAGAGACAGAGACAGAGACAGAGACAGAGACAGAGACGGAGACAGAGGCAGAGACAGAGCCAGGGACAGAGACGGAGACAGAGACAGAGGAAGAGACAGCGACAGAGAGAGACAGAGACAGAGACAGAGGCAGTGACAGAGACAGAGACAGAGACAGAGACAGAGACAGAGACAGAGACAGAGACAGAGGCAGAGACAGAGACAGAGACAGAGACAGAGGCAGAGACAGAGACAGAGACGGAGACAGAGACAGAGACAGAGACAGAGGCAGTGACAGAGACAGGGACAGAGGCAGAGACACAGACAGAGACAGAGACAGAGACAGAGGCAGAGACAGAGGCAGAGGCAGAGACAGGGACAGAGACAGAGACAGAGTCAGAGACAGAGACAGAGACAGAGACAGAGACAGAGACAGAGACAGAGACAGAGACGGAGACAAAGACCGAGACAGAGACAGAGACAGAGACGGAGACAGAGACGGAGACAGAGACAGAGACAGAGACAGAGACAGAGACAGAGACAGAGACAGAGACAGAGACAGGGACGGAGACAAAGTCGGAGACAGACGCAGGGACTGAGACAGAGGCAGAGACAGCGACAGAGACAGGGGCAGAGACAGCGACAGAGACAGAGATAGAGACAGGACAGAGACAGAGACAGAGACAGAGACAGAGATAGAGACAGAGACAGAGACAGAGACAGAGACAGAGACGGAGACAGAGGCAGAGACAGAGCCAGGGACAGAGACAGATACGGAGACAGAGACAGAGGAATAGACAGAGACAGAGACAGAGACAGAGACAGAGCCAGAGACGGAGGGAGAGACAGCGACAGAAACAGAGACAGAGACAGAGACAGAGACAGAGACAGCGACAGAGACAGAGACAGAGACAGAGACAGAGACAGAGACAGAGACAGAGACAGAGACAGAGACAGAGATAGAGACAGAGACAGAGACAGAGACAAGGACAGAGACAGAGACAGAGACAGAGACAGAGACAGAGACAGAGACAGAGACGGAGACAGAGGCAGAGACAGAGCCAGGGACAGAGACGGAGACAGAGACAGAGGAAGAGACAGCGACAGAGAGAGACAGAGACAGAGACAGAGGCAGTGACAGAGACAGAGACAGAGACAGAGACAGAGACAGAGACAGAGACAGAGACAGAGGCAGAGACAGAGACAGAGACAGAGACAGAGGCAGAGACAGAGACAGAGACGGAGACAGAGACAGAGACAGAGACAGAGGCAGTGACAGAGACAGGGACAGAGGCAGAGACACAGACAGAGACAGAGACAGAGACAGAGGCAGAGACAGAGGCAGAGGCAGAGACAGGGACAGAGACAGAGACAGAGTCAGAGACAGAGACAGAGACGGAGATAGAGACAGAGACAGAGACAGAGACAGAGACAGAGACAGAGACAGAGACAGAGACAGAGACAGAGACAGAGACAGAGACAGAGACAGAGACGGAGGCAGAGGCAGAGACAGTGACAGAGACAGAGACAAAGGCAGAGTCTCAGACAGAGAAAGAGACGGAGACAGAGACAGAGACAGAGGCAGATACGGAGACAGAGACAGAGACAGAGACAGAGACAGCGACAGAGACAGAGACAGAGGCAGAGACAGAGACAGAGACAGAGACAGAGACAGAGACAGAGACAGATACGGGGACAGAGACAGAGACAGAGACAGAGGCAGAGACAGAGACAGAGACGGAGACAGAGACAGAGACAGGGACAGATACAGAGACAGAGGCAGAGACAGAGACAGAGACAGAGGCAGAGTCTCAGACAGAGAAAGAGACAGGGACAGAGACAGAGACTGAGACAGAGACAGAGACAGAGACAAAGACAGAAACAGAGACGGAGACAAAGACAGAGACAGAGACGGAGACAAAGACCGGGACAGAGACAGAGACACAGACAGAGAGAGAGACAGAGACGGAGGTAGAGACAGAGACAGAGACAGAGACAGAGACAGAGACAGAGGCAGAGATAGAGACAGAGACAGAGACAGAGACGGAGACAGGGACAGATACAGAGACAGAGGCAGAGACAGGGACAGAGACAGAGACAGAGACAGAGACGGAGACAGAGGCAGAGACAGAGCCAGGGACAGAGGCGGAGACAGAGACAGAGGAAGAGACAGCGACACAGAGAGACAGAGACAGAGACAGAGGCAGTGACAGAGACAGAGACAGAGACAGAGACAGAGACAGAGACAGAGACAGAGACAGAGACAGAGACAGAGACAGAGACAGATACGGAGACAGAGACGGAGACAGAGACAGAAACAGAAACAGAGAACGAGACAGAGACGGAGACAGAGACGGAGACAGAGACAGAGACAGAGACAGAGACAGAGACAGAGACAGAGACAGAGACAGAGACAGAGACAGAGACAGAGACAGAGACAGAGACAGAGACAGAGACAGAGACAGAGACAGAGACAGAGACAGAGACAGAGACAGAGGCAGAGACAGAGACAGAGACAGAGACAGAGACAGAGACAGAGACAGAGACAGAGACAGAGACAGAGACAGAGACGGAGACAAAGACCGAGACAGAGACAGAGACAGAGACGGAGACAGAGACGGAGACAGAGACAGAGACAGAGACAGAGACAGAGACAGAGACAGAGACAGAGACAGAGACAGGGACGGAGACAAAGTCGGAGACAGACGCAGGGACTGAGACAGAGGCAGAGACAGCGACAGAGACAGGGGCAGAGACAGCGACAGAGACAGAGATAGAGACAGGACAGAGACAGAGACAGAGACAGAGACAGAGATAGAGACAGAGACAGAGACAGAGACAGAGACAGAGACGGAGACAGAGGCAGAGACAGAGCCAGGGACAGAGACAGATACGGAGACAGAGACAGAGGAATAGACAGAGACAGAGACAGAGACAGAGACAGAGCCAGAGACGGAGGGAGAGACAGCGACAGAAACAGAGACAGAGACAGAGACAGAGACAGAGACAGCGACAGAGACAGAGACAGAGACAGAGACAGAGACAGAGACAGAGACAGAGACAGAGATAGAGACAGAGACAGAGACAGAGACAAGGACAGAGACAGAGACAGAGACAGAGACAGAGACAGAGACAGAGACAGAGACGGAGACAGAGGCAGAGACAGAGCCAGGGACAGAGACGGAGACAGAGACAGAGGAAGAGACAGCGACAGAGAGAGACAGAGACAGAGACAGAGGCAGTGACAGAGACAGAGACAGAGACAGAGACAGAGACAGAGACAGAGACAGAGACAGAGACAGAGGCAGAGACAGAGACAGAGACAGAGACAGAGGCAGAGACAGAGACAGAGACGGAGACAGAGACAGAGACAGAGACAGAGGCAGTGACAGAGACAGGGACAGAGGCAGAGACACAGACAGAGACAGAGACAGAGACAGAGGCAGAGACAGAGGCAGAGGCAGAGACAGGGACAGAGACAGAGACAGAGTCAGAGACAGAGACAGAGACGGAGATAGAGACAGAGACAGAGACAGAGACAGAGACAGAGACAGAGACAGAGACAGAGACAGAGACAGAGACAGAGACAGAGACAGAGACAGAGACAGAGACGGAGGCAGAGGCAGAGACAGTGACAGAGACAGAGACAAAGGCAGAGTCTCAGACAGAGAAAGAGACGGAGACAGAGACAGAGACAGAGGCAGATACGGAGACAGAGACAGAGACAGAGACAGAGACAGCGACAGAGACAGAGACAGAGGCAGAGACAGAGACAGAGACAGAGACAGAGACAGAGACAGAGACAGATACGGGGACAGAGACAGAGACAGAGACAGAGGCAGAGACAGAGACAGAGACGGAGACAGAGACAGAGACAGGGACAGATACAGAGACAGAGGCAGAGACAGAGACAGAGACAGAGGCAGAGTCTCAGACAGAGAAAGAGACAGGGACAGAGACAGAGACTGAGACAGAGACAGAGACAGAGACAAAGACAGAAACAGAGACGGAGACAAAGACAGAGACAGAGACGGAGACAAAGACCGGGACAGAGACAGAGACACAGACAGAGAGAGAGACAGAGACGGAGGTAGAGACAGAGACAGAGACAGAGGCAGAGTCTCAGACAGAGAAAGAGACAGGGACAGAGACAGAGACTGAGACAGAGACAGAGACAGAGACAAAGACAGAAACAGAGACGGAGACAAAGACAGAGACAGAGACGGAGACAAAGACCGGGACAGAGACAGAGACACAGACAGAGAGAGAGACAGAGACGGAGGTAGAGACAGAGACAGAGACAGAGACAGAGACAGAGACAGAGGCAGAGATAGAGACAGAGACAGAGACAGAGACGGAGACAGGGACAGATACAGAGACAGAGGCAGAGACAGGGACAGAGACAGAGACAGAGACAGAGACGGAGACAGAGGCAGAGACAGAGCCAGGGACAGAGGCGGAGACAGAGACAGAGGAAGAGACAGCGACACAGAGAGACAGAGACAGAGACAGAGGCAGTGACAGAGACAGAGACAGAGACAGAGACAGAGACAGAGACAGAGACAGAGACAGAGAGAGACAGAGACAGAGACAGAGACAGATACGGAGACAGAGACGGAGACAGAGACAGAAACAGAAACAGAGAACGAGACAGAGACGGAGACAGAGACGGAGACAGAGACAGAGACAGAGACAGAGACAGAGACAGAGACAGAGACAGAGACAGAGACAGAGACAGAGGCAGTGACAGAGACAGAGACAGAGACAGAGACGGAGACAGAGACAGAGACAGAGGCAGATACGGAGACAGAGACAGAGACAGAGACAGAGACAGCGACAGAGACAGAGACAGAGGCAGAGACAGAGACAGAGACAGAGACAGAGACAGAGACAGAGACAGATACGGGGACAGAGACAGAGACAGAGACAGAGGCAGAGACAGAGACAGAGACGGAGACAGAGACAGAGACAGGGACAGATACAGAGACAGAGGCAGAGACAGAGACAGAGACAGAGGCAGAGTCTCAGACAGAGAAAGAGACAGGGACAGAGACAGAGACTGAGACAGAGACAGAGACAGAGACAAAGACAGAAACAGAGACGGAGACAAAGACAGAGACAGAGACGGAGACAAAGACCGGGACAGAGACAGAGACACAGACAGAGAGAGAGACAGAGACGGAGGTAGAGACAGAGACAGAGACAGAGGCAGAGTCTCAGACAGAGAAAGAGACAGGGACAGAGACAGAGACTGAGACAGAGACAGAGACAGAGACAAAGACAGAAACAGAGACGGAGACAAAGACAGAGACAGAGACGGAGACAAAGACCGGGACAGAGACAGAGACACAGACAGAGAGAGAGACAGAGACGGAGGTAGAGACAGAGACAGAGACAGAGACAGAGACAGAGACAGAGGCAGAGATAGAGACAGAGACAGAGACAGAGACGGAGACAGGGACAGATACAGAGACAGAGGCAGAGACAGGGACAGAGACAGAGACAGAGACAGAGACGGAGACAGAGGCAGAGACAGAGCCAGGGACAGAGGCGGAGACAGAGACAGAGGAAGAGACAGCGACACAGAGAGACAGAGACAGAGACAGAGGCAGTGACAGAGACAGAGACAGAGACAGAGACAGAGACAGAGACAGAGACAGAGACAGAGAGAGACAGAGACAGAGACAGAGACAGATACGGAGACAGAGACGGAGACAGAGACAGAAACAGAAACAGAGAACGAGACAGAGACGGAGACAGAGACGGAGACAGAGACAGAGACAGAGACAGAGACAGAGACAGAGACAGAGACAGAGACAGAGACAGAGACAGAGACAGAGACAGAGACAGAGACAGAGACAGAGACAGAGACAGAGACAGAGACAGAGACAGAGACAGAGACAGAGACAGAGACAGAGGCAGAGACAGAGACAGAGACAGAGACAGAGACAGAGACAGAGACAGAGACAGAGACAGAGACAGAGACAGAGACGGAGACAAAGACCGAGACAGAGACAGAGACAGAGACGGAGACAGAGACGGAGACAGAGACAGAGACAGAGACAGAGACAGAGACAGAGACAGAGACAGAGACAGAGACAGGGACGGAGACAAAGTCGGAGACAGTCGCAGGGACTGAGACAGAGGCAGAGACAGCGACAGAGACAGGGGCAGAGACAGCGACAGAGACAGAGATAGAGACAGGACAGAGACAGAGACAGAGACAGAGACAGAGATAGAGACAGAGACAGAGACAGAGACAGAGACAGAGACGGAGACAGAGGCAGAGACAGAGCCAGGGACAGAGACAGATACGGAGACAGAGACAGAGGAATAGACAGAGACAGAGACAGAGACAGAGACAGAGCCAGAGACGGAGGGAGAGACAGCGACAGAAACAGAGACAGAGACAGAGACAGAGACAGAGACAGCGACAGAGACAGAGACAGAGACAGAGACAGAGACAGAGACAGAGACAGAGACAGAGATAGAGACAGAGACAGAGACAGAGACAAGGACAGAGACAGAGACAGAGACAGAGACAGAGACAGAGACAGAGACGGAGACAGAGGCAGAGACAGAGCCAGGGACAGAGACGGAGACAGAGACAGAGGAAGAGACAGCGACAGAGAGAGACAGAGACAGAGACAGAGGCAGTGACAGAGACAGAGACAGAGACAGAGACAGAGACAGAGACAGAGACAGAGACAGAGGCAGAGACAGAGACAGAGACAGAGACAGAGGCAGAGACAGAGACAGAGACGGAGACAAAGACAGAGACAGAGACAGAGGCAGTGACAGAGACAGGGACAGAGGCAGAGACACAGACAGAGACAGAGACAGAGACAGAGGCAGAGACAGAGGCAGAGGCAGAGACAGGGACAGAGACAGAGACAGAGTCAGAGACAGAGACAGAGACGGAGATAGAGACAGAGACAGAGACAGAGACAGAGACAGAGACAGAGACAGAGACAGAGACAGAGACAGAGACAGAGACAGAGACAGAGACAGAGACAGAGACGGAGGCAGAGGCAGAGACAGTGACAGAGACAGAGACAAAGGCAGAGTCTCAGACAGAGAAAGAGACGGAGACAGAGACAGAGACAGAGGCAGATACGGAGACAGAGACAGAGACAGAGACAGAGACAGCGACAGAGACAGAGACAGAGGCAGAGACAGAGACAGAGACAGAGACAGAGACAGAGACAGAGACAGATACGGGGACAGAGACAGAGACAGAGACAGAGGCAGAGACAGAGACAGAGACGGAGACAGAGACAGAGACAGGGACAGATACAGAGACAGAGGCAGAGACAGAGACAGAGACAGAGGCAGAGTCTCAGACAGAGAAAGAGACAGGGACAGAGACAGAGACTGAGACAGAGACAGAGACAGAGACAAAGACAGAAACAGAGACGGAGACAAAGACAGAGACAGAGACGGAGACAAAGACCGGGACAGAGACAGAGACACAGACAGAGAGAGAGACAGAGACGGAGGTAGAGACAGAGACAGAGACAGAGACAGAGACAGAGACAGAGGCAGAGATAGAGACAGAGACAGAGACAGAGACGGAGACAGGGACAGATACAGAGACAGAGGCAGAGACAGAGGCAGAGACAGTGACAGAGACAGAGACAGAGACAGAGACGGAGACAGAGACAGAGACAGAGACAGATACAGAGACAGAGACAGGGACAGAGGCAGAGACACAGACAGAGACAGAGACAGAGACAGAGGCAGAGACAGAGGCAGAGGCAGAGACAGAGACAGAGACAGAGACAGAGTCAGAGACAGAGACAGAGACGGAGATAGAGACAGAGACAGAGACAGAGACAGAGACAGAGACAGAGACAGAGACAGAGACAGAGACAGAGACAGAGACAGAGACAGAGACAGAGACAGAGACAGAGACAGAGACAGAGACGGAGGCAGAGACAGTGACAGAGACAGAGACAAAGGCAGAGTCTCAGACAGAGAAAGAGACGGAGACAGAGACAGAGACAGAGACAGATACGGAGACAGAGACAGAGACAGAGACAGAGACAGAGACAGAGACAGAGACAGAGACAGAGACGGAGACAGAGACAGAGACAGAGACAGAGACAGAGACAGAGACAGAGACAGAGACAGAGACAGAGACAGAGACAGAGACAGAGGCAGAGACAGAGGCAGAGACAGAGACAGAGACGGAGACAGGGACAGATACAGAGACAGAGGCAGAGACAGAGGCAGAGACAGTGACAGAGACAGAGACAGAGACAGAGACAGAGACAGAGTCAGAGACAGAGACAGAGACGGAAATAGAGACAGAGATAGAGACAGTGTCAGAGACGGAGACAGAGGCAGAGACACAGGCAGGGACAGAGACAGAGACAGAGACAGAAACAGAGACAGAGACAGATACGGGGACAGAGACAGAGGCAGAGACAGAGACAGAGACAGAGACAGAGACGGAGACAGAGACAGAGACAGAGACAGAGACAGAGACAGAGACAGAGGCAGAGACAGAGACAGAGACAGAGACAGAGACAGAGACAGAGACGGAGACAGAGGCAGAGACAGAGCCAGGGACAGAGACGGAGACAGAGACAGAGGAAGAGACAACGACAGAGAGAGACAGAGACAGAGACAGAGGCAGTGACAGAGACAGAGACAGAGACAGAGACAGAGACAGAGACAGAGACAGAGACAGAGGCAGAGACAGAGACAGAGACAGAGACAGAGGCAGAGACAGAGACAGAGACGGAGACAGAGACAGAGACAGAGACAGAGGCAGTGACAGAGACAGGGACAGAGGCAGAGACACAGACAGAGACAGAGACAGAGACAGAGGCAGAGACAGAGGCAGAGGCAGAGACAGGGACAGAGACAGAGACAGGGTCAGAGACAGAGACAGAGACGGAGATAGAGACAGAGACAGAGACAGAGACAGAGACAGAGACAGAGACAGAGACAGAGACAGAGACAGAGACAGAGACAGAGACAGAGACGGAGGCAGAGGCAGAGACAGTGACAGAGACAGAGACAAAGGCAGAGTCTCAGACAGAGAAAGAGACGGAGACAGAGACAGAGACAGAGACAGATACGGAGACAGAGACAGAGACAGAGACAGAGACAGCGACAGAGACAGAGACAGAGACAGAGACAGAGACAGAGACAGAGACAGAGACAGAGACAGATACGGGGACAGAGACAGAGACAGAGACAGAAGCAGAGACAGAGACAGAGACGGAGACAGAGACAGAGACAGGGACAGATACAGAGACAGAGGCAGAGACAGAGACAGAGACAGAGGCAGAGTCTCAGACAGAGAAAGAGACAGGGACAGAGACAGAGACAGAGACAGAGACAGAGACTGAGACAGAGACAGAGACAGAGACAGAGACAGAGACAGAGACAGAGACAGAGACAGAGACAGAGACAGAGACAGAGACAGAGACAGAGACAGAGACAGAGACAGAGACAGAGACGGAGACAGAGACAGAGACAGAGGAATAGACAGAGACAGAGACAGAGGCAGCGACAGGCACAGGGAGAGGGACAGGGACAGAGACAGACACAGAGACAGAGACAGAGGCAGCGACAGGCACAGGGAGAGGGACAGGGACAGAGACAGAGACAGAGACAGAGACAGAGAAGAAGACAGAGACACAGACAGAGACAGAGACAGTGTCAGAGACAGAGACAGAGACAGAGACAGGGACGGAGACAGAGGCAGAGACAGAGACAGAGTCAGAGACAGAGACAGAGACAGAGACAGAGACAGAGACAGAGACAGAGACAGAGACAGAGACAGAGACACAGACAGAGACAGAGACAGTGTCAGAGACAGAGACAGAGACAGAGACGGAGACAGAGGCAGAGACAGAGACAGAGTCAGAGACAGAGACAGAGGCAGAGACAGAGACAGAGACAGAGACAGAGACAGAGACGGAGACAGAGACAGAGACGGAGACAGAGACAGAGACAGAGACAGAGACAGAGACAGAGACAGAGACAGAGACAGAGACAGAGACAGAGACAGAGACAGAGACAGAGACAGAGACAGAGACGGAGACAGAGACAGAGACAGAGGAATAGACAGAGACAGAGACGGAGGCAGCGACAGGCACAGGGAGAGGGACAGGGACAGAGACAGACACAGAGACAGAGACAGAGGCAGCGACAGGCACAGGGAGAGGGACAGGGACAGAGACAGAGACAGAGACAGAGACAGAGAAGAAGACAGAGACACAGACAGAGACACAGACAGAGACAGAGACAGTGTCAGAGACACAGACAGAGACAGAGACAGGGACGGAGACAGAGGCAGAGACAGAGACAGAGTCAGAGACAGAGATAGAGACAGAGACAGAGACAGAGACAGAGACAGAGACAGAGACAGAGACAGAGACACAGACAGAGACAGAGACAGTGTCAGAGACAGAGACAGAGGCAGAGACGGAGACAGAGACAGAGACAGAGACAGAGACAGAGACAGAGACAGAGACAGAGACAGAGACAGAGACAGAGACAGAGACAGAGACAGAGACAGAGACAGAGACAGAGACAGAGACAGAGACAGAGACAGAGACAGAGGCAGAGACAGAGACAGAGACAGAGACAGAGACAGAGACAGAGACAGAGACAGAGACAGAGACGGAGACAGAGACAGAGACAGAGACAGAGGCAGTGACAGAGACAGAGACAGAGGCAGAGACACAGACAGAGACAGAGACAGAGACAGAGGCAGAGACAGAGGCAGAGGCAGAGACAGGGACAGAGACAGAGACAGAGTCAGAAACAGAGACAGAGACGGAGATAGAGACAGAGACAGAGACAGAGACAGAGACAGAGACAGAGACAGAGACAGAGACAGAGACAGAGACAGAGACAGAGACAGAGACAGAGACGGAGGCAGAGGCAGAGACAGTGACAGAGACAGAGACAAAGGCAGAGTCTCAGACAGAGAAAGAGACGGAGACAGAGACAGAGACAGAGACAGATACGGAGACAGAGACAGAGACAGAGACAGAGACAGCGACAGAGACAGAGACAGAGACAGAGACAGAGACAGAGACAGAGACAGAGACAGAGACAGAGACAGATACGGGGACAGAGACAGAGACAGAGACAGAGACAGAGACAGAGACTGAGACAGAGACAGAGACAGAGACAGAGACAGAGACAGAGACAGAGACAGAGACGGAGACAGAGACAGAGACAGAGGAATAGACAGAGACAGAGACAGAGGCAGCGACAGGCACAGGGAGAGGGACAGGGACAGAGACAGACACAGAGACAGAGACAGAGGCAGCGACAGGCACAGGGAGAGGGACAGGGACAGAGACAGAGACAGAGACAGAGACAGAGAAGAAGACAGAGACACAGACAGAGACAGAGACAGTGTCAGAGACAGAGACAGAGACAGAGACAGGGACGGAGACAGAGGCAGAGACAGAGACAGAGTCAGAGACAGAGACAGAGACAGAGACAGAGACAGAGACAGAGACAGAGACAGAGACAGAGACAGAGACAGAGACACAGACAGAGACAGAGACAGTGTCAGAGACAGAGACAGAGACAGAGACGGAGACAGAGGCAGAGACAGAGACAGAGTCAGAGACAGAGACAGAGGCGGAGACAGAGACTGAGACAGAGACAGAGACAGAGACAGAGACAGAGACAGAGACAGAGACAGAGACAGAGGCAGTGTCTCAGACAGAGAAAGAGACAGGGACAGAGACAGAGACAGCGAATGAGACAGGGGCAGAGACAGCGACAGAGACAGAGATAGAGACAGGGCAGGGACAGAGACAGAGACAGAGACAGGGACAGAGACAGAGACAGAGACAGAGACGGAGACAGAGGCAGAGACAGAGCCAGGGACAGAGGCGGAGACAGAGACAGAGGAAGAGACAGCGACACAGAGAGACAGAGACAGAGACAGAGGCAGTGACAGAGACAGAGACAGAGACAGAAACGGAGACAGAGACAGACAGAGACAGAGACAGAGACAGAGACAGAGACAGAGACAGAGACAGAGACGGACACAGAGGCAGAGACAGAGACAGATACGGAGACAGAGACGGAGACAGAGACAGAGACAGAAACAGAGAAAGAGACAGAGACCGAGACAGAGACAGAGACAGAGACAGAGACAGAGACAGAGACAGAGGCAGAGACAGAGACAGAGACAGAGACAGAGACAGAGACGGAGACAGAGACAGAGACGGAGACAGAGACAGAGACAGAGACAGAGACAGAGACAGAGACAGAGACAGAGACAGAGACAGAGACAGAGACAGAGACAGAGACAGAGACGGAGACAGAGACAGAGACAGAGGAATAGACAGAGACAGAGACGGAGGCAGCGACAGGCACAGGGAGAGGGACAGGGACAGAGACAGACACAGAGACAGAGACAGAGGCAGCGACAGGCACAGGGAGAGGGACAGGGACAGAGACAGAGACAGAGACAGAGACAGAGAAGAAGACAGAGACACAGACAGAGACACAGACAGAGACAGAGACAGTGTCAGAGACACAGACAGAGACAGAGACAGGGACGGAGACAGAGGCAGAGACAGAGACAGAGTCAGAGACAGAGATAGAGACAGAGACAGAGACAGAGACAGAGACAGAGACAGAGACAGAGACAGAGACAGAGACAGAGACACAGACAGAGACAGAGACAGTGTCAGAGACAGAGACAGAGGCAGAGACGGAGACAGAGACAGAGACAGAGACAGAGACAGAGACAGAGACAGAGACAGAGACAGAGACAGAGACAGAGACAGAGACAGGGACAGAGACAGAGACAGAGACAGAGACAGAGACAGAGACAGAGACAGAGACAGAGACAGAGGCAGAGACAGAGACAGAGACAGAGACAGAGACAGAGACAGAGACAGAGACAGAGACGGAGACAAAGACCGAGACAGAGACAGAGACAGAGACGGAGACAGAGACGGAGACAGAGACAGAGACAGAGACAGAGACAGAGACAGAGACAGAGACAGAGACAGAGACAGGGACGGAGACAAAGTCGGAGACAGACGCAGGGACTGAGACAGAGGCAGAGACAGCGACAGAGACAGGGGCAGAGACAGCGACAGAGACAGAGATAGAGACAGGGCAGAGACAGAGACAGAGACAGAGACAGAGATAGAGACAGAGACAGAGACAGAGACAGAGACAGAGACAGAGACAGAGACGGAGACAGAGGCAGAGACAGAGACAGGGACAGAGACAGATACGGAGACAGAGACAGAGGAATAGACAGAGACAGAGACAGAGACAGAGACAGAGACAGAGCCAGAGACGGAGGGGGAGACAGCGACAGAAACAGAGACAGAGACAGAGACAGAGACAGAGACAGCGACAGAGACAGAGACAGAGACAGAAACAGAGACAGAGACAGAGACAGAGACAGAGGCAGCGACAGGCACAGGGAGAGGGACAGGGACAGAGACAGAGACAGAGACAGAGACAGAGAAGAAGACAGAGACACAGACAGAGACACAGACAGAGACAGAGACAGTGTCAGAGACACAGACAGAGACAGGGACAGGGACGGAGACAGAGGCAGAGACAGAGACAGAGTCAGAGACAGAGATAGAGACAGAGACAGAGACAGAGACAGAGACAGAGACAGAGACAGAGACAGAGACAGAGACAGAGACACAGACAGAGACAGAGACAGTGTCAGAGACAGAGACAGAGGCAGAGACGGAGACAGAGACAGAGACAGAGACAGAGACAGAGACAGAGACAGAGACAGAGACAGAGACAGAGACAGAGACAGAGACAGAGACAGAGACAGAGACAGAGACAGAGGCAGAGACAGAGACAGAGACAGAGACAGAGACAGAGACAGAGACGGAGACAAAGACCGAGACAGAGACAGAGACAGAGACGGAGACAGAGACGGAGACAGAGACAGAGACAGAGACAGAGACAGAGACAGAGACAGGGACGGAGACAAAGTCGGAGACAGACGCAGGGACTGAGACAGAGGCAGAGACAGCGACAGAGACAGGGGCAGAGACAGCGACAGAGACAGAGATAGAGACAGGGCAGAGACAGAGACAGAGACAGAGACAGAGATAGAGACAGAGACAGAGACAGAGACAGAGACAGAGACACAGACAGAGACAGAGACAGTGTCAGAGACAGAGACAGAGGCAGAGACGGAGACAGAGACAGAGACAGAGACAGAGACAGAGACAGAGACAGAGACAGAGACAGAGACAGAGACAGAGACAGAGACAGAGACAGAGACAGAGACAGAGACAGAGACAGAGACAGAGACAGAGGCAGAGACAGAGACAGAGACAGAGACAGAGACAGAGACAGAGACAGAGACAGAGACAGAGACAGAGACAGAGACAGAGACGGAGACAAAGACCGAGACAGAGACAGAGACAGAGACGGAGACAGAGACGGAGACAGAGACAGAGACAGAGACAGAGACAGAGACAGAGACAGAGACAGAGACAGAGACAGGGACGGAGACAAAGTCGGAGACAGACGCAGGGACTGAGACAGAGGCAGAGACAGCGACAGAGACAGGGGCAGAGACAGCGACAGAGACAGAGATAGAGACATTGCAGAGACAGAGACAGAGACAGAGACAGAGACAGAGACAGAGACAGAGACAGAGACAGAGACGGAGACAGAGGCAGAGACAGAGACAGGGACAGAGACAGATACGGAGACAGAGACAGAGGAATAGACAGAGACAGAGACAGAGACAGAGACAGAGCCAGAGACGGAGGGAGAGACAGCGACAGAAACAGAGACAGAGACAGAGACAGAGACAGAGACAGCGACAGAGACAGAGACAGAGACAGAAACAGAGACAGAGACAGAGACAGAGACAGAGACGGAGACAGAGGCAGAGACAGAGCCAGGGACAGAGACAGAGACAGAGACAGAGACAGAGACAGAGACGGAGGCAGAGACAGTGACAGAGACAGAGACAAAGGCAGAGTCTCAGACAGAGAAAGAGACGGAGACAGAGACAGAGACAGAGACAGATACGGAGACAGAGACAGAGACAGAGACAGAGACAGAGACAGAGACAGAGACAGAGACAGAGACAGAGACAGAGACAGAGACAGAGACAGAGACACAGACAGAGACAGAGACAGAGACAGAGGCAGAGACAGAGGCAGAGACAGAGGCAGAGACGGAGACAGGGACAGATACAGAGACAGAGGCAGAGACAGAGGCAGAGACAGTGACAGAGACAGAGACAGAGACAGAGACAGAGACAGAGGCAGCGACAGGCACAGGGAGAGGGACAGGGACAGAGACAGACACAGAGACAGAGACAGAGGCAGCGACAGGCACAGGGAGAGGGACAGGGACAGAGACAGAGACAGAGACAGAGACAGAGAAGAAGACAGAGACACAGACAGAGACAGAGACAGTGTCAGAGACAGAGACAGAGACAGAGACAGGGACGGAGACAGAGGCAGAGACAGAGACAGAGTCAGAGACAGAGACAGAGACAGAGACAGAGACAGAGACAGAGACAGAGACAGAGACTGAGACAGAGACAGAGACAGAGACAAAGACAGAAACAGAGACGGAGACAAAGACAGAGACAGAGACGGAGACAAAGACCGGGACAGAGACAGAGACACAGACAGAGAGAGAGACAGAGACAGAGGTAGAGACAGAGACAGAGACAGAGACAGAGACAGAGACAGAGGCAGAGATAGAGACAGAGACAGAGACAGAGACCGAGACAGAGATAGAGACAGGGCAGAGACAGAGACAGAGACAGAGATAGGGACAGAGACAGAGACAGAGACGGAGACAGAGGCAGAGACAGAGCCAGGGACAGAGGCGGAGACAGAGACAGAGGAAGAGACAGCGACACAGAGAGACAGAGACAGAGACAGAGGCAGTGACAGAGACAGAGACAGAGACAGAGACAGAGACGGAGACAGGGACAGACAGAGACAGAGACAGAGACAGAGGAATAGACAGAGACAGAGACAGAGACAGAGACAGAGCCAGAGACGGAGGGAGAGACAGCGACAGAAACAGAGACAGAGACAGAGACAGAGACAGAGACAGAGACAGCGACAGAGACAGAGACAGAGACAGAGACAGAGACAGAGACAGAGACAGAGACAGAGACAAAGATAGAGACAGAGACAGAGACAGAGACAAGGACAGAGACAGAGACAGAGACAGAGACAGAGACAGAGACAGAGACAGAGACAGAGACAGAGACAGAGACAGAGACAGAGACAGAGACAGAGACAGAGACAGAGACAGAGACAGAGACAGAGACAGAGACAGAGACAGAGGCAGAGACAGAGGCAGAGACAGAGACAGAGACGGAGACAGGGACAGATACAGAGACAGAGGCAGAGACAGAGGCAGAGACAGTGACAGAGACAGAGACAGAGACAGAGACAGAGACAGAGTCAGAGACAGAGACAGAGACGGAGATAGAGACCGAGATAGAGACAGTGACAGAGACGGAGACAGAGGCAGAGACACAGGCAGGGACAGAGACAGAGACAGAGACAGATACGGGGACAGAGACAGAGGCAGAGACAGAGACAGAGACAGAGACAGAGACAGAGACAGAGACAGAGACAGAGACAGAGACAGATACGGAGACAGAGACAGAGGAATAGACAGAGACAGAGACAGAGACAGAGACAGAGCCAGAGACGGAGGGAGAGACAGCGACAGAAACAGAGACAGAGACAGAGACAGAGACAGAGACAGCGACAGAGACAGAGGCAGAGACAGAGATAGAGACGGAGACAGAGACAGAGACAGAGACAGAGACAGAGACAGAGACAGAGACACAGACAGAGACAGAGACAGTGTCAGAGACAGAGACAGAGGCAGAGACGGAGACAGAGACAGAGACAGAGACAGAGACAAAGACAGAGACAGAGACAGAGACAGAGACAGATACGGAGACAGAGACAGAGGAATAGACAGAGACAGAGACAGAGACAGAGACAGAGCCAGAGACGGAGGGAGAGACAGCGACAGAAACAGAGACAGAGACAGAGACAGAGACAGAGACAGAGACAGCGACAGAGACAGAGACAGAGACAGAAACAGAGACAGAGACAGAGACAGAGACAGAGATAGAGACTGAGACAGAGACAGAGACAAGGACAGAGACAGAGACAGAGACAGAGACAGAGACAGACACAGAGCCAGGGACAGAGGCGGAGACAGAGACAGAGGAAGAGACAGCGACACAGAGAGACAGAGACAGAAACAGAGACGGAGACAAAGACAGAGACAGAGACGGAGACAGAGACAGAGACGGAGACAGAGGCAGAGACAGAGACAGATACGGAGACAGAGACGGAGACAGAGACAGAGACAGAAACAGAGAAAGAGACAGAGACAGAGACCGAGACAGAGACAGAGAGAGACAGAGACAGAGACAGAGACAGAGGCAGAGACAGAGACAGAGACAGAGACGGAGGAAGAGACAGCGACACAGAGAGACCGAGACAGAGACAGAGGCAGTGACAGAGACAGAGATAGAGACAGGGCAGAGACAGAGACAGAGACAGAGATAGGGACAGAGACAGAGACAGAGACGGAGACAGAGACAGAGACAGAGACAGAGACAGACACAGAGACAGAGACAGAGACGGAGACAGAGGCAGAGACAGAGCCAGGGACAGAGACGGAGACAGAGACAGAGGAAGAGACAGCGACAGAGAGAGACAGAGACAGAGACAGAGGCAGTGACAGAGACTGAGACAGAGACAGAGACAGAGACAGAGACAGAGACAGAGACAGAGACAGAGACAGAGGCAGAGACAGAGACAGAGACAGAGACAGAGACAGAGACAGAGACAGAGACGGAGACAGAGACAGAGACAGAGACAGAGACAGAGACAGAGACAGGGACAGAGGCAGAGACACAGACAGTGACAGAGACAGAGACAGAGGCAGAGACAGAGGCAGAGGCAGAGACAGAGACAGAGACAGAGACAGAGTCAGAGACAGAGACAGAGACGGAGATAGCGACAGAGACAGAGACAGAGACAGAGACAGAGACAGAGACAGAGACAGAGACAGAGACAGAGACAGAGACAGAGACAGAGACGGAGGCAGAGACAGTGACAGAGACAGAGACAAAGGCAGAGTCTCAGACAGAGAAAGAGACGGAGACAGAGACAGAGACAGAGACAGATACGGAGACAGAGACAGAGACAGAGACAGAGACAGAGACAGAGACAGAGACAGAGACAGAGACAGAGACAGAGACAGAGACAGAGACAGAGACAGAGACAGAGACAGAGACAGAGACAGAGACAGAGGCAGAGACAGAGGCAGAGACAGAGGCAGAGACGGAGACAGGGACAGATACAGAGACAGAGGCAGAGACAGAGGCAGTGACAGTGACAGAGACAGAGACAGAGACAGAGACAGAGACAGAGGCAGCGACAGGCACAGGGAGAGGGACAGGGACAGAGACAGACACAGAGACAGAGACAGAGGCAGCGACAGGCACAGGGAGAGGGACAGGGACAGAGACAGAGACAGAGACAGAGACAGAGAAGAAGACAGAGACACAGACAGAGACAGAGACAGTGTCAGAGACAGAGACAGAGACAGAGACAGGGACGGAGACAGAGGCAGAGACAGAGACAGAGTCAGAGACAGAGACAGAGACAGAGACAGAGACAGAGACAGAGACAGAGACAGAGACAGAGACAGAGACAGAGACTGAGACAGAGACAGAGACAGAGACAAAGACAGAAACAGAGACGGAGACAAAGACAGAGACAGAGACGGAGACAAAGACCGGGACAGAGACAGAGACACAGACAGAGAGAGAGACAGAGACAGAGGTAGAGACAGAGACAGAGACAGAGACAGAGACAGAGACAGAGGCAGAGATAGAGACAGAGACAGAGACAGAGACCGAGACAGAGATAGAGACAGGGCAGAGACAGAGACAGAGACAGAGACAGGGACAGAGACAGAGACAGAGACGGAGACAGAGGCAGAGACAGAGCCAGGGACAGAGGCGGAGACAGAGACAGAGGAAGAGACAGCGACACAGAGAGACAGAGACAGAGACAGAGGCAGTGACAGAGACAGAGACAGAGACAGAGACAGAGACGGAGACAGGGACAGACAGAGACAGAGACAGAGACAGAGGAATAGACAGAGACAGAGACAGAGACAGAGACAGAGCCAGAGACGGAGGGAGAGACAGCGACAGAAACAGAGACAGAGACAGAGACAGAGACAGAGACAGCGACAGAGACAGAGACAGAGACAGAGACAGAGACAGAGACAGAGACAGAGACAGAGACAAAGATAGAGACAGAGACAGAGACAGAGACAAGGACAGAGACAGAGACAGAGACAGAGACAGAGACAGAGACAGAGACAGAGACAGAGACAGAGACAGAGACAGAGACAGAGACAGAGACAGAGACAGAGACAGAGACAGAGACAGAGACAGAGACAGAGACAGAGACAGAGACAGAAACAGAGGCAGAGACAGAGGCAGAGACAGAGACAGAGACGGAGACAGGGACAGATACAGAGACAGAGGCAGAGACAGAGGCAGAGACAGTGACAGAGACAGAGACAGAGACAGAGACAGAGACAGAGTCAGAGACAGAGACAGAGACGGAGATAGAGACAGAGATAGAGACAGTGACAGAGACGGAGACAGAGGCAGAGACACAGGCAGGGACAGAGACAGAGACAGAGACAGATACGGGGACAGAGACAGAGGCAGAGACAGAGACAGAGACAGAGACCGAGACAGAGTCAGAGACAGAGACAGAGACAGAGACAGATACGGAGACAGAGACAGAGGAATAGACAGAGACAGAGACAGAGACAGAGCCAGAGACGGAGGGAGAGACAGCGACAGAAACAGAGACAGAGACAGAGACAGAGACAGAGACAGAGACAGCGACAGAGACAGAGACAGAGACAGAAACAGAGACAGAGACAGAGACAGAGACAGAGATAGAGACTGAGACAGAGACAGAGACAAGGACAGAGACAGAGACAGAGACAGAGACAGAGACAGAGACAGAGACAGAGACGGAGACAGAGGCAGAGACAGAGCCAGGGACAGAGACGGAGACAAAGACAGAGGAAGAGACAGCGACAGAGAGAGACAGAGACAGAGACAGAGGCAGTGACAGAGACTGAGACAGAGACAGAGACAGAGACAGAGACAGAGACAGAGACAGAGACAGAGACAGAGGCAGAGACAGAGACAGAGACAGAGACAGAGACAGAGACAGAGACAGAGACGGAGACAGAGACAGAGACAGAGACAGAGACAGAGACAGAGACAGAGACAGGGACAGAGGCAGAGACACAGACAGTGACAGAGACAGAGACAGAGGCAGAGACAGAGGCAGAGGCAGAGACAGAGACAGAGACAGAGACAGAGTCAGAGACAGAGACAGAGACGGAGATAGAGACAGAGACAGAGACAGAGACAGAGACAGAGACAGAGACAGAGACAGAGACAGAGACAGAGACAGAGACAGAGACAGAGACAGAGACAGTGACAGAGACAGAGACAGAGACAGAGACTGAGACAGAGACAGAGACAGAGACAGAGACAGAGACAGAGACAGAGACAGAAACAGAGACGGAGACAAAGACAGAGACAGAGACGGAGACAAAGACCGGGACAGAGACAGAGACACAGACAGAGAGAGAGACAGAGACAGAGGTAGAGACAGGGACAGAGACAGAGACAGAGACAGAGACAGAGGCAGAGATAGAGACAGAGACAGAGACAGAGACAGAGGGAGGGAGAGCGACAGAGGCAGAGACAGAGACAGAGACAGAGACAGAGACAGAGACAGAGACAGAGGCAGAGTCTCAGACAGAGAAAGAGACAGGGACAGAGACAGAGACAGAGACAGAGACAGAGACAGAGACTGAGACAGAGACAGAGACAGAGACAGAGACAGAGACAGAGACAGTGACAGAGACAGAGACAGAGACAGAGACAGAGACTGAGACAGAGACAGAGACAGAGACAGAAACAGAGACGGAGACAAAGACAGAGACAGAGACGGAGACAGAGACAGAGACGGAGACAGAGGCAGAGACAGAGACAGATACGGAGACAGAGACGGAGACAGAGACAGAGACAGAAACAGAGAAAGAGACAGAGACAGAGACCGAGACAGAGACAGAGAGAGACAGAGACAGAGACAGAGACAGAGGCAGAGACAGAGACAGAGACAGAGACAGAGACGGAGGAAGAGACAGCGACACAGAGAGACCGAGACAGAGACAGAGGCAGTGACAGAGACAGAGACAGAGACAGAGACAGAGACGGAGACAGAGACAGACAGAGACAGAGACAGAGACAGAGACAGAGACAGAGACAGAGACAGAGACGGAGACAGAGACGGAGACAGAGGCAGAGACAGAGACAGATACGGAGACAGAGACGGAGACAGAGACAGAGACAGAAACAGAGAAAGAGACAGAGACCGAGACAGAGACAGAGAGAGACAGAGACAGAGACAGAGACAGAGGCAGAGACAGAGACAGAGACAGAGACAGAGACAGAGACGGAGACAGAGACAGAGACGGAGACAGAGACAGAGACAGAGACTGAGACAGAGACAGAGACAGAGACAGAGACAGAGAGAGAGACAGGGACAGAGACAGAGACAGAGACAGAGACAGAGACAGAGACGGAGACAGAGACAGACAGAGACAGAGACAGAGACAGAGACAGAGACGGAGACAGAGACAGACAGAGACAGAGACAGAGACAGAGACAGAGACAGAGACAGAGACAGAGACAGAGACGGAGACAGAGACGGAGACAGAGGCAGAGACAGAGACAGATACGGAGACAGAGACGGAGACAGAGACAGAGACAGAAACAGAGAAAGAGACAGAGACCGAGACAGAGACAGAGAGAGACAGAGACAGAGACAGAGACAGAGGCAGAGACAGAGACAGAGACAGAGACAGAGACAGAGACGGAGACAGAGACAGACAGAGACAGAGACAGAGACAGAGACAGAGACAGAGACACAGACAGAGACAGAGACAGTGTCAGAGACAGAGACAGAGGCAGAAACGGAGACAGAGACAGAGACAGAGACAGAGACAGAGACAGAGACAGAGACAGAGACAGAGACAGAGACAGAGACAGAGACAGAGACAGAGACAGAGACAGAGACAGAGACAGAGACAGAGACAGAGACAGAGACAGAGACAGAGACAGAGGAAGGGACAGCGACAGAGAGAGACAGAGACAGAGACAGAGGCAGTGACAGAGACAGAGACAGAGACAGAGACAGAGACAGAGACAGAGACAGAGACAGAGACAGAGACAGAGACAGAGACAGAGACAGAGACAGAGACAGAGACAGAGACAGAGACAGAGACAGAAACAGAGACAGAGACAGAGACAGAGACAGAGACAGAGACAGCGACAGAGACAGAGACAGAGACAGAGACAGAGACAGAGACAGAGACAGAGACAGAGACAGAGATAGAGACAGAGACAGAGACAGAGACAGAGACAGGGACGGAGACAGAGGCAGAGACAGAGACAGAGTCAGAGACAGAGATAGAGACGGAGACAGAGACAGAGACAGAGACAGAGACAGAGGCAGAGACAGAGACAGAGACAGAGACAGAGACAGAGACAGAGACAGAGACAGAGACAGAGACAGAGACAGAGACAGAGACGGAGACAAAGTCCGAGACAGAGACGGAGACAGAGACGGAGACAGAGACAGAGACAGAGACAGAGACAGAGACAGAGACAGAGACAGAGACAGAGACAGAGACAGAGACAGAGACAGAGGAAGGGACAGCGACAGAGAGAGACAGAGACAGAGACAGAGGCAGTGACAGAGACAGAGACAGAGACAGAGACAGAGACAGAGACAGAGACAGAGACAGAGACAGAGACAGAGACAGAGACAGAGACAGAGACAGAGACAGAGACAGAGACAGAGACAGAGACAGAGACAGAGACAGAGACAGAGACAGAGACAGAGACAGAGACAGCGACAGAGACAGAGACAGAGACAGAGACAGAGACAGAGACAGAGACAGAGACAGAGACAGAGATAGAGACAGAGACAGAGACAGGGACGGAGACAGGGACGGAGACAGAGGCAGAGACAGAGACAGAGATAGAGACGGAGACAGAGACAGAGACAGAGACAGAGACAGAGACAGAGACAGAGACACAGACAGGGACAGAGACAGTGTCAGAGACAGAGACAGAGACAGAGACAGAGACAGAGACAGAGATAGAGACAGAGACAGAGACAGAGACAGAGACAGAGACAGAGACAGAGACAGAGACAGAGACAGAGACAGAGACAGAGACAGAGACAGAGACAGAGACAGAGACAGAGACAGAGACAGAGACAGAGGCAGAGACAGAGACAGAGACAGAGACAGAGACAGAGACAGAGACAGAGACAGAGACAGAGACAGAGACGGAGACAAAGTCCGAGACAGAGACGGAGACAGAGACGGAGACAGAGACAGAGACAGAGACAGAGACAGAGACAGAGACAGAGACAGAGACAGAGACAGAGACAGAGACAGAGGAAGGGACAGCGACAGAGAGAGACAGAGACAGAGACAGAGGCAGTGACAGAGACAGAGACAGAGACAGAGACAGAGACAGAGACAGAGACAGAGACAGAGACAGAGACAGAGACAGAGACACAGACAGGGACAGAGACAGTGTCAGAGACAGAGACAGAGGCAGAGACGGAGACAGAGACAGAGACAGAGACAGAGACAGAGACAGAGACAGAGACAGAGACAGAGACAGAGACAGAGACAGAGACAGAGACAGAGACAGAGACAGAGACAGAGACAGAGGCAGAGACAGAGACAGAGACAGAGACAGAGACAGAGACAGAGACAGAGACAGAGACAGAGACAGAGACAGAGACAGAGACGGAGACAAAGACCGAGACAGAGACAGAGACAGAGACGGAGACAGAGACGGAGACAGAGACAGAGACAGAGACAGAGACAGAGACAGAGACAGAGACAGAGACAGAGACAGAGACAGAGACAGAGACAGAGAGAGAGACAGAGACAGAGGTAGAGACAGGGACAGAGACAGAGACAGAGACAGAGACAGAGGCAGAGATAGAGACAGAGACAGAGACAGAGACAGAGGGAGGGAGAGCGACAGAGGCAGAGACAGAGACAGAGACAGAGACAGAGACAGAGACAGAGACAGAGACAGAGGCAGAGTCTCAGACAGAGAAAGAGACAGGGACAGAGACAGAGACAGAGACAGAGACAGAGACAGAGACTGAGGCAGAGACAGAGACAGAGACAGAGACAGAGACAGAGACAGTGACAGAGACAGAGACAGAGACAGAGACAGAGACTGAGACAGAGACAGAGACAGAGACAGAAACAGAGACGGAGACAAAGACAGAGACAGAGACGGAGACAGAGACAGAGACGGAGACAGAGGCAGAGACAGAGACAGATACGGAGACAGAGACGGAGACAGAGACAGAGACAGAAACAGAGAAAGAGACAGAGACAGAGACGGAGGCAGAGGCAGTGACAGAGACAGAGACAAAGGCAGAGTCTCAGACAGAGAAAGAGACGGAGACAGAGACAGAGACAGAGACAGATACGGAGACAGAGACAGAGACAGAGACAGTGACAGAGACGGAGACAGAGGCAGAGACACAGGCAGGGACAGAGACAGAGACAGAGACAGAAACAGAGACAGAGACAGATACGGGGACAGAGACAGAGGCAGAGACAGAGACAGAGACAGAGACAGAGACGGAGACAGAGACAGAGACAGAGACAGTGACAGAGACAGAGACAGAGACAGAGACTGAGACAGAGACAGAGACAGAGACAAAGACAGAAACAGAGACGGAGACAAAGACAGAGACAGAGACGGAGACAAACACCGGGACAGAGACAGAGACACAGACAGAGAGAGAGACAGAGACAGAGGTAGAGACAGAGACAGAGACAGAGACAGAGACAGAGACAGAGACAGAGGCAGAGATAGAGACAGAGACAGAGACAGAGACAGAGGGAGAGAGAGCGACAGAGGCAGAGACAGAGACAGAGACAGAGACAGAGTCGGAGACAAAGACGGAGACAGACGCAGGGACTGAGACAGAGGCAGAGACAGCGAATGAGACAGGGGCAGAGACAGCGACAGAGACAGAGATAGAGACAGGGCAGGGACAGAGACAGAGACAGAGACAGGGACAGAGACAGAGACAGAGACAGAGACAGGGACAGAGGCAGAGACAGAGACAGAGACAGAGACAGAGACAGAGACAGAGACAGAGACCGAGACAGACGCAGAGACAGACGCAGAGACAGACGCAGAGACAGAGACAGAGACAGAGACAGAGACAGAGACAGAGACAGAGACAGAGACAGAGACAGAGACAGAGACAGAGACAGAGACAGAGACAGAGACAGAGACAGAGACAGAGACAGAGACAGAGACAGAGACAGAGGCAGAGTCTCGGACAGAGACAGAGACAGAGACAGAGACAGTGACAGAGTCTCGGACAGAGACAGAGACAGAGACAGAGACAGTGACAGAGGCATAGACAGAGACAGAGGCGGAGGCAGAGACAGAGACAGAGACGGAGACAGAATCAGGGACAGAGACGGAGACAGAGACAGAGGAAGAGACAGCGACAAGGAGAGACAGAGACAGAGACAGAGGCAGAGACAGAATCAGGGACAGAGACGGAGACAGAGACAGAGGAAGAGACAGCGACAGAGAGAGACAGAGACAGAGACAGAGACCGAGACAGAGACAGAGACAGAGACAGCGACAGAGACAGAGACAGAGACAGAGACAGAGACAGAGACAGAGACAGAGATAGAGACAGAGACAGAGACAGAGACAAGGACAGAGACAGAGACAGAGACAGAGACAGAGACAGAGACAGAGACAGAGACGGAGACAGAGGCAGAGACAGAGCCAGGGACAGAGGCGGAGACAGAGACAGAGGAAGAGACAGCGACAGAGAGAGACAGAGACAGAGACAGAGGCACTGACAGAGACTGAGACAGAGACAGAGACAGAGACAGAGACAGAGACAGAGACAGAGACAGAGACAGAGACGGAGATAGAGACAGAGACAGAGACAGAGACAGAGACAAAGACAGAGACAGAGACAGAGACAGAGACAGAGACAGAGACAGAGACAGAGACAGAGACAGAGACAGAGACAGAGACGGAGGCAGAGGCAGTGACAGAGACAGAGACAAAGGCAGAGTCTCAGACAGAGAAAGAGACGGAGACAGAGACAGAGACAGAGACAGATACGGAGACAGAGACAGAGACAGAGACAGTGACAGAGACGGAGACAGAGGCAGAGACACAGGCAGGGACAGAGACAGAGACAGAGACAGAAACAGAGACAGAGACAGATACGGGGACAGAGACAGAGGCAGAGACAGAGACAGAGACAGAGACAGAGACGGAGACAGAGACAGAGACAGAGACAGTGACAGAGACAGAGACAGAGACAGAGACTGAGACAGAGACAGAGACAGAGACAAAGACAGAAACAGAGACGGAGACAAAGACAGAGACAGAGACGGAGACAAAGACCGGGACAGAGACAGAGACACAGACAGAGAGAGAGACAGAGACAGAGGTAGAGACAGAGACAGAGACAGAGACAGAGACAGAGACAGAGACAGAGGCAGAGATAGAGACAGAGACAGAGACAGAGACAGAGGGAGAGAGAGCGACAGAGGCAGAGACAGAGACAGAGACAGAGACAGAGTCGGAGACAAAGACGGAGACAGACGCAGGGACTGAGACAGAGGCAGAGACAGCGAATGAGACAGGGGCAGAGACAGAGACAGAGACAGAGACAGAGTCGGAGACAAAGACGGAGACAGACGCAGGGACTGAGACAGAGGCAGAGACAGCGAATGAGACAGGGGCAGAGACAGCGACAGAGACAGAGATAGAGACAGGGCAGAGACAGAGACAGAGACAGAGACAGAGACAGAGACAGAGACAGAGACAGAGACAGAGACAGAGACAGGGATGGAGACAAAGTCGGAGACAGACGCAGGGACTGAGACAGAGGCAGAGACAGCGACAGAGACAGGGGCAGAGACAGCGACAGAGACAGAGATAGAGACAGGGCAGAGACAGAGACAGAGACAGAGACAGATATAGAGACAGAGACAGAGACAGAGACAGAGACAGAGACAGAGGCAGAGACAGAGCCAGGGACAGAGACAGATACGGAGACAGAGACAGAGGAATAGACAGAGACAGAGACAGAGACAGAGACAGAGACAGAGACAGAGCCAGAGACGGAGGGAGAGACAGCGACAGAAACAGAGACAGAGACAGAGACAGAGACAGAGACAGAGACAGAGACAGCGACAGAGACAGAGACAGAGACAGAGACAGAGACAGAGACAGAGACAGAGATAGAGACAGAGACAGAGACAGAGACAAGGACAGAGACAGAGACAGAGACAGAGACAGAGACAGAGACAGAGACAGAGACGGAGACAGAGGCAGAGACAGAGCCAGGGACAGAGACGGAGACAGAGACAGAGGAAGAGACAGCGACAGAGATAGACAGAGACAGAGACAGAGGCAGTGACAGAGACTGAGACAGAGACAGAGACAGAGACAGAGACAGAGACAGAGACAGAGACAGAGACGGAGATAGAGACAGAGACAGAGACAGAGACAGAGACAAAGACAGAGACAGAGACAGAGACAGAGACAGAGACAGAGACAGAGACAGAGACAGAGACAGAGACAGAGACAGAGACAGAGACAGATACGGAGACAGAGACAGAGACAGAGACAGTGACAGAGACGGAGACAGAGGCAGAGACACAGGCAGGGACAGAGACAGAGACAGAGACAGAAACAGAGACAGAGACAGATACGGGGACAGAGACAGAGGCAGAGACAGAGACAGAGACAGAGACAGAGACGGAGACAGAGACAGAGACAGAGACAGTGACAGAGACAGAGACAGAGACAGAGACTGAGACAGAGACAGAGACAGAGACAAAGACAGAAACAGAGACGGAGACAAAGACAGAGACAGAGACGGAGACAAAGACCGGGACAGAGACAGAGACACAGACAGAGAGAGAGACAGAGACAGAGGTAGAGACAGAGACAGAGACAGAGACAGAGACAGAGACAGAGACAGAGGCAGAGACAGAGACAGAGACAGAGACAGAGACAGAGACAGAGACAGAGACAGAGACAGAGACAGAGACGGAGACAGAGACAGAGACAGAGGAATAGACAGAGACAGAGACAGAGGCAGCGACAGGCACAGGGAGAGGGACAGGGACAGAGACAGACACAGAGACAGAGACAGAGGCAGCGACAGGCACAGGGAGAGGGACAGGGACAGAGACAGAGACAGAGACAGAGACAGAGAAGAAGACAGAGACACAGACAGAGACACAGACAGAGACAGAGACAGTGTCAGAGACAGAGACAGAGACAGAGACAGAGACAGAGACAGAGACAGATACGGAGACAGATACAGATACAGAGACAGAGACAGACACAGAGACAGATACGGAGACAGAGACGGAGACAGAGACAGAGACAGAAACAGAGACGGAGACAGAGACCGAGACAGAGACGGAGACAGAGGCAGAGACAGAGCCAGGGACAGAGACGGAGACAGAGACAGAGGAAGGGACAGCGACAGAGAGAGACAGAGACAGAGACAGAGGCAGTGACAGAGACAGAGACAGAGACAGAGACAGAGACAGAGACAGAGAGAGAGACAGGGACAGAGACGGAGACAGAGACAGAGACAGAGGAATAGACAGAGACGGAGACAGAGGCAGCGACAGGCACAGGGAGAGGGACAGGGACAGAGACAGAGACAGAGACAGAGACAGAGGCAGCGACAGGCACAGGGGGAGGGACAGGGACAGAGACAGAGACAGAGACAGAGACAGAGACAGAGACAGAGACAGAGACAGAGACAGAGACAGAGACAGAGACAGAGACAGAGACAGAGACAGAGACAGAGACAGAGAGAGAGACAGGGACAGAGACGGAGACAGAGACAGAGACAGAGGAATAGACAGAGACGGAGACAGAGGCAGCGACAGGCACAGGGAGAGGGACAGGGACAGAGACAGAGACAGAGACAGAGACAGAGGCAGCGACAGGCACAGGGAGAGGGACAGGGACAGAGACAGAGACAGAGACAGAGACAGAGACAGAGACAGAGACAGAGACAGAGACAGAGACAGAGACGGAGACAGAGACAAAGACAGAGGCAGAGACAGAGACAGAGACGGGGACAGAGACAGAGACAGAGACGGGGACAGAGACAGAGACAGAGACAGAGACAGAGACAGGGACAGAGACAGAGACAGAGACGGAGACAGAGACAGAGACGGAGACGGAGACAGAGGCAGAGACAGAGACAGATACGGAGACAGAGACAGAGACAGAGACAGAGACAGAGACAGAGACAGAGACAGAGGCAGAGACAGAGACAGAGACAGAGACAGAGACAGAGACAGAGACAGAGACAGAGACAGAGACGGAGACAAAGTCCGAGACAGAGACGGAGACAGAGACGGAGACAGAGACAGAGACAGAGACAGAGACAGAGACAGAGACAGAGACAGAGACAGAGACAGAGACAGAGACAGAGGAAGGGACAGCGACAGAGAGAGACAGAGACAGAGACAGAGGCAGTGACAGAGACAGAGACAGAGACAGAGACAGAGACAGAGACAGAGACAGAGACAGAGACAGAGACAGAGACAGAGACACAGACAGGGACAGAGACAGTGTCAGAGACAGAGACAGAGGCAGAGACGGAGACAGAGACAGAGACAGAGACAGAGACAGAGACAGAGACAGAGACAGAGACAGAGACAGAGACAGAGACAGAGACAGAGACAGAGACAGAGACAGAGACAGAGACAGAGGCAGAGACAGAGACAGAGACAGAGACAGAGACAGAGACAGAGACAGAGACAGAGACAGAGACAGAGACAGAGACAGAGACGGAGACAAAGACCGAGACAGAGACAGAGACAGAGACGGAGACAGAGACGGAGACAGAGACAGAGACAGAGACAGAGACAGAGACAGAGACAGAGACAGAGACAGAGACAGAGACAGAGACAGAGACAGAGAGAGAGACAGAGACAGAGGTAGAGACAGGGACAGAGACAGAGACAGAGACAGAGACAGAGGCAGAGATAGAGACAGAGACAGAGACAGAGACAGAGGGAGGGAGAGCGACAGAGGCAGAGACAGAGACAGAGACAGAGACAGAGACAGAGACAGAGACAGAGACAGAGGCAGAGTCTCAGACAGAGAAAGAGACAGGGACAGAGACAGAGACAGAGACAGAGACAGAGACAGAGACTGAGGCAGAGACAGAGACAGAGACAGAGACAGAGACAGAGACAGTGACAGAGACAGAGACAGAGACAGAGACAGAGACTGAGACAGAGACAGAGACAGAGACAGAAACAGAGACGGAGACAAAGACAGAGACAGAGACGGAGACAGAGACAGAGACGGAGACAGAGGCAGAGACAGAGACAGATACGGAGACAGAGACGGAGACAGAGACAGAGACAGAAACAGAGAAAGAGACAGAGACAGAGACGGAGGCAGAGGCAGTGACAGAGACAGAGACAAAGGCAGAGTCTCAGACAGAGAAAGAGACGGAGACAGAGACAGAGACAGAGACAGATACGGAGACAGAGACAGAGACAGAGACAGTGACAGAGACGGAGACAGAGGCAGAGACACAGGCAGGGACAGAGACAGAGACAGAGACAGAAACAGAGACAGAGACAGATACGGGGACAGAGACAGAGGCAGAGACAGAGACAGAGACAGAGACAGAGACGGAGACAGAGACAGAGACAGAGACAGTGACAGAGACAGAGACAGAGACAGAGACTGAGACAGAGACAGAGACAGAGACAAAGACAGAAACAGAGACGGAGACAAAGACAGAGACAGAGACGGAGACAAACACCGGGACAGAGACAGAGACACAGACAGAGAGAGAGACAGAGACAGAGGTAGAGACAGAGACAGAGACAGAGACAGAGACAGAGACAGAGACAGAGGCAGAGATAGAGACAGAGACAGAGACAGAGACAGAGGGAGAGAGAGCGACAGAGGCAGAGACAGAGACAGAGACAGAGACAGAGTCGGAGACAAAGACGGAGACAGACGCAGGGACTGAGACAGAGGCAGAGACAGCGAATGAGACAGGGGCAGAGACAGCGACAGAGACAGAGATAGAGACAGGGCAGGGACAGAGACAGAGACAGAGACAGGGACAGAGACAGAGACAGAGACAGAGACAGGGACAGAGGCAGAGACAGAGACAGAGACAGAGACAGAGACAGAGACAGAGACAGAGACCGAGACAGACGCAGAGACAGACGCAGAGACAGACGCAGAGACAGAGACAGAGACAGAGACAGAGACAGAGACAGAGACAGAGACAGAGACAGAGACAGAGACAGAGACAGAGACAGAGACAGAGACAGAGACAGAGACAGAGACAGAGACAGAGACAGAGACAGAGACAGAGGCAGAGTCTCGGACAGAGACAGAGACAGAGACAGAGACAGTGACAGAGTCTCGGACAGAGACAGAGACAGAGACAGAGACAGTGACAGAGGCATAGACAGAGACAGAGGCGGAGGCAGAGACAGAGACAGAGACGGAGACAGAATCAGGGACAGAGACGGAGACAGAGACAGAGGAAGAGACAGCGACAAGGAGAGACAGAGACAGAGACAGAGGCAGAGACAGAATCAGGGACAGAGACGGAGACAGAGACAGAGGAAGAGACAGCGACAGAGAGAGACAGAGACAGAGACAGAGACCGAGACAGAGACAGAGACAGAGACAGCGACAGAGACAGAGACAGAGACAGAGACAGAGACAGAGACAGAGACAGAGATAGAGACAGAGACAGAGACAGAGACAAGGACAGAGACAGAGACAGAGACAGAGACAGAGACAGAGACAGAGACAGAGACGGAGACAGAGGCAGAGACAGAGCCAGGGACAGAGGCGGAGACAGAGACAGAGGAAGAGACAGCGACAGAGAGAGACAGAGACAGAGACAGAGGCACTGACAGAGACTGAGACAGAGACAGAGACAGAGACAGAGACAGAGACAGAGACAGAGACAGAGACAGAGACGGAGATAGAGACAGAGACAGAGACAGAGACAGAGACAAAGACAGAGACAGAGACAGAGACAGAGACAGAGACAGAGACAGAGACAGAGACAGAGACAGAGACAGAGACAGAGACGGAGGCAGAGGCAGTGACAGAGACAGAGACAAAGGCAGAGTCTCAGACAGAGAAAGAGACGGAGACAGAGACAGAGACAGAGACAGATACGGAGACAGAGACAGAGACAGAGACAGTGACAGAGACGGAGACAGAGGCAGAGACACAGGCAGGGACAGAGACAGAGACAGAGACAGAAACAGAGACAGAGACAGATACGGGGACAGAGACAGAGGCAGAGACAGAGACAGAGACAGAGACAGAGACGGAGACAGAGACAGAGACAGAGACAGTGACAGAGACAGAGACAGAGACAGAGACTGAGACAGAGACAGAGACAGAGACAAAGACAGAAACAGAGACGGAGACAAAGACAGAGACAGAGACGGAGACAAAGACCGGGACAGAGACAGAGACACAGACAGAGAGAGAGACAGAGACAGAGGTAGAGACAGAGACAGAGACAGAGACAGAGACAGAGACAGAGACAGAGGCAGAGATAGAGACAGAGACAGAGACAGAGACAGAGGGAGAGAGAGCGACAGAGGCAGAGACAGAGACAGAGACAGAGACAGAGTCGGAGACAAAGACGGAGACAGACGCAGGGACTGAGACAGAGGCAGAGACAGCGAATGAGACAGGGGCAGAGACAGAGACAGAGACAGAGACAGAGTCGGAGACAAAGACGGAGACAGACGCAGGGACTGAGACAGAGGCAGAGACAGCGAATGAGACAGGGGCAGAGACAGCGACAGAGACAGAGATAGAGACAGGGCAGAGACAGAGACAGAGACAGAGACAGAGACAGAGACAGAGACAGAGACAGAGACAGAGACAGAGACAGGGATGGAGACAAAGTCGGAGACAGACGCAGGGACTGAGACAGAGGCAGAGACAGCGACAGAGACAGGGGCAGAGACAGCGACAGAGACAGAGATAGAGACAGGGCAGAGACAGAGACAGAGACAGAGACAGATATAGAGACAGAGACAGAGACAGAGACAGAGACAGAGACAGAGGCAGAGACAGAGCCAGGGACAGAGACAGATACGGAGACAGAGACAGAGGAATAGACAGAGACAGAGACAGAGACAGAGACAGAGACAGAGACAGAGCCAGAGACGGAGGGAGAGACAGCGACAGAAACAGAGACAGAGACAGAGACAGAGACAGAGACAGAGACAGAGACAGCGACAGAGACAGAGACAGAGACAGAGACAGAGACAGAGACAGAGACAGAGATAGAGACAGAGACAGAGACAGAGACAAGGACAGAGACAGAGACAGAGACAGAGACAGAGACAGAGACAGAGACAGAGACAGAAACAGAGACAGAGACAGATACGGGGACAGAGACAGAGGCAGAGACAGAGACAGAGACAGAGACAGAGACGGAGACAGAGACAGAGACAGAGACAGTGACAGAGACAGAGACAGAGACAGAGACTGAGACAGAGACAGAGACAGAGACAAAGACAGAAACAGAGACGGAGACAAAGACAGAGACAGAGACGGAGACAAAGACCGGGACAGAGACAGAGACACAGACAGAGAGAGAGACAGAGACAGAGGTAGAGACAGAGACAGAGACAGAGACAGAGACAGAGACAGAGACAGAGGCAGAGACAGAGACAGAGACAGAGACAGAGACAGAGACAGAGACAGAGACAGAGACAGAGACAGAGACGGAGACAGAGACAGAGACAGAGGAATAGACAGAGACAGAGACAGAGGCAGCGACAGGCACAGGGAGAGGGACAGGGACAGAGACAGACACAGAGACAGAGACAGAGGCAGCGACAGGCACAGGGAGAGGGACAGGGACAGAGACAGAGACAGAGACAGAGACAGAGAAGAAGACAGAGACACAGACAGAGACACAGACAGAGACAGAGACAGTGTCAGAGACAGAGACAGAGACAGAGACAGAGACAGAGACAGAGACAGATACGGAGACAGATACAGATACAGAGACAGAGACAGACACAGAGACAGATACGGAGACAGAGACGGAGACAGAGACAGAGACAGAAACAGAGACGGAGACAGAGACCGAGACAGAGACGGAGACAGAGGCAGAGACAGAGCCAGGGACAGAGACGGAGACAGAGACAGAGGAAGGGACAGCGACAGAGAGAGACAGAGACAGAGACAGAGGCAGTGACAGAGACAGAGACAGAGACAGAGACAGAGACAGAGACAGAGAGAGAGACAGGGACAGAGACGGAGACAGAGACAGAGACAGAGGAATAGACAGAGACGGAGACAGAGGCAGCGACAGGCACAGGGAGAGGGACAGGGACAGAGACAGAGACAGAGACAGAGACAGAGGCAGCGACAGGCACAGGGGGAGGGACAGGGACAGAGACAGAGACAGAGACAGAGACAGAGACAGAGACAGAGACAGAGACAGAGACAGAGACAGAGACAGAGACAGAGACAGAGACAGAGACAGAGACAGAGACAGAGAGAGAGACAGGGACAGAGACGGAGACAGAGACAGAGACAGAGGAATAGACAGAGACGGAGACAGAGGCAGCGACAGGCACAGGGAGAGGGACAGGGACAGAGACAGAGACAGAGACAGAGACAGAGGCAGCGACAGGCACAGGGAGAGGGACAGGGACAGAGACAGAGACAGAGACAGAGACAGAGACAGAGACAGAGACAGAGACAGAGACAGAGACAGAGACGGAGACAGAGACAAAGACAGAGGCAGAGACAGAGACAGAGACGGGGACAGAGACAGAGACAGAGACGGGGACAGAGACAGAGACAGAGACAGAGACAGAGACAGGGACAGAGACAGAGACAGAGACGGAGACAGAGACAGAGACGGAGACGGAGACAGAGGCAGAGACAGAGACAGATACGGAGACAGAGACGGAGACAGAGACAGAGACAGAGACAGAGACAGAGACAGAGACAGAGACAGAGACAGAGACAGAGACAGAGACAGAGACAGAGACAGAGACAGAGACAGAGGCAGAGACAGAGACAGAGACGGGGACAGAGACAGAGACAGAGACGGGGACAGAGACAGAGACAGAGACAGAGACAGAGACAGGGACAGAGACAGAGACAGAGACGGAGACAGAGACAGAGACGGAGACGGAGACAGAGGCAGAGACAGAGACAGATACGGAGACAGAGACGGAGACAGAGACAGAGACAGAAACAGAGAAAGAGACAGAGACAGAGACCGAGACAGAGACAGAGAGAGACAGAGACAGAGACAGAGACAGAGGCAGAGACGGAGACAGAGACAGAGACAGAGACAGAGACGGAGGAAGAGACAGCGACACAGAGAGACCGAGACAGAGACAGAGGCAGATACAGAGACAGAGACAGAGACAGAGACAGAGACGGAGACAGAGACAGACAGAGACAGAGACAGAGACAGAGACAGAGACAGAGACAGAGACGGAGACAGAGGCAGAGACAGAGACAGATACGGAGACAAAGACGGAGACAGAGATAGAGACAGAAACAGAGAAAGAGACAGAGACCGAGACAGAGACAGAGAGAGACAGAGACAGAGACAGAGACAGAGGCAGAGACAGAGACAGAGACAGAGACAGAGACAGAGACGGAGACAGAGACAGAGACGGAGACAGAGACAGAGACAGAGACAGAGACAGAGACAGAGACAGAGACAGAGACAGAGACAGAGACAGAGACAGAGAGAGAGACAGGGACAGAGACGGAGACAGAGACAGAGACAGAGGAATAGACAGAGACGGAGACAGAGGCAGCGACAGGCACAGGGAGAGGGACAGGGACAGAGACAGAGACAGAGACAGAGACAGAGACAGAGGCAGCGACAGGCACAGGGAGAGGGACAGGGACAGAGACAGAGACAGAGACAGAGACAGAGACAGAGACAGAGACAGAGACAGAGACAGAGACAGAGACAGAGACGGAGACAGAGACAAAGACAGAGACAGAGACAGAGACAGAGACCGAGACAGCCGCAGAGACAGAGACAGAGACAGAGACAGAGACAGAGACAGGGACAGAGGCAGAGACAGAGACAGAGACAGAGACAGAGGCAGAGTCTCAGACAGAGAAAGAGACAGAGACAGAGACAGAGACAGAGACAGATACGGAGACAGATACAGATACAGAGACAGAGACAGACACAGAGACAGATACGGAGACAGAGACGGAGACAGAGACAGAGACAGAAACAGAGACAGAGACAGAGACCGAGACAGAGACGGAGACAGAGGCAGAGACAGAGCCAGGGACAGAGACGGAGACAGAGACAGAGGAAGGGACAGCGACAGAGAGAGACAGAGACAGAGACAGAGGCAGTGACAGAGACAGAGACAGAGACAGAGACAGAGACAGAGACAGAGACAGAGACAGAGACAGAGACAGAGACAGAGACAGAGACAGAGACAGAGACAGAGGCAGAGACAGAGACAGAGACGGGGACAGAGACAGAGACAGAGACGGGGACAGAGACAGAGGCAGAGACAGAGACAGAGACAGAGACAGAGACAGAGACACAGACAAAGACAGAGACAGAGACAGAGGCAGGGACGGAGACAGAGACAGAGACCGAGACAGACGCAGAGACAGACGCAGAGACAGACGCAGAGACAGAGACAGAGACAGAGACAGAGACAGAGACAGAGACAGAGACAGAGACAGAGACAGAGGCAGAGTCTCGGACAGAGACAGAGACAGAGACAGAGACAGTGACAGAGGCATAGACAGAGACAGAGGCGGAGGCAGAGACAGAGACAGAGACGGAGACAGAATCAGGGACAGAGACGGAGACAGAGACAGAGGAAGAGACAGCGACAAGGAGAGACAGAGACAGAGACAGAGGCAGAGACAGAATCAGGGACAGAGACGGAGACAGAGACAGAGGAAGAGACAGCGACAGAGAGAGACAGAGACAGAGACAGAGGCAGTGACAGAGACAGAGACAGAGACAGAGACAGAGACAGAGACAGAGACAGAGACAGAGACGGAGACAGTGGCAGAGACAGAGACAGAGACAGAGACAGAGACAGAGACAGAGACAGAGACAGAGACAGAGACAGAGACGGAGACAGAGACAGAGACAGAGACAGAGACAGAGACAGAGACAGAGACCGAGACAGACGCAGAGACAGAGACCGAGACAGAGACAGAGACACAGACAGAGAGAGAGACAGAGACAGAGGTAGAGACAGAGACAGAGACAGAGACAAAGACAGAGACGGAGGCAGAGATAGAGCCAGAGACAGAGACAGAGACAGAGGGAGAGAGAGCGACAGGGGCAGAGACAGAGACAGAGACAGAGACAGAGACAGAGACAGAGACAGAGACAGAGACGGATACAAAGACCGAGACAGAGACAGAGACACAGACAGAGAGAGAGACAGAGACAGAGGTAGAGACAGAGACAGAGACAGAGACAAAGACAGAGACAGAGGCAGAGATAGAGACAGAGACAGAGACAGAGACAGAGACAGAGACAGAGACAGAGACAGAGACAGAGATAGAGACAGAGACAGAGACAAGGACAGAGACAGAGACAGAGACAGAGACAGAGACAGAGACAGAGACGGAGACAGAGGCGGAGACAGAGCCAGGGACAGAGACGGAGACAGAGACAGAGACAGAGACAGAGACAGAGACAGAGACAGAGACAGAGACAGAGACAGAGACAGAGACAGAGACAGAGACAGAGACAGAGACGGAGACAGAGACAGAGACAGAGGAATAGACAGAGACAGAGACAGAGGCAGCGACAGGCACAGGGAGAGGGACAGGGACAGAGACAGACACAGAGACAGAGACAGAGGCAGCGACAGGCACAGGGAGAGGGACAGGGACAGAGACAGAGACAGAGACAGAGACAGAGAAGAAGACAGAGACACAGACAGAGACACAGACAGAGACGGAGACAGTGTCAGAGACAGAGACAGAGACAGAGACAGAGACAGAGACAGATACGGAGACAGATACAGATACAGAGACAGAGACAGACACAGAGACAGATACGGAGACAGAGACGGAGACAGAGACAGAGACAGAGACAGAGGCAGAGACAGAGACAGAGACGGGGACAGAGACAGAGACAGAGACGGGGACAGAGACAGAGGCAGAGACAGAGACAGAGACAGAGACAGAGTAAGAGACACAGACAAAGACAGAGACAGAGACAGAGGCAGGGACGGAGACAGAGACAGAGACCGAGACAGACGCAGAGACAGACGCAGAGACAGACGCAGAGACAGAGACAGAGACAGAGACAGAGACAGAGACAGAGACAGAGACAGAGACAGAGACAGAGGCAGAGTCTCGGACAGAGACAGAGACAGAGACAGAGACAGTGACAGAGGCATAGACAGAGACAGAGGCGGAGGCAGAGACAGAGACAGAGACGGAGACAGAATCAGGGACAGAGACGGAGACAGAGACAGAGGAAGAGACAGCGACAAGGAGAGACAGAGACAGAGACAGAGGCAGAGACAGAATCAGGGACAGAGACGGAGACAGAGACAGAGGAAGAGACAGCGACAGAGAGAGACAGAGACAGAGACAGAGGCAGTGACAGAGACAGAGACAGAGACAGAGACAGAGACAGAGACAGAGACAGAGACAGAGACGGAGACAGTGGCAGAGACAGAGACAGAGACAGAGACAGAGACAGAGACAGAGACAGAGACAGAGACAGAGACGGAGACAGAGACAGAGACAGAGACAGAGACAGAGACAGAGACAGAGACCGAGACAGACGCAGAGACAGAGACCGAGACAGAGACAGAGACACAGACAGAGAGAGAGACAGAGACAGAGGTAGAGACAGAGACAGAGACAGAGACAAAGACAGAGACGGAGGCAGAGATAGAGCCAGAGACAGAGACAGAGACAGAGGGAGAGAGAGCGACAGGGGCAGAGACAGAGACAGAGACAGAGACAGAGACAGAGACAGAGACAGAGACAGAGACGGATACAAAGACCGAGACAGAGACAGAGACACAGACAGAGAGAGAGACAGAGACAGAGGTAGAGACAGAGACAGAGACAGAGACAAAGACAGAGACAGAGGCAGAGATAGAGACAGAGACAGAGACAGAGACAGAGACAGAGACAGAGACAGAGACAGAGACAGAGATAGAGACAGAGACAGAGACAAGGACAGAGACAGAGACAGAGACAGAGACAGAGACAGAGACAGAGACGGAGACAGAGGCGGAGACAGAGCCAGGGACAGAGACGGAGACAGAGACAGAGACAGAGACAGAGACAGAGACAGAGACAGAGACAGAGACAGAGACAGAGACAGAGACAGAGACAGAGACAGAGACAGAGACGGAGACAGAGACAGAGACAGAGGAATAGACAGAGACAGAGACAGAGGCAGCGACAGGCACAGGGAGAGGGACAGGGACAGAGACAGACACAGAGACAGAGACAGAGGCAGCGACAGGCACAGGGAGAGGGACAGGGACAGAGACAGAGACAGAGACAGAGACAGAGAAGAAGACAGAGACACAGACAGAGACACAGACAGAGACGGAGACAGTGTCAGAGACAGAGACAGAGACAGAGACAGAGACAGAGACAGATACGGAGACAGATACAGATACAGAGACAGAGACAGACACAGAGACAGATACGGAGACAGAGACGGAGACAGAGACAGAGACAGAAACAGAGACGGAGACAGAGACCGAGACAGAGACGGAGACAGAGGCAGAGACAGAGCCAGGGACAGAGACGGAGACAGAGACAGAGGAAGGGACAGCGACAGAGAGAGACAGAGACAGAGACAGAGGCAGTGACAGAGACAGAGACAGAGACAGAGACAGAGACAGAGACAGAGACAGAGACAGAGACAGAGACAGAGACAGAGACAGAGACAGAGACAGAGGCAGAGACAGAGACAGAGACGGGGACAGAGACAGAGACAGAGACGGGGACAGAGACAGAGGCAGAGACAGAGACAGAGACAGAGACAGAGACAGAGACACAGACAAAGACAGAGACAGAGACAGAGGCAGGGACGGAGACAGAGACAGAGACAGAGACAGAGACAGAGACAGAGACAGAGACAGAGACAGAGACAGAGACCGAGACAGACGCAGAGACAGACGCAGAGACAGACGCAGAGACAGAGACAGAGACAGAGACAGAGACAGAGACAGAGACCGAGACAGAGACAGAGACAGAGACAGAGACAGAGACAGAGACAGAGACAGAGACAGAGACAGAGACAGAGACAGAGGCAGAGTCTCGGACAGAGACAGAGACAGAGACAGAGACAGTGACAGAGGCATAGACAGAGACAGAGGCGGAGGCAGAGACAGAGACAGAGACGGAGACAGAATCAGGGACAGAGACGGAGACAGAGACAGAGGAAGAGACAGCGACAAGGAGAGACAGAGACAGAGACAGAGGCAGAGACAGAATCAGGGACAGAGACGGAGACAGAGACAGAGGAAGAGACAGCGACAGAGAGAGACAGAGACAGAGACAGAGGCAGTGACAGAGACAGAGACAGAGACAGAGACAGAGACAGAGACAGAGACAGAGACAGAGACGGAGACAGAGGCAGAGACAGAGACAGAGACAGAGACAGAGACAGAGACAGAGACAGAGACGGAGACAGAGACAGAGACAGAGACAGAGACAGAGACAGAGACAGAGACCGAGACAGACGCAGAGACAGAGACCGAGACAGAGACAGAGACACAGACAGAGAGAGAGACAGAGACAGAGGTAGAGACAGAGACAGAGACAGAGACAAAGACAGAGACGGAGGCAGAGATAGAGCCAGAGACAGAGACAGAGACAGAGGGAGAGAGAGCGACAGGGGCAGAGACAGAGACAGAGACAGAGACAGAGACAGAGACAGAGACAGAGACAGAGACGGATACAAAGACCGAGACAGAGACAGAGACACAGACAGAGAGAGGGACAGAGACAGAGGTAGAGACAGAGACAGAGACAGAGACAAAGACAGAGACAGAGGCAGAGATAGAGACAGAGACAGAGACAGAGACAGAGACAGAGACAGAGACAGAGACAGAGACAGAGACAGAGATAGAGACAGAGACAGAGACAGAGACAAGGACAGAGACAGAGACAGAGACAGAGACAGAGACAGAGACAGAGACAGAGACGGAGACAGAGGCAGAGACAGAGCCAGGGACAGAGACGGAGACAGAGACAGAGACAGAGACAGAGACAGAGACAGAGACAGAGACAGAGACAGAGACAGAGACAGAGACAGAGACAGAGACAGAGACGGAGACAGAGACAGAGACAGAGGAATAGACAGAGACAGAGACAGAGGCAGCGACAGGCACAGGGAGAGGGACAGGGACAGAGACAGACACAGAGACAGAGACAGAGGCAGCGACAGGCACAGGGAGAGGGACAGGGACAGAGACAGAGACAGAGACAGAGACAGAGAAGAAGACAGAGACACAGACAGAGACACAGACAGAGACAGAGACAGTGTCAGAGACAGAGACAGAGACAGAGACAGAGACAGAGACAGGGACGGAGACAGAGGCAGAGACAGAGACAGAGTCAGAGACAGAGACAGAGACAGAGACAGAGACACAGACAGAGACAGAGACAGTGTCAGAGACAGAGACAGAGGCAGAGACGGAGACAGAGACAGAGACAGAGACAGAGACAGAGACAGAGACAGAGACAGAGACAGAGACAGAGACAGAGACAGAGACAGAGACAGAGACAGAGACAGAGACAGAGGCAGAGACAGAGACAGAGACAGAGACAGAGACAGAGACAGAGACAGAGACAGAGACAGAGACAGAGACAGAGACGGAGACAAAGACCGAGACAGAGACAGAGACAGAGACGGAGACAGAGACGGAGACAGAGACAGAGACAGAGACAGAGACAGAGACAGAGACAGAGACAGAGACAGAGACAGGGACGGAGACAAAGTCGGAGACAGACGCAGGGACTGAGACAGAGGCAGAGACAGCGACAGAGACAGGGGCAGAGACAGCGACAGAGACAGAGATAGAGACAGGGCAGAGACAGAGACAGAGACAGAGACAGAGATAGAGACAGAGACAGAGACAGAGACAGAGACAGAGACGGAGACAGAGGCAGAGACAGAGCCAGGGACAGAGACAGATACGGAGACAGAGACAGAGGAATAGACAGAGACAGAGACAGAGACAGAGACAGAGCCAGAGACGGAGGGAGAGACAGCGACAGAAACAGAGACAGAGACAGAGACAGAGACAGAGACAGAGACAGCGACAGAGACAGAGACAGAGACAGAGACAGAGACAGAGACAGAGACAGAGACAGAGACAGAGACAGAGATAGAGACAGAGACAGAGACAGAGACAGAGACAGGGACGGAGACAGAGGCAGAGACAGAGACAGAGTCAGAGACAGAGATAGAGACAGAGACAGAGACAGAGACAGAGACAGAGACAGAGACAGAGACAGAGACAGAGACACAGACAGAGACAGAGACAGTGTCAGAGACAGAGACAGAGGCAGAGACGGAGACAGAGACAGAGACAGAGACAGAGACAGAGACAGAGACAGAGACAGAGACAGAGACAGAGACAGAGACAGAGACAGAGACAGAGACAGAGACAGAGACAGAGACAGAGGCAGAGACAGAGACAGAGACAGAGACAGAGACAGAGACAGAGACAGAGACAGAGACAGAGACAGAGACAGAGACAGAGACAGAGACGGAGACAAAGACCGAGACAGAGACAGAGACAGAGACGGAGACAGAGACGGAGACAGAGACAGAGACAGAGACAGAGACAGAGACAGAGACAGAGACAGAGACAGAGACAGAGACAGAGACAAAGACAGAGACAGAGACAGGGACGGAGACAAAGTCGGAGACAGACGCAGGGACTTAGACAGAGGCAGAGACAGCGACAGAGACAGGGGCAGAGACAGCGACAGAGACAGAGATAGAGACAGGGCAGAGACAGAGACAGAGACAGAGACAGATATAGAGACAGAGACAGAGACAGAGACAGAGACAGAGACAGAGACGGAGACAGAGGCAGAGACAGAGCCAGGGACAGAGACAGATACGGAGACAGAGACAGAGGAATAGACAGAGACAGAGACAGAGACAGAGACAGAGCCAGAGACGGAGGGAGAGACAGCGACAGAAACAGAGGCAGAGACAGAGACAGAGACAGAGACAGAGACAGAGACAGCGACAGAGACAGAGACAGAGACAGAGACAGAGACAGAGACAGAGACAGAGACAGAGATAGAGACAGAGACAGAGACAGAGACAAGGACAGAGACAGAGACAGAGACAGAGACAGAGACAGAGACAGAGACAGAGACGGAGACAGAGGCAGAGACAGAGCCAGGGACAGAGACGGAGACAGAGACAGAGGAAGAGACAGCGACAGAGAGAGACAGAGACAGAGACAGAGGCAGTGACAGAGACTGAGACAGAGACAGAGACAGAGACAGAGACAGAGACAGAGGCAGAGACAGAGACAGAGACAGAGACAGAGACAGAGACAGAGACAGAGACGGAGACAGAGACAGAGACAGAGACAGAGACAGAGACAGGGACAGAGGCAGAGACACAGACAGAGACAGAGACAGAGACAGAGACAGAGGCAGAGACAGAGGCAGAGACAGAGGCAGAGGCAGAGACAGAGACAGAGACAGAGACAGAGACAGAGACAGAGATAGAGACAGAGACAGAGACAGAGACAGAGACAGAGACAGAGACAGAGACAGAGACAGAGACAGAGACAGAGACAGAGACAGAGACAGAGACAGAGACAGAGACAGAGACAGAGACGGAGGCAGAGGCAGTGACAGAAACAGAGACAAAGGCAGAGTCTCAGACAGAGAAAGAGACGGAGACAGAGACAGAGACAGAGACAGATACGGAGACAGAGACAGAGACAGAGACAGTGACAGAGACGGAGACAGAGGCAGAGACACAGGCAGGGACAGAGACAGAGACAGAGACAGAAACAGAGACAGAGACAGATACGGGGACAGAGACAGAGGCAGAGACAGAGACAGAGACAGAGACAGAGACGGAGACAGAGACAGAGACAGAGACAGTGACAGAGACAGAGACAGAGACAGAGACTGAGACAGAGACAGAGACAGAGACAAAGACAGAAACAGAGACGGAGACAAAGACAGAGACAGAGACGGAGACAAAGACCGGGACAGAGACAGAGACACAGACAGAGAGAGAGACAGAGACAGAGGTAGAGACAGAGACAGAGACAGAGACAGAGACAGAGACAGAGACAGAGACAGAGGCAGAGATAGAGACAGAGACAGAGACAGAGACAGAGGGAGAGAGAGCGACAGAGGCAGAGACAGAGACAGAGACAGAGACAGAGTCGGAGACAAAGACGGAGACAGACGCAGGTACTGAGACAGAGGCAGAGACAGCGAATGAGACAGGGGCAGAGACAGCGACAGAGACAGAGATAGAGACAGGGCAGAGACATAGACAGAGACAGAGACAGGGACAGAGACAGAGACAGAGACAGAGACGGAGACAGAGGCAGAGACAGAGCCAGGGACAGAGGCGGAGACAGAGACAGAGGAAGAGACAGCGACACAGAGAGACAGAGACAGAGACAGAGGCAGTGACAGAGACAGAGACAGAGACAGAGACAGAGACAGAGACGGAGACAGAGACAGACAGAGACAGAGACAGAGACAGAGGATGAGACAGCGACAAGGAGAGACAGAGACAGAGACAGAGGCAGAGACAGAATCAGGGACAGAGACGGAGACAGAGACAGAGGAAGAGACAGCGACAGAGAGAGACAGAGACAGAGACAGAGGCAGTGACAGAGACAGAGAGAGAGACAGAGACAGAGACAGAGACAGAGACAGAGACAGAGACGGAGACAGAGACGGAGACAGAGACAGAGACAGAGACAGAGACAGAGACAGAGACAGAGACAGAGACAGGGACGGAGACAAAGTCGGAGACAGACGCAGGGACTGAGACAGAGGCAGAGACAGCGACAGAGACAGGGGCAGAGACAGCGACAGAGACAGAGATAGAGACAGGGCAGAGACAGAGACAGAGACAGAGACAGAGATAGAGACAGAGACAGAGACAGAGACAGTGACAGAGACGGAGACAGAGGCAGAGACAGAGCCAGGGACAGAGACAGATACGGAGACAGAGACAGAGGAATAGACAGAGACAGAGACAGAGACAGAGACAGAGCCAGAGACGGAGGGAGAGACAGCGACAGAAACAGAGACAGAGACAGAGACAGAGACAGAGACAGCGACAGAGACAGAGACAGAGACAGAGACAGAGACAGAGACAGAGACAGAGACAGAGACAGAGATAGAGACAGAGACAGAGACAGAGACAAGGACAGAGACAGAGTCAGAGACAGAGACAGAGACAGAGACAGAGACAGAGACAGAGACGGAGACAGAGGCAGAGACAGAGCCAGGGACAGGGACGGAGACAGAGACAGAGGAAGAGACAGCGACAGAGAGAGGCAGAGACAGAGACAGAGGCAGTGACAGAGACTGAGACAGAGACAGAGACAGAGACAGAGGCAGAGATAGAGACAGAGACAGAGACAGAGACAGAGGGAGGGAGAGCGACAGAGGCAGAGACAGAGACAGAGACAGAGACAGAGACAGAGACAGAGACAGAGACAGAGACAGAGGCAGAGTCTCAGACAGAGAAAGAGACAGGGACAGAGACAGAGACAGAGACAGAGACAGAGACAGAGACTGAGACAGAGACAGAGACAGAGACAGAGACAGAGACAGTGACAGAGACAGAGACAGAGACAGAGACAGAGACTGAGACAGAGACAGAGACAGAGACAGAGACAGAAACAGAGACGGAGACAATGACAGAGACAGAGACGGAGACAGAGACAGAGACGGAGACAGAGGCAGAGACAGAGACAGATACGGAGACAGAGACGGAGACAGAGACAGAGACAGAGACAGAAACAGAGAAAGAGACAGAGACCGAGACAGAGACAGAGAGAGACAGAGACAGAGACAGAGACAGAGGCAGAGACAGAGACAGAGACAGAGACAGAGACAGAGACGGAGGAAGAGACAGCGACACAGAGAGACAGAGACAGAGACAGAGGCAGTGACAGAGACAGAGACAGAGACAGAGACAGAGACGGAGACAGAGACAGACAGAGACAGAGACAGAGACAGAGACAGAGACAGAGACAGAGACAGACACAGAGACAGAGACAGAGACAGAGACAGAGACGGAGACAGAGGCAGAGACAGAGACAGATACGGAGACAGAGGCAGAGACAGAGCCAGGGACAGAGACGGAGACAGAGACAGAGGAAGGGACAGCGACAGAGAGAGACAGAGACAGAGACAGAAGCAGTGACAGAGACAGAGACAGAGACAGAGACAGAGACAGAGACAGAGACAGAGACAGAGACAGAGACAGAGACAGAGACAGAGACAGAGACAGAGGCAGAGACAGAGACAGAGACGGGGACAGAGACAGAGACAGAGACGGGGACAGAGACAGAGACAGAGACAGAGACAGAGACAGAGACAGAGACAGAGACACAGACATCGACAGAGACAGAGACAGAGGCAGGGACGGAGACAGAGACAGAGGCAGAGACAGAGACAGAGACAGAGACAGAGACAGAGACAGAGACAGAGACCGAGACAGACGCAGAGACAGACGCAGAGACAGACGCAGAGACAGAGACAGAGACAGAGACAGAGACAGAGACAGAGACAGAGACAGAGACAGAGACAGAGACAGAGACAGAGACAGAGACAGAGACAGAGACAGAGACAGAGACAGAGACAGAGACAGAGGCAGAGTCTCGGACAGAGACAGAGACAGAGACAGAGACAGTGACAGAGTCTCGGACAGAGACAGAGACAGAGACAGAGACAGTGACAGAGGCATAGACAGAGACAGAGGCGGAGGCAGAGACAGAGACAGAGACGGAGACAGAATCAGGGACAGAGACGGAGACAGAGACAGAGGATGAGACAGCGACAAGGAGAGACAGAGACAGAGACAGAGGCAGAGACAGAATCAGGGACAGAGACGGAGACAGAGACAGAGGAAGAGACAGCGACAGAGAGAGACAGAGACAGAGACAGAGGCAGTGACAGAGACAGAGAGAGAGACAGAGACAGAGACAGAGACAGAGACAGAGACACAGACAGAGACACAGACAGAGACAGAGACAGTGTCAGAGACAGAGACAGAGACAGAGACAGGGACGGAGACAGAGGCAGAGACAGAGACAGAGTCAGAGACAGAGATAGAGACAGAGACAGAGACAGAGACAGAGACAGAGACAGAGACAGATACAGAGACACAGACAGAGACAGAGAGAGTGTCAGAGACAGAGACAGAGGCAGAGACGGAGACAGAGACAGAGACAGAGACAGAGACAGAGACAGAGACAGAGACAGAGACAGAGACAGAGACAGAGACAGAGACAGAGACAGAGACAGAGACAGAAACAGAGACAGAGACAGAGGCAGAGACAGAGACAGAGACAGAGACAGAGACAGAGACAGAGACATAGACAGAGACAGAGACAGAGACGGAGACAAAGACCGGGACAGAGACAGAGACAGAGACGGAGACAGAGACGGAGACAGAGACAGAGACAGAGACAGAGACAGAGACAGAGACAGAGACAGAGACAGAGACAGAGACAGAGACAGGGACGGAGACAAAGTCGGAGACAGACGCAGGGACTGAGACAGAGGCAGAGACAGCGACAGAGACAGGGGCAGAGACAGCGACAGAGACAGAGATAGAGACAGGGCAGAGACAGAGACAGAGACAGAGACAGAGATAGAGACAGAGACAGAGACAGAGACAGAGACAGAGACGGAGACAGAGGCAGAGACAGAGCCAGGGACAGAGACAGATACGGAGACAGAGACAGAGGAATAGACAGAGACAGAGACAGAGACAGAGCCAGAGACGGAGGGAGAGACAGCGACAGAAACAGAGACAGAGACAGAGACAGAGACAGAGACAGCGACAGAGACAGAGACAGAGACAGAGACAGAGACAGAGACAGAGACAGAGACAGAGACAGAGACAGAGATAGAGACAGAGACAGAGACAGAGACGGAGACAGAGACAGAGACAGAGACAGAGACAGAGACAGAGACAGAGACAGAGACAGAGACAGAGACACAGACAGAGACAGAGACAGAGACAGAGACAGAGACAGAGACAGAGACAGAGACAGAGACAGAGGCAGAGACAGAGTCAGAGACAGAGACAGAGACAGAGACAGAGACAGAGACAGAGACAGAGACAGAGACAGAGACAGAGACAGAGACAGAGACAGAGACACAGACAGAGACAGAGACAGTGTCAGAGACAGAGACAGAGGCAGAGACGGAGACAGAGGCAGAGACAGAGCCAGGGACAGAGGCGGAGACAGAGACAGAGGAAGAGACAGCGACACAGAGAGACAGAGACAGAGACAGAGGCAGTGACAGAGACAGAGACAGAGACAGAGACAGAGACAGAGACAGAGACGGAGACAGAGACAGACAGAGACAGAGACAGAGACAGAGACAGAGACAGAGACAGAGACAGAGACAGAGACAGAGACAGAGGCGGACACAGAGGCAGAGACAGAGACAGATACGGAGACAGAGACGGAGACAGAGACAGAGACAGAAACAGAGAAAGAGACAGAGACCGAGACAGAGACAGAGACAGAGACAGAGACAGAGACAGAGACAGAGACAGAGGCAGAGACAGAGACAGAGACAGAGACAGAGACAGAGACGGAGACAGAGACAGAGACAGAGACAGAGACAGAGACAGAGACAGAGGCGGACACAGAGGCAGAGACAGAGACAGATACGGAGACAGAGACGGAGACAGAGACAGAGACAGAAACAGAGAAAGAGACAGAGACCGAGACAGAGACAGAGACAGAGACAGAGACAGAGACAGAGGCAGAGACAGAGACAGAGACAGAGACAGAGACAGAGACGGAGACAGAGACAGAGACGGAGACAGAGACAGAGACAGAGACAGAGACAGAGACAGAGACAGAGACAGAGACAGAGACAGAGACAGAGACAGAGACAGAGACAGAGACGGAGACAGAGACAGAGACAGAGACAGAGACAGAGACAGAGACAGAGACAGAGACAGGGACGGAGACAAAGTCGGAGACAGACGCAGGGACTGAGACAGAGGCAGAGACAGCGACAGAGACAGGGGCAGAGACAGCGACAGAGACAGAGATAGAGACAGGGCAGAGACAGAGACAGAGACAGAGACAGAGATAGAGACAGAGACAGAGACAGAGACAGAGACAGAGACAGAGACAGAGACGGAGATAGAGGCAGAGACAGAGCCAGGGACAGAGACAGATACGGAGACAGAGACAGAGGAATAGACAGAGACAGAGACAGAGACAGAGACAGAGCCAGAGACGGAGGGAGAGACAGCGACAGAAACAGAGACAGAGACAGAGACAGAGACAGAGACAGCGACAGAGACAGAGACAGAGACAGAGACAGAGACAGAGACAGAGACAGAGACAGAGACAGAGACAGAGACAGAGACAGAGATAGAGACAGAGACAGAGACAGAGACAAGGACAGAGACAGAGACAGAGACAGAGACAGAGACAGAGACAGAGACAGAGACGGAGACAGAGGCAGAGACAGAGCCAGGGACAGAGACGGAGACAGAGACAGAGGAAGAGACAGCGACAGAGAGAGACAGAGACAGAGACAGAGGCAGTGACAGAGACTGAGACAGAGACAGAGACAGAGACAGAGACAGAGGCAGAGATAGAGACAGAGACAGAGACAGAGACAGAGGGAGGGAGAGCGACAGAGGCAGAGACAGAGACAGAGACAGAGACAGAGACAGAGACAGAGACAGAGACAGAGGCAGAGTCTCAGACAGAGAAAGAGACAGGGACAGAGACAGAGACAGAGACAGAGACAGAGACAGAGACTGAGACAGAGACAGAGACAGAGACAGAGACAGAGACAGTGACAGAGACAGAGACAGAGACAGAGACAGAGACTGAGACAGAGACAGAGACAGAGACAGAAACAGAGACGGAGACAAAGACAGAGACAGAGACGGAGACAGAGACAGAGACGGAGACAGAGGCAGAGACAGAGACAGATACGGAGACAGAGACGGAGACAGAGACAGAGACAGAAACAGAGAAA
>CAMAOD020000252.1:2037500-2097500 GCA_945859595.2 Megachile willughbiella
GAGACAGAGACAGAGACAGAGACAGAGACACAGACAGAGACAGAGAGAGTGTCAGAGACAGAGACAGAGGCAGAGACGGAGACAGAGACAGAGACAGAGACAGAGACAGAGACAGAGACAGAGACAGAGACAGAGACAGAGACAGAGACAGAGACAGAGACAGAGACAGAGACAGAGACAGAGACAGAGACAGAGACAGAGACAGAGACAGAGGCAGAGACAGAGACAGAGACAGAGACAGAGACAGAGACAGAGACATAGACAGAGACAGAGACAGAGACGGAGACAAAGACCGGGACAGAGACAGAGACACAGACAGAGAGAGAGACAGAGACAGAGGTAGAGACAGAGACAGAGACAGAGACAGAGACAGAGACAGAGGCAGAGATAGAGACAGAGACAGAGACAGAGACAGAGGGAGGGAGAGCGACAGAGGCAGAGACAGAGACAGAGACAGAGACAGAGACAGAGACAGAGACAGAGACAGAGACAGAGACAGAGACAGAGACAGAGGCAGAGTCTCAGACAGAGAAAGAGACAGGGACAGAGACAGAGACAGAGACAGAGACAGAGACAGAGACTGAGACAGAGACAGAGACAGAGACAGAGACAGAGACAGTGACAGAGACAGAGACAGAGACAGAGACAGAGACTGAGACAGAGACAGAGACAGAGGCAGTGACAGAGACAGAGACAGAGACAGAGACAGAGACAGAGACAGAGACAGAGACAGAGACAGAGACACAGACAAAGACAGAGACAGAGACAGAGGCAGGGACGGAGACAGAGACAGAGGCAGAGACAGAGACAGAGACAGAGACAGAGACAGAGACAGAGACAGAGACAGAGACAGAGACAGAGACAGAGACAGAGACCGAGACAGACGCAGAGACAGACGCAGAGACAGACGCAGAGACAGAGACAGAGACAGAGACAGAGACAGAGACAGAGACAGAGACAGAGACAGAGACAGAGACAGAGACAGAGACAGAGACAGAGGCAGAGTCTCGGACAGAGACAGAGACAGAGACAGAGACAGTGACAGAGTCTCGGACAGAGACAGAGACAGAGACAGAGACAGAGACAGAGACAGTGACAGAGGCATAGACAGAGACAGAGGCGGAGGCAGAGACAGAGACAGAGACGGAGACAGAATCAGGGACAGAGACGGAGACAGAGACAGAGGAAGAGACAGCGACAAGGAGAGACAGAGACAGAGACAGAGGCAGAGACAGAATCAGGGACAGAGACGGAGACAGAGACAGAGGAAGAGACAGCGACAGAGAGAGACAGAGACAGAGACAGAGGCAGTGACAGAGACAGAGAGAGAGACAGAGACAGAGACAGAGACAGAGACAGAGACACAGACAGAGACACAGACAGAGACAGAGACAGTGTCAGAGACAGAGACAGAGACAGAGACAGGGACGGAGACAGAGGCAGAGACAGAGACAGAGTCAGAGACAAAGATAGAGACAGAGACAGAGACAGAGACAGAGACAGAGACAGAGACAGAGACAGAGACAGAGACACAGACAGAGACAGAGAGAGTGTCAGAGACAGAGACAGAGGCAGAGACGGAGACAGAGACAGAGACAGAGACAGAGACAGAGACAGAGACAGAGACAGAGACAGAGGGAGAGAGAGCGACAGAGGCAGAGACAGAGACAGAGACAGAGACAGAGACAGAGACGGAGGAAGAGACAGCGACACAGAGAGACAGAGACAGAGACAGAGGCAGTGACAGAGACAGAGACAGAGACAGAGACAGAGACGGAGACAGAGACAGACAGAGACAGAGACAGAGACAGAGACAGAGACAGAGACAGAGACAGAGACAGAGACAGAGACGGAGACAGAGGCAGAGACAGAGACAGATACGGAGACAGAGACGGAGACAGAGACAGAGACAGGGACAGAGGCAGAGACAGAGACAGAGACAGAGGCAGAGTCTCAGACAGAGAAAGAGACAGAGACAGAGACAGAGACAGAGACAGATACGGAGACAGATACAGATACAGAGACAGAGACAGACACAGAGACAGATACGGAGACAGAGACGGAGACAGAGACGGAGACAGAAACAGAGACAGAGACAGAGACCGAGACAGAGACGGAGACAGAGGCAGAGACAGATCCAGGGACAGAGACGGAGACAGAGTCAGAGGAAGGGACAGCGACAGAGGGAGACAGAGACAGAGACAGAGGCAGTGACAGAGACAGAGACGGAGACAGAGACAGAGGAAGAGACAGCGACAAGGAGAGACAGAGACAGAGACAGAGGCAGAGACAGAATCAGGGACAGAGACGGAGACAGAGACAGAGGAAGAGACAGCGACAGAGAGAGACAGAGACAGAGACAGAGGCAGTGTCAGAGACAGAGACAGAGACAGAGACAGAGACAGAGACAGAGGCAGAGACAGAGACAGAGACGGGGACAGAGACAGAGACAGAGACGGGGACAGAGACAGAGACAGAGACAGAGACCGAGACAGACGCAGAGACAGACGCAGAGACAGACGCAGAGACAGAGACAGAGACAGAGACAGAGACAGAGACAGAGACAGAGACAGAGACAGAGACAGAGACAGAGACAGAGACAGAGACAGAGACAGAGACAGAGACAGAGACAGAGACAGAGACAGAGACAGATACAGAGACAGAGACAGAGGCAGAGTCTCGGACAGAGACAGAGACAGAGACAGAGACAGTGACAGAGTCTCGGACAGAGACAGAGACAGAGACAGAGACAGTGACAGAGGCATAGACAGAGACAGAGGCGGAGGCAGAGACAGAGACAGAGACGGAGACAGAATCAGGGACAGAGACGGAGACAGAGACAGAGGAAGAGACAGCGACAAGGAGAGACAGAGACAGAGACAGAGGCAGAGACAGAATCAGGGACAGAGACGGAGACAGAGACAGAGGAAGAGACAGCGACAGAGAGAGACAGAGACAGAGACAGAGGCAGTGACAGAGACAGAGAGAGAGACAGTGACAGAGACAGAGACAGAGACAGAGACACAGACAGAGACACAGACAGAGACAGAGACAGTGTCAGAGACAGAGACAGAGACAGAGACAGGGACGGAGACAGAGGCAGAGACAGAGACAGAGTCAGAGGCAGAGATAGAGACAGAGACAGAGACAGAGACAGAGACAGAGACAGAGACAGAGACAGAGACAGAGACACAGACAGAGACAGAGAGAGTGTCAGAGACAGAGACAGAGGCAGAGACGGAGACAGAGACAGAGACAGAGACATAGACAGAGACAGAGACAGAGACAGAGACAGAGACAGAGACAGAGACAGAGACAGAGACAGAGACAGAGACAGAGACAGAGACAGAGACAGAGACAGAGACAGAGGCAGAGACAGAGACAGAGACAGAGACAGAGACAGAGACAGAGACATAGACAGAGACAGAGACAGAGACGGAGACAAAGACCGGGACAGAGGCAGTGACAGAGACAGAGAGAGAGACAGTGACAGAGACAGAGACAGAGACAGAGACACAGACAGAGACACAGACAGAGACAGAGACAGTGTCAGAGACAGAGACAGAGACAGAGACAGGGACGGAGACAGAGGCAGAGACAGAGACAGAGTCAGAGACAGAGATAGAGACAGAGACAGAGACAGAGACAGAGACAGAGACAGAGACAGAGACAGAGACAGAGACACAGACAGAGACAGAGAGAGTGTCAGAGACAGAGGCAGAGGCAGAGACGGAGACAGAGACAGAGACAGAGACAGAGACAGAGACAGAGACAGAGACAGAGACAGAGACAGAGACAGAGACAGAGACAGAGACAGAGACAGAGACAGAGACAGAGACAGAGACAGAGACAGAGACAGAGACAGAGACAGAGACAGAGACAGAGACAGAGACAGAGACAGAGGCAGAGACAGAGACAGAGACACAGACAGAGACAGAGACAGTGTCAGAGACAGAGACAGAGACAGAGACAGGGACGGAGACAGAGGCAGAGACAGAGACAGAGTCAGAGACAAAGATAGAGACAGAGACAGAGACAGAGACAGAGACAGAGACAGAGACAGAGACAGAGACAGAGACACAGACAGAGACAGAGAGAGTGTCAGAGACAGAGACAGAGGCAGAGACGGAGACAGAGACAGAGACAGAGACAGAGACAGAGACAGAGACAGAGACAGAGACAGAGGGAGAGAGAGCGACAGAGGCAGAGACAGAGACAGAGACAGAGACAGAGACAGAGACGGAGGAAGAGACAGCGACACAGAGAGACAGAGACAGAGACAGAGGCAGTGACAGAGACAGAGACAGAGACAGAGACAGAGACGGAGACAGAGACAGACAGAGACAGAGACAGAGACAGAGACAGAGACAGAGACAGAGACAGAGACAGAGACAGAGACGGAGACAGAGGCAGAGACAGAGACAGATACGGAGACAGAGACGGAGACAGAGACAGAGACAGGGACAGAGGCAGAGACAGAGACAGAGACAGAGGCAGAGTCTCAGACAGAGAAAGAGACAGAGACAGAGACAGAGACAGAGACAGATACGGAGACAGATACAGATACAGAGACAGAGACAGACACAGAGACAGATACGGAGACAGAGACGGAGACAGAGACGGAGACAGAAACAGAGACAGAGACAGAGACCGAGACAGAGACGGAGACAGAGGCAGAGACAGATCCAGGGACAGAGACGGAGACAGAGTCAGAGGAAGGGACAGCGACAGAGGGAGACAGAGACAGAGACAGAGGCAGTGACAGAGACAGAGACGGAGACAGAGACAGAGGAAGAGACAGCGACAAGGAGAGACAGAGACAGAGACAGAGGCAGAGACAGAATCAGGGACAGAGACGGAGACAGAGACAGAGGAAGAGACAGCGACAGAGAGAGACAGAGACAGAGACAGAGGCAGTGTCAGAGACAGAGACAGAGACAGAGACAGAGACAGAGACAGAGGCAGAGACAGAGACAGAGACGGGGACAGAGACAGAGACAGAGACGGGGACAGAGACAGAGACAGAGACAGAGACCGAGACAGACGCAGAGACAGACGCAGAGACAGACGCAGAGACAGAGACAGAGACAGAGACAGAGACAGAGACAGAGACAGAGACAGAGACAGAGACAGAGACAGAGACAGAGACAGAGACAGAGACAGAGACAGAGACAGAGACAGAGACAGAGACAGAGACAGATACAGAGACAGAGACAGAGGCAGAGTCTCGGACAGAGACAGAGACAGAGACAGAGACAGTGACAGAGTCTCGGACAGAGACAGAGACAGAGACAGAGACAGTGACAGAGGCATAGACAGAGACAGAGGCGGAGGCAGAGACAGAGACAGAGACGGAGACAGAATCAGGGACAGAGACGGAGACAGAGACAGAGGAAGAGACAGCGACAAGGAGAGACAGAGACAGAGACAGAGGCAGAGACAGAATCAGGGACAGAGACGGAGACAGAGACAGAGGAAGAGACAGCGACAGAGAGAGACAGAGACAGAGACAGAGGCAGTGACAGAGACAGAGAGAGAGACAGTGACAGAGACAGAGACAGAGACAGAGACACAGACAGAGACACAGACAGAGACAGAGACAGTGTCAGAGACAGAGACAGAGACAGAGACAGGGACGGAGACAGAGGCAGAGACAGAGACAGAGTCAGAGGCAGAGGTAGAGACAGAGACAGAGACAGAGACAGAGACAGAGACAGAGACAGAGACAGAGACAGAGACACAGACAGAGACAGAGAGAGTGTCAGAGACAGAGACAGAGGCAGAGACGGAGACAGAGACAGAGACAGAGACATAGACAGAGACAGAGACAGAGACAGAGACAGAGACAGAGACAGAGACAGAGACAGAGACAGAGACAGAGACAGAGACAGAGACAGAGACAGAGACAGAGACAGAGGCAGAGACAGAGACAGAGACAGAGACAGAGACAGAGACAGAGACATAGACAGAGACAGAGACAGAGACGGAGACAAAGACCGGGACAGAGGCAGTGACAGAGACAGAGAGAGAGACAGTGACAGAGACAGAGACAGAGACAGAGACACAGACAGAGACACAGACAGAGACAGAGACAGTGTCAGAGACAGAGACAGAGACAGAGACAGGGACGGAGACAGAGGCAGAGACAGAGACAGAGTCAGAGACAGAGATAGAGACAGAGACAGAGACAGAGACAGAGACAGAGACAGAGACAGAGACAGAGACAGAGACACAGACAGAGACAGAGAGAGTGTCAGAGACAGAGGCAGAGGCAGAGACGGAGACAGAGACAGAGACAGAGACAGAGACAGAGACAGAGACAGAGACAGAGACAGAGACAGAGACAGAGACAGAGACAGAGACAGAGACAGAGACAGAGACAGAGACAGAGACAGAGACAGAGACAGAGACAGAGACAGAGACAGAGACAGAGACAGAGACAGAGACAGAGACAGAGGCAGAGACAGAGACAGAGACAGAGACAGAGACAGAGGCAGAGACAGCGACAGAGACAGGGGCAGAGACAGCGACACAGACAGAGATAGAGACAGGGCAGAGACAGAGACAGAGACAGAGACAGAGATAGAGACAGAGACAGAGACAGAGACGGAGACAGAGACGGAGACAGAGGCAGAGACAGAGCCAGGGACAGAGACAGATACGGAGACAGAGACAGAGGAATAGACAGAGACAGAGACAGAGACAGAGACAGAGCCAGAGACGGAGGGAGAGACAGAGACAGAGACAGAGACAGAGGCAGAGACAGCGACAGAGACAGGGGCAGAGACAGCGACACAGACAGAGATAGAGACAGGGCAGAGACAGAGACAGAGACAGAGACAGAGATAGAGACAGAGACAGAGACAGAGACCGAGACAGAGACGGAGACAGAGGCAGAGAGAGATCCAGGGACAGAGACGGAGACAGAGTCAGAGGAAGGGACAGCGACAGAGAGAGACAGAGACAGAGACAGAGGCAGTGACAGAGACAGAGACAGAGACAGAGACAGAGACAGAGACAGAGACAGAGACAGAGACAGAGACAGAGACAGAGACAGAGACAGAGACAGAGGCAGAGACAGAGACAGAGACGGGGACAGAGACAAAGACAGAGACGGGGACAGAGACAGAGACAGAGACAGAGACAGAGACAGAGACAGAGACAGAGACAGAGACTTAGACAAAGACAGAGACAGAGACAGAGGCAGGGACGGAGACAGAGACAGAGGCAGAGACAGAGACAGAGACAGAGACAGAGACAGAGACAGAGACAGAGACAGAGACAGAGACAGAGACAGAGACAGAGACAGAGACCGAGACAGACGCAGAGACAGACGCAGAGACAGACGCAGAGACAGAGACAGAGACAGAGACAGAGACAGAGACAGAGACAGAGACAGAGACAGAGACAGAGACAGAGACAGAGACAGAGACAGAGACAGAGACAGAGACAGAGACAGAGGCAGAGTCTCGGACAAAGACAGAGACAGAGACAGAGACAGTGACAGAGTCTCGGACAGAGACAGAGACAGAGACAGAGACAGTGACAGAGGCATAGACAGAGACAGAGGCGGAGGCAGAGACAGAGACAGAGACGGAGACAGAATCAGGGACAGAGACGGAGACAGAGACAGAGGAAGAGACAGCGACAAGGAGAGACAGAGACAGAGACAGAGGCAGAGACAGAATCAGGGACAGAGACGGAGACAGAGACAGAGACAGAGACAGAGACACAGACAGAGACACAGACAGAGACAGAGACAGTGTCAGAGACAGAGACAGAGACAGAGACAGGGACGGAGACAGAGGCAGAGACAGAGACAGAGTCAGAGACAGAGATAGAGACAGAGACAGAGACAGAGACAGAGACAGAGACAGAGACACAGACAGAGACAGAGAGAGTGTCAGAGACAGAGACAGAGGCAGAGACGGAGACAGAGACAGAGACAGAGACAGAGACAGAGACAGAGACAGAGACAGAGACAGAGACAGAGACAGAGACAGAGACAGAGACAGAGACAGAGACAGAGACAGAGACAGAGACAGAGACAGAGGCAGAGGCAGAGACAGAGACAGAGACAGAGACAGAGACAGAGACAGAGACATAGACAGAGACAGAGACAGAGACGGAGACAAAGACCGGGACAGAGACAGAGACACAGACAGAGAGAGAGACAGAGACAGAGGTAGAGACAGAGACAGAGACAGAGACAGAGACAGAGACAGAGGCAGAGATAGAGACAGAGACAGAGACAGAGACAGAGGGAGGGAGAGCGACAGAGGCAGAGACAGAGACAGAGACAGAGACAGAGACAGAGACAGAGACAGAGACAGAGACAGAGACAGAGACAGAGGCAGAGTCTCAGACAGAGAAAGAGACAGGGACAGAGACAGAGACAGAGACAGAGACAGAGACAGAGACTGAGACAGAGACAGAGACAGAGACAGAGACAGAGACAGTGACAGAGACAGAGACAGAGACAGAGACAGAGACTGAGACAGAGACAGAGACAGAGACAGAAACAGAGACGGAGACAAAGACAGAGACAGAGACGGAGACAGAGACAGAGACGGAGTCAGAGGCAGAGACAGAGACAGATACGGAGACAGAGACGGAGACAGAGACAGAGACAGAAACAGAGAAAGAGACAGAGACCGAGACAGAGACAGAGAGAGACAGAGACAGAGACAGAGACAGAGGCAGAGACAGAGACAGAGACAGAGACAGAGACAGAGACGGAGGAAGAGACAGCGACACAGAGAGACAGAGACAGAGACAGAGGCAGTGACAGAGACAGAGACAGAGACAGAGACAGAGACGGAGACAGAGACAGACAGAGACAGAGACAGGGACAGAGACAGAGACAGAGACAGAGACAGAGACAGAGACAGAGACAGAGACAGAGACAGAGACGGAGACAGAGGCAGAGACAGAGACAGATACGGAGACAGAGACGGAGACAGAGACAGAGACAGAAACAGAGAAAGAGACAGAGACCGAGACAGAGACAGAGAGAGACAGAGACAGAGACAGAGACAGAGGCAGAGACAGAGACAGAGACGGAGACAGAGACAGAGACGGAGACAGAGACAGAGACAGAGACAGAGACAGAGACAGAGACAGAGACAGAGACAGAGACAGAGACAGAGACAGAGACAGAGACAGAGACAGAGACAGAGACAGAGACAGAGACAGAGACAGAGACAGAGACAGAGACAGAGAGAGAGACAGAGACAGAGACGGAGACAGAGACAGAGACAGAGGAATAGACAGGGACGGAGACAGAGGCAGCGACAGGCACAGGGAGAGGGACAGGGACAGAGACAGAGACAGAGACAGAGACAGAGGCAGCGACAGGCACAGGGAGAGGGACAGGGACAGAGACAGAGACAGAGACAGAGACAGAGACAGAGACAGAGACAGAGACAGAGACGGAGACAGAGACAGCGACAGAGACAGAGACAGAGACCGAGACAGCCGCAGAGACAGAGACAGAGACAGAGACAGAGACAGAGACAGGGACAGAGGCAGAGACAGAGACAGAGACAGAGGCAGTGTCTCAGACAGAGAAAGAGACAGAGACAGAGACAGAGACAGAGACAGAGACAGATACGGAGACAGATACAGATACAGAGACAGAGACAGACACAGAGACAGATACGGAGACAGAGACGGAGACAGAGACAGAGACAGAAACAGAGACAGAGACAGAGACCGAGACAGAGACGGAGACAGAGGCAGAGACAGAGCCAGGGACAGAGACGGAGACAGAGACAGAGGAAGGGACAGCGACAGAGAGAGACAGAGACAGAGACAGAGGCAGTGACAGAGACAGAGACAGAGACAGAGACAGAGACAGAGACAGAGACAGAGACAGAGACAGAGACAGAGACAGAGACAGAGACAGAGACAGAGACAGAGACAGAGACAGAGACAGAGACAGAGACAGAGACAGAGGCAGAGACAGAGACAGAGACGGGGACAGAGACAGAGACAGAGACGGGGACAGAGACAGAGACAGAGACAGAGACAGAGACAGAGACAGAGACAGAGACAGAGACAGAGACAGAGGCAGGGACGGAGACAGAGACAGAGACAGAGACAGAGACAGAGACAGAGACGGAGACAGAGACAGAGACAGAGACAGAGACAGAGACAGAGACCGAGACAGACGCAGAGACAGACGCAGAGACAGACGCAGAGACAGAGACAGAGACAGAGACAGAGACAGAGACAGAGACAGAGACAGAGACAGAGACAGAGACAGAGACAGAGACAGAGACAGAGGCAGAGTCTCGGACAGAGACAGAGACAGAGACAGAGACAGTGACAGAGGCATAGACAGAGACAGAGGCGGAGGCAGAGACAGAGACAGAGACGGAGACAGAATCAGGGACAGGGACGGAGACAGAGACAGAGGAAGAGACAGCGACAAGGAGAGACAGAGACAGAGACAGAGGCAGAGACAGAATCAGGGACAGACACGGAGACAGAGACAGAGGAAGAGACAGCGACAGAGAGAGAGAGAGACAGAGACAGAGGCAGTGACAGAGACAGAGAGAGAGACAGAGACAGAGACAGAGACAGAGACAGAGACGGAGACAGAGACAGAGACAGAGACAGAGACAGAGACAGAGACAGAGACAGAGACAGAGACAGAGACAGAGACAGAGACAGGGACAGAGACAGAGACAGAGACAGAGACAGAGACAGAGGCAGAGACAGGGACAGAGACAGAGACAGAGACAGAGACAGAGACAGAGACGGAGGCAGAGACAGAGACAGAGTCAGAGACAGAGACAGAGACGGAGACAGAGGCAGAGACACAGGCTGGGACAGAGACAGAGACAGAGACAGAAACAGAGACAGTGACAGATACGGGGACAGGGACAGAGGCAGAGACAGAGACAGAGACAGAGACAGAGACGGAGATAGAGACAGAGACAGAGACAGCGGCAGAGACAGGGACGGAGACCGAGACAGACACACAGACACAGACAGAGACAGAGACAGAGACAGAGACAGAGACGGAGACAGAGACAGAGACGGAGACAGAGGCAGAGACAGAGACAGAGGGAGAGACAGCGACAGAGACAGAGACAGAGACAGAGGCAGAGACAGAGACAGAGACAGAGACAGAGACGGAGACAGAGACAGAGACGGAGACAGAGACAGACAGAGACAGAGACAGAGACAGAGACAGAGACAGAGACAGAGACAGAGACAGAGACAGAGACAGAGACAGAGACAGAGACAGAGACGGAGACAGAGACAGATACGGAGACAGAGACGGAGACAGAGACAGAGACAGAACAGAGAAAGAGACAGAGACCGAGACAGAGACAGAGAGAGACAGAGACAGAGACAGAGACAGAGGCAGAGACAGAGACAGAGACGGAGACAGAGACAGAGACGGAGACAGAGACAGAGACAGAGACAGAGACAGAGACAGAGACAGAGACAGAGACAGAGACAGAGACAGAGACAGAGACAGAGACAGAGACAGAGACAGAGACAGAGACAGAGACAGAGACAGAGACAGAGACAGAGAGAGAGACAGGGACAGAGACGGAGACAGAGACAGAGACAGAGGAATAGACAGGGACGGAGACAGAGGCAGCGACAGGCACAGGGAGAGGGACAGGGACAGAGACAGAGACAGAGACAGAGACAGAGGCAGCGACAGGCACAGGGAGAGGGACAGGGACAGAGACAGAGACAGAGACAGAGACAGAGACAGAGACAGAGACAGAGACAGAGACAGAGACGGAGACAGAGACAGCGACAGAGACAGAGACAGAGACCGAGACAGCCGCAGAGACAGAGACAGAGACAGAGACAGAGACAGAGACAGGGACAGAGGCAGAGACAGAGACAGAGACAGAGACAGAGACAGAGACAGAGACAGAGACAGAGACAGAGCAAGAGAGAGAGACAGAGACAGAGACAGAGACAGAGACAGAGACAGAGACAGAGACAGAGACCGAGACAGACGCAGAGACTGAGACAGAGGCAGAGACAGAGACAGAGACAGAGACAGAGACAGAGACGGAGACAAAGACCGAGACAGAGACAGAGACACAGACAGCGAGAGAGACAGAGACAGAGACAGAGACAGAGACAGAGACAGAGTCAGAGACAGAGACAGAGACAGAGACAGAGACAGGGACAGAGACAGAGTGAGGGACGGAGACAGAGACAGAGACAGAGACAGAGACAGAGACAGAGACAGAGACAGAGACAGGGACAGAGACAGAGACAGAGACAGAGACAGAGACAGAGACGGAGGCAGAGACAGAGACAGAGTCAGAGACAGGGACAGAGACGGAGACAGAGACAGAGGAAGAGACAGCGACAGAGAGAGACAGAGACAGAGACAGAGGGAGTGACAGAGACAGAGACAGAGACAGAGACAGAGACAGAGACAGAGACAGAGACAGAGACAGAGGCAGAGGCAGAGAAAGAGACAGAGACAGAGACAGAGACAGAGACAGATACAGAGACGGAGACAGAGACAGAGACAGAGACAGAGGCAGAGTCTCAGACAGAGAAAGAGACAGAGACAGAGACAGAGACAGAGACAGATACGGAGACAGACAGAGACAGAGACGGAGACAGAGACAGAGACAGAGACAGAGTCAGATACGGAGACAGAGACAGAGACAGAGACAGAGACAGAGACAGAGCAAGAGAGAGAGACAGAGACAGAGACAGAGACAGAGACAGAGACAGAGACAGAGACAGAGACAGAGACCGAGACAGACGCAGAGACTGAGACAGAGGCAGAGACAGAGACAGAGACAGAGACAGAGACGGAGACAAAGACCGAGACAGAGACAGAGACACAGATAGCGAGAGAGACAGAGACAGAGACAGAGACAGAGACAGAGTCAGAGACAGAGACAGAGACAGAGACAGGGACAGAGACAGAGTGAGGGACGGAGACAGAGACAGAGACAGAGACAGAGACAGAGACAGAGACAGAGACAGAGACAGAGACAGAGACAGAGGCAGAGATAGAGACAGAGACAGAGACAGAGACAGAGACGGAGACTGAGACAGAGGCAGAGACAGAGGCAGAGACAGAGGCAGAGACAGAGGCAGAGACAGAGGCAGAGACAGAGGCAGAGACAGAGACAGAGACAGAGACAGAGACAGAGACAGAGACAGAGACGGAGACAAAGACCGAGACAGAGACAGAGACACAGACAGAGAGAGAGACAGAGACGGAGACAGAGACAGAGACAGAGACAGACACGGAGACAGAGACAGAGACAGAGACAGAGACAGAGACAGAGACAGAGACAGAGACAGAGACAGAGACAGAGGCAGAGGCAGAGAAAGAGACAGAGACAGAGACAGAGACAGAGACAGAGACAGAGACGGAGACAGAGACAGAGACAGAGACAGAGGCAGAGTCTCAGACAGAGAAAGAGACAGAGACAGAGACAGAGACAGAGGCAGAGTCTCAGACAGAGAAAGAGACAGAGACAGAGACAGAGACAGAGACAGATACGGAGACAGACAGAGACAGAGACGGAGACAGAGACAGAGACAGAGACAGAGTCAGATACGGAGACAGAGACAGAGACAGAGACAGAGACAGAGACAGAGCAAGAGAGAGAGACAGAGACAGAGACAGAGACAGAGACAGAGACAGAGACAGAGACAGAGACAGAGACCGAGACAGACGCAGAGACTGAGACAGAGGCAGAGACAGAGACAGAGACAGAGACAGAGACAGAGACGGAGACAAAGACCGAGACAGAGACAGAGACACAGATAGCGAGAGAGACAGAGACAGAGACAGAGACAGAGACAGAGTCAGAGACAGAGACAGAGACAGAGACAGGGACAGAGACAGAGTGAGGGACGGAGACAGAGACAGAGACAGAGACAGAGACAGAGACAGAGACAGAGACAGAGACAGAGACAGAGACAGAGGCAGAGATAGAGACAGAGACAGAGACAGAGACAGAGACGGAGACTGAGACAGAGGCAGAGACAGAGGCAGAGACAGAGGCAGAGACAGAGGCAGAGACAGAGGCAGAGACAGAGACAGAGACAGAGACAGAGACAGAGACAGAGACAGAGACGGAGACAAAGACCGAGACAGAGACAGAGACACAGACAGAGAGAGAGACAGAGACGGAGACAGAGACAGAGACAGAGACAGACACGGAGACAGAGACAGAGACAGAGACAGAGACAGAGACAGAGACAGAGACAGAGACAGAGACAGAGACAGAGACCGAGACAGAGACAGAGACAGAGACAGAGACAGAGACAGAGACAGAGACAGAGACAGAGACAGAGACAGAGACAGAGACAGAGACAGAGAGAGAGACAGAGACAGAGACAGAGACAGAGACAGAGACAGAGACAGAGACAGAGACAGAGACAGAGACAGAGACGGAGACATAGACAGAGACAGAGACACAGACAGAGACAGAGACAGTGTCAGAGACAGAAACACAGAGAGAGACGGAGACAGAGGCAGAGACAGAGACAGAGTCAGAGACAGAGACAGAGACGGAGACAGAGGCGGAGCCACAGGCAGGGACAGAGACAGAGACAGAGACAGAAACAGAGACAGAGGCAGATACGGGGACAGAGACAGAGGCAGAGACAGAGACAGAGACAGAGACGGAGACAGAGACAGAGACAGAGACAGCGACAGAGACAGGGACGGAGACAGAGACAGAGACACAGGCACAGACAGAGACAGAGACAGAGACAGAGACGGAGACAGAGACAGGGACGGAGACGGAGACAGCGACACAGACACAGACAGAGACAGAGACAGAGACAGAGACAGAGACAGAGACGGAGACAGAGACAGAGACGGAGACAGAGGCAGAGACAGGGACAGAGACAGAGACAGAGACAGAGGCAGAGATAGAGACAGAGACAGAGACAGAGACAGAGGGAGAGAGAGCGACAGAGGCAGAGACAGAGACAGAGACAGAGACAGAGACGGAGACAAAGACAGAGACAGACGCAGGAACTGAGACAGAGGCAGAGACAGCGAAAGAGACAGGGGCAGAGACAGCGACAGGGACAGAGATAGAGACAGAGACAGAGACAGAGACAGAGACAGAGACAGAGACAGAGACGGAGACGGAGACAGAGGCAGAGACAGATACAGAGACAGAGACAGAGACAGAGACAGAGACAGAGACGGAGACTGAGACAGAGGCAGAGACAGAGGCAGAGACAGAGGCAGAGACAGAGGCAGAGACAGAGACAGAGACAGAGACAGAGACAGAGACAGAGACAGAGACAGAGACAGAGACGGAGACAAAGACCGAGACGGAGACAGAGACACAGACAGAGAGAGAGACAGAGACAGAGGTAGAGACAGAGACAGAGACAGAGACAGAGACAGAGACAGAGACAGAGACAGAGACAGAGGCAGAGATAGAGACAGAGACAGAGACAGAGACAGAGACAGAGACAGAGACAGAGACGGAGACGGAGACAGAGGCAGAGACAGAGACAGAGACAGAGACAGAGACAGAGACAGAGACAGAGACAGAGACAGAGACAGAGACAGAGACAGAGACAGAGACAGAGACAGAGACAGAGACTGAGACAGAGGCAGAGACAGAGGCAGAGACAGAGGCAGAGACAGAGACAGAGACAGAGACAGAGACAGAGACAGAGACAGAGACAGAGACAGAGACAGAGACTGAGACAGAGACAGAGACAGAGACCGAGACAGACGCAGAGACAGACGCAGAGACAGATGCAGAGACAGAGACAGAGACAGAGACAGAGACAGAGACAGAGACAGGGACAGAGACAGAGACAGAGACAGAGACAGAGACAGAGACAGAGGAATAGACAGGGACGGAGACAGAGGCAGCGACAGGCACAGGGAGAGGGACAGGGACAGAGACAGAGACAGAGACAGAGACAGAGGCAGCGACAGGCACAGGGAGAGGGACAGGGACAGAGACAGAGACAGAGACAGAGACAGAGACAGAGACAGAGACAGAGACAGAGACAGAGACAGAGACAGAGACGGAGACAGAGACAGAGACAGAGACAGAGACAGAGACCGAGACAGCCGCAGAGACAGAGACAGAGACAGAGACAGGGACAGAGACAGAGACAGAGACAGAGACAGAGACAGAGACAGAGACGGAGACAGAGACAGAGACAGAGACAGAGGCAGAGTCTCAGACAGAGAAAGAGACAGAGACAGAGACAGAGACAGAGACAGATACGGAGACAGAGACAGAGACAGAGACAGAGTCAGATACGGAGACAGAGACAGAGACAGAGACAGAGACAGAGACAGAGCAAGAGAGAGAGACAGAGACAGAGACAGAGACAGAGACAGAGACAGAGACAGAGACAGAGACCGAGACAGACGCAGAGACTGAGACAGAGGCAGAGACAGAGACAGAGACAGAGACAGAGACGGAGACAAAGACCGAGACAGAGACAGAGACACAGACAGCGAGAGAGACAGAGACAGAGACAGAGACAGAGACAGAGACAGAGTCAGAGACAGAGACAGAGACAGAGACAGAGACAGGGACAGAGACAGAGTGAGGGACGGAGACAGAGACAGAGACAGAGACAGAGACAGAGACAGAGACAGAGACAGGGACAGAGACAGAGACAGAGACAGAGACAGAGACAGAGACGGAGGCAGAGACAGAGACAGAGTCAGAGACAGGGACAGAGACGGAGACAGAGACAGAGGAAGAGACAGCGACAGAGAGAGACAGAGACAGAGACAGAGGCAGTGACAGAGACAGAGACAGAGACAGAGACAGAGACAGAGACAGAGACAGAGACAGAGACAGAGACAGAGGCAGAGGCAGAGAAAGAGACAGAGACAGAGACAGAGACAGAGACAAAGACAGAGACAGAGGCAGAGATAGAGCCAGAGACAGAGACAGAGACAGAGGGAGAGAGAGCGACAGGGGCAGAGACAGAGACAGAGACAGAGACAGAGAGAGAGACAGAGACAGAGACAGAGACAGAGACAGAGGCAGAGACAGAGACAGAGACAGAGACAGAGACAGAGACAGAGACAGAGACAGGGACAGAGACAGAGACAGAGACAGAGACAGAGACAGAGACGGAGGCAGAGACAGAGACAGAGTCAGAGACAGAGACAGAGACGGAGACAGAGGCAGAGACACAGGCTGGGACAGAGACAGAGACAGAGACAGAAACAGAGACAGTGACAGATACGGGGACAGAGACAGAGGCAGAGACAGAGACAGAGACAGAGACAGAGACGGAGATAGAGACAGAGACAGAGACAGCGGCAGAGACAGGGACGGAGACCGAGACAGACACACAGACACAGACAGAGACAGAGACAGAGACAGAGACAGAGACGGAGACAGAGACAGAGACGGAGACAGAGGCAGAGACAGAGACAGAGGGAGAGACAGCGACAGAGACAGAGACAGAGACAGAGGCAGAGACAGAGACAGAGACAGAGACAGAGACAGAGACAGAGACAGGGACAGAGACAGAGACAGAGACAGAGACAGAGACAGAGACAGAGACGGAGACAGAGACAGAGACAGAGACAGAGGCAGAGTCTCAGACAGAGAAAGAGACAGAGACAGAGACAGAGACAGAGACAGATACGGAGACAGAGACAGAGACAGAGACAGAGTCAGATACGGAGACAGAGACAGAGACAGAGACAGAGACAGAGACAGAGACAGAGACAGAGACAGAGACACAGACAGAGGCAGAGGCAGAGAAAGAGACAGAGACAGAGACAGAGACAGAGACAGAGACAGAGACGGAGACAGAGACAGAGACAGAGACAGAGGCAGAGTCTCAGACAGAGAAAGAGACAGAGACAGAGACAGCGACAGAGACAGATACGGAGACAGACAGAGACAGAGACGGAGACAGAGACAGAGACAGAGACAGAGTCAGATACGGAGACAGAGACAGAGACAGAGACAGAGACAGAGACAGAGCAAGAGAGAGAGACAGAGACAGAGACAGAGACAGAGACAGAGACAGAGACAGAGACAGAGACAGAGACAGAGACAGAGACAGAGACCGAGACAGACGCAGAGACTGAGACAGAGGCAGAGACAGAGACAGAGACAGAGACAGAGACGGAGACAAAGACCGAGACAGAGACAGAGACACAGATAGCGAGAGAGACAGAGACAGAGACAGAGACAGAGACAGAGTCAGAGACAGAGACAGAGACAGAGACAGGGACAGAGACAGAGTGAGGGACGGAGACAGAGACAGAGACAGAGACAGAGACAGAGACAGAGACAGAGACAGAGACAGAGACAGAGACAGAGGCAGAGATAGAGACAGAGACAGAGACAGAGACAGAGACAGAGACGGAGACTGAGACAGAGGCAGAGACAGAGGCAGAGACAGAGGCAGAGACAGAGGCAGAGACAGAGGCAGAGACAGAGACAGAGACAGAGACAGAGACAGAGACAGAGACAGAGACGGAGACAAAGACCGAGACAGAGACAGAGACACAGACAGAGAGAGAGACAGAGACGGAGACAGAGACAGAGACAGAGACAGACACGGAGACAGAGACAGAGACAGAGACAGAGACAGAGACAGAGACAGAGACAGAGACAGAGACAGAGACAGAGACAGAGACAGAGACCGAGACAGAGACAGAGACAGAGACAGAGACAGAGACAGAGACAGAGACAGAGACAGAGACAGAGACAGAGACAGAGACAGAGACAGAGACAGAGACAGAGACAGAGACAGAGACAGAGACAGAGACAGAGACAGAGACAGAGACAGAGACAGAGACAGAGACAGAGACGGAGACATAGACAGAGACAGAGACACAGACAGAGACAGAGACAGTGTCAGAGACAGAAACACAGAGAGAGACGGAGACAGAGGCAGAGACAGAGACAGAGTCAGAGACAGAGACAGAGACGGAGACAGAGGCGGAGCCACAGGCAGGGACAGAGACAGAGACAGAGACAGAAACAGAGACAGAGGCAGATACGGGGACAGAGACAGAGGCAGAGACAGAGACAGAGACAGAGACGGAGACAGAGACAGAGACAGAGACAGCGACAGAGACAGGGACGGAGACAGAGACAGAGACACAGGCACAGACAGAGACAGAGACAGAGACAGAGACGGAGACAGAGACAGGGACGGAGACGGAGACAGCGACACAGACACAGACAGAGACAGAGACAGAGACAGAGACAGAGACAGAGACGGAGACAGAGACAGAGACGGAGACAGAGGCAGAGACAGGGACAGAGACAGAGACAGAGACAGAGGCAGAGATAGAGACAGAGACAGAGACAGAGACAGAGGGAGAGAGAGCGACAGAGGCAGAGACAGAGACAGAGACAGAGACAGAGACGGAGACAAAGACAGAGACAGACGCAGGAACTGAGACAGAGGCAGAGACAGCGAAAGAGACAGGGGCAGAGACAGCGACAGGGACAGAGATAGAGACAGGGCAGAGACAGAGACAGAGACAGAGACAGAGACAGAGACAGAGACAGAGACGGAGACGGAGACAGAGGCAGAGACAGATACAGAGACAGAGACAGAGACAGAGACAGAGACAGAGACGGAGACTGAGACAGAGGCAGAGACAGAGGCAGAGACAGAGGCAGAGACAGAGGCAGAGACAGAGACAGAGACAGAGACAGAGACAGAGACAGAGACAGAGACAGAGACAGAGACGGAGACAAAGACCGAGACGGAGACAGAGACACAGACAGAGAGAGAGACAGAGACAGAGGTAGAGACAGAGACAGAGACAGAGACAGAGACAGAGACAGAGACAGAGACAGAGACAGAGGCAGAGATAGAGACAGAGACAGAGACAGAGACAGAGACAGAGACAGAGACTGAGACAGAGGCAGAGACAGAGGCAGAGACAGAGACAGAGACAGAGGCAGAGACAGAGGCAGAGACAGAGACAGAGACAGAGACAGAGACAGAGACAGAGACAGAGACTGAGACAGAGACAGAGACCGAGACAGACGCAGAGACAGACGCAGAGACAGATGCAGAGACAGAGACAGAGACAGAGACAGAGACAGAGACAGAGACAGAGACAGGGACAGAGACAGAGACAGAGACAGAGACAGAGACAGAGACAGAGACAGAGACAGAGACAGAGACAGAGACAGAGACAGAGACAGAGACAGAGACAGAGACAGAGACAGAGACAGAGACAGAGACAGAGACAGAGACAGAGACAGAGACAGAGACAGAGACAGAGACAGAGACAGAGACAGAGACAGAGACAGAGACAGAGACGGAGACAGAGACAGAGACAGAGACAGCGGCAGAGACAGGGACGGAGACAGAGACAGAGACACAGGCACAGACAGAGACAGAGACAGAGACAGAGACGGAGACTGAGACAGAGGCAGCGACAGGCACAGGGAGAGGGACAGGGACAGAGACAGAGACAGAGACAGAGACAGAGACAGAGACAGAGACAGAGACAGAGACAGAGACAGAGACGGAGACAGAGACAGAGACGGATACAGAGACAGAGACAGAGACAGAGACAGAGACAGAGACAGAGACAGAGACAGAGACAGAGACAGAGACAGAGACAGAGACAGAGACAGAGGCAGAGATAGAGACAGAGACAGAGACAGAGACAGAGACGGAGACTGAGACAGAGGCAGAGACAGAGGCAGAGACAGAGGCAGAGACAGAGGCAGAGACAGAGGCAGAGACAGAGACAGAGACAGAGACAGAGACAGAGACAGAGACAGAGACGGAGACAAAGACCGAGACAGAGACAGAGACACAGACAGAGAGAGAGACAGAGACGGAGACAGAGACAGAGACAGAGACAGACACGGAGACAGAGACAGAGACAGAGACAGAGACAGAGACAGAGACAGAGACAGAGACAGAGACAGAGACAGAGACAGAGACCGAGACAGAGACAGAGACAGAGACAGAGACAGAGACAGAGACAGAGACAGAGGCAGAGACAGAGACAGAGACAGAGACAGAGACAGAGACAGAGACAGAGACAGAGACAGAGACAGAGACAGAGACAGAGACAGAGACAGAGACAGAGACAGAGACAGAGACGGAGACATAGACAGAGACAGAGACACAGACAGAGACAGAGACAGTGTCAGAGACAGAAACACAGAGAGAGACGGAGACAGAGGCAGAGACAGAGACAGAGTCAGAGACAGAGACAGAGACGGAGACAGAGGCGGAGCCACAGGCAGGGACAGAGACAGAGACAGAGACAGAAACAGAGACAGAGGCAGATACGGGGACAGAGACAGAGGCAGAGACAGAGACAGAGACAGAGACGGAGACAGAGACAGAGACAGAGACAGCGACAGAGACAGGGACGGAGACAGAGACAGAGACACAGGCACAGACAGAGACAGAGACAGAGACAGAGACGGAGACAGAGACAGGGACGGAGACGGAGACAGCGACACAGACACAGACAGAGACAGAGACAGAGACAGAGACAGAGACAGAGACGGAGACAGAGACAGAGACGGAGACAGAGGCAGAGACAGGGACAGAGACAGAGACAGAGACAGAGGCAGAGATAGAGACAGAGACAGAGACAGAGACAGAGGGAGAGAGAGCGACAGAGGCAGAGACAGAGACAGAGACAGAGACAGAGACGGAGACAAAGACAGAGACAGACGCAGGAACTGAGACAGAGGCAGAGACAGCGAAAGAGACAGGGGCAGAGACAGCGACAGGGACAGAGATAGAGACAGGGCAGAGACAGAGACAGAGACAGAGACAGAGACAGAGACAGAGACAGAGACGGAGACGGAGACAGAGGCAGAGACAGATACAGAGACAGAGACAGAGACAGAGACAGAGACAGAGACGGAGACTGAGACAGAGGCAGAGACACAGACAGAGAGAGAGACAGAGACAGAGGTAGAGACAGAGACAGAGACAGAGACAGAGACAGAGACAGAGACAGAGACAGAGGCAGAGATAGAGACAGAGACAGAGACAGAGACAGAGACAGAGACAGAGACTGAGACAGAGGCAGAGACAGAGGCAGAGACAGAGACAGAGACAGAGGCAGAGACAGAGGCAGAGACAGAGACAGAGACAGAGACAGAGACAGAGACAGAGACAGAGACTGAGACAGAGACAGAGACCGAGACAGACGCAGAGACAGACGCAGAGACAGATGCAGAGACAGAGACAGAGACAGAGACAGAGACAGAGACAGAGACAGAGACAGGGACAGAGACAGAGACAGAGACAGAGACAGAGACAGAGACAGAGACAGAGACAGAGACAGAGACAGAGACAGAGACAGAGACAGAGACAGAGACAGAGACAGAGACAGAGACAGAGACAGAGACAGAGACAGAGACAGAGACAGAGACAGAGACAGAGACAGAGACAGAGACAGAGACAGAGACAGAGACAGAGACAGAGACAGAGACGGAGACAGAGACAGAGACAGAGACAGCGGCAGAGACAGGGACGGAGACAGAGACAGAGACACAGGCACAGACAGAGACAGAGACAGAGACAGAGACGGAGACTGAGACAGAGGCAGCGACAGGCACAGGGAGAGGGACAGGGACAGAGACAGAGACAGAGACAGAGACAGAGACAGAGACAGAGACAGAGACAGAGACAGAGACGGAGACAGAGACAGAGACGGATACAGAGACAGAGACAGAGACAGAGACAGAGACAGAGGCAGAGACAGAGACAGAGACAGAGACAGAGACAGAGACAGAGACAGAGACAGAGACAGAGACAGAGACAGAGACAGAGACAGAGACAGAGACAGAGACAGAGACAGAGACGGAGACATAGACAGAGACAGAGACACAGACAGAGACAGAGACAGTGTCAGAGACAGAAACACAGAGAGAGACGGAGACAGAGGCAGAGACAGAGACAGAGTCAGAGACAGAGACAGAGACGGAGACAGAGGCGGAGCCACAGGCAGGGACAGAGACAGAGACAGAGACAGAAACAGAGACAGAGGCAGATACGGGGACAGAGACAGAGGCAGAGACAGAGACAGAGACAGAGACGGAGACAGAGACAGAGACAGAGACAGCGACAGAGACAGGGACGGAGACAGAGACAGAGACACAGGCACAGACAGAGACAGAGACAGAGACAGAGACGGAGACAGAGACAGGGACGGAGACGGAGACAGCGACACAGACACAGACAGAGACAGAGACAGAGACAGAGACAGAGACAGAGACGGAGACAGAGACAGAGACGGAGACAGAGGCAGAGACAGGGACAGAGACAGAGACAGAGACAGAGGCAGAGATAGAGACAGAGACAGAGACAGAGACAGAGGGAGAGAGAGCGACAGAGGCAGAGACAGAGACAGAGACAGAGACAGAGACGGAGACAAAGACAGAGACAGACGCAGGAACTGAGACAGAGGCAGAGACAGCGAAAGAGACAGGGGCAGAGACAGCGACAGGGACAGAGATAGAGACAGGGCAGAGACAGAGACAGAGACAGAGACAGAGACAGAGACAGAGACAGAGACGGAGACGGAGACAGAGGCAGAGACAGATACAGAGACAGAGACAGAGACAGAGACAGAGACAGAGACGGAGACTGAGACAGAGGCAGAGACAGAGGCAGAGACAGAGGCAGAGACAGAGGCAGAGACAGAGACAGAGACAGAGACAGAGACAGAGACAGAGACAGAGACAGAGACGGAGACAAAGACCGAGACGGAGACAGAGACACAGACAGAGAGAGAGACAGAGACAGAGGTAGAGACAGAGACAGAGACAGAGACAGAGACAGAGACAGAGACAGAGACAGAGGCAGAGATAGAGACAGAGACAGAGACAGAGACAGAGACAGAGACAGAGACTGAGACAGAGGCAGAGACAGAGGCAGAGACAGAGACAGAGACAGAGGCAGAGACAGAGGCAGAGACAGAGACAGAGACAGAGACAGAGACAGAGACAGAGACAGAGACTGAGACAGAGACAGAGACCGAGACAGACGCAGAGACAGACGCAGAGACAGATGCAGAGACAGAGACAGAGACAGAGACAGAGACAGAGACAGAGACAGAGACAGGGACAGAGACAGAGACAGAGACAGAGACAGAGACAGAGACAGAGACAGAGACAGAGACAGAGACAGAGACAGAGACAGAGACAGAGACAGAGACAGAGACAGAGACAGAGACAGAGACAGAGACAGAGACAGAGACAGAGACAGAGACAGAGACAGAGACAGAGACAGAGACAGAGACAGAGACAGAGACAGAGACAGAGACAGAGACGGAGACAGAGACAGAGACAGAGACAGCGGCAGAGACAGGGACGGAGACAGAGACAGAGACACAGGCACAGACAGAGACAGAGACAGAGACAGAGACGGAGACTGAGACAGAGGCAGCGACAGGCACAGGGAGAGGGACAGGGACAGAGACAGAGACAGAGACAGAGACAGAGACAGAGACAGAGACAGAGACAGAGACAGAGACGGAGACAGAGACAGAGACGGATACAGAGACAGAGACAGAGACAGAGACAGAGACAGAGACAGAGACAGAGACAGAGACAGAGACAGAGACAGAGACAGAGACAGAGACAGAGACAGAGACAGAGACAGAGACAGAGACAGAGACAGAGACAGAGACAGAGACAGAGAGAGAGACAGGGACAGAGACGGAGACAGAGACAGAGACAGAGGAATAGACAGGGACGGAGACAGAGGCAGCGACAGGCACAGGGAGAGGGACAGGGACAGAGACAGAGACAGAGACAGAGACAGAGGCAGCGACAGGCACAGGGAGAGGGACAGGGACAGAGACAGAGACAGAGACAGAGACAGAGACAGAGACAGAGACAGAGACAGAGACAGAGACAGAGACAGAGACAGAGACAGAGACGGAGACAGAGACAGAGACAGAGACAGAGACAGAGACCGAGACAGCCGCAGAGACAGAGACAGAGACAGAGACAGAGACAGAGACAGAGACAGGGACAGAGGCAGAGACAGAGACAGAGACAGAGGCAGAGACGGAGACAGAGACAGAGACGGAGACAGAGGCAGAGACATATCCAGGGACAGAGACAGAGACAGAGACAGAGACAGAGACACAGAGACATAGGCACGGAGGCAGAGAAACTGATACAGAGACAAAGAGACAGAGGCAGAGACACTCAGACAGAGACCCAGAGACAGAGACACAGAGACAGAGATGCAGAGACAGAGACACAGAGACGGAGACAGAGACGTAGACAGAGGCAGAGACAGACACAGAGACAGAGACAGAGACGGAGACAGAGACAGAGACAGAGACAGAGACAGAGACAGAGACAGAGACAGGGACAGAGGCAGAGACAGAGACAGAGACAGAGGCAGTGTCTCAGACAGAAACACAGAGACGGAGACAGAGACGTAGACAGAGGCAGAGACAGACACAGAGACAGAGACAGAGACGGAGACAGAGACAGAGACAGAGACAGAGACAGAGACAGAGACAGAGACAGAGACGGATACAAAGACCGAGACAGAGACAGAGACACAGACAGAGAGAGAGACAGAGACAGAGGTAGAGACAGAGACAGAGACAGAGACAAAGACAGAGACAGAGGCAGAGATAGAGACAGAGACAGAGACAGAGACAGAGGGAGAGAGAGCGACAGGGGCAGAGACAGCGACAGAGACAGAGACAGAGACAGAGGCAGAGACAGAGACAGAGACAGAGACAGAGACAGAGACAGAGACAGGGACAGAGACAGAGACAGAGACAGAGACAGATACAGAGACAGAGACGGAGACAGAGACAGAGACAGAGACAGAGGCAGAGTCTCAGACAGAGAAAGAGACAGAGACAGAGACAGAGACAGAGACAGATACGGAGACAGAGACAGAGACAGAGACAGAGTCAGATACGGAGACAGAGACAGAGACAGAGACAGAGACAGAGACAGAGCAAGAGAGAGAGACAGAGACAGAGACAGAGACAGAGACAGAGACAGAGACAGAGACAGAGACCGAGACAGACGCAGAGACTGAGACAGAGGCAGAGACAGAGACAGAGTCAGAGACAGAGACGGAGACAAAGACCGAGACAGAGACAGAGACACAGACAGCGAGAGAGACAGAGACAGAGACAGAGACAGAGACAGAGACAGAGTCAGAGACAGAGACAGAGACAGAGACAGAGACAGGGACAGAGACAGAGTGAGGGACGGAGACAGAGACAGAGACAGAGACAGAGACAGAGACAGAGACAGAGACAGAGACAGGGACAGAGACAGAGACAGAGACAGAGACAGAGACAGAGACAGAGACGGAGACAGAGACAGAGACAGAGACAGAGGCAGAGTCTCAGACAGAGAAAGAGACAGAGACAGAGACAGAGACAGAGACAGATACGGAGACAGAGACAGAGACAGAGACAGAGTCAGATACGGAGACAGAGACAGAGACAGAGACAGAGACAGAGACAGAGCAAGAGAGAGAGACAGAGACAGAGACAGAGACAGAGACAGAGACAGAGACAGAGACAGAGACAGAGACCGAGACAGACGCAGAGACTGAGACAGAGGCAGAGACAGAGACAGAGACAGAGACAGAGACGGAGACAAAGACCGAGACAGAGACAGAGACACAGACAGCGAGAGAGACAGAGACAGAGACAGAGACAGAGACAGAGACAGAGTCAGAGACAGAGACAGAGACAGAGACAGAGACAGGGACAGAGACAGAGTGAGGGACGGAGACAGAGACAGAGACAGAGACAGAGACAGAGACAGAGACAGAGACAGGGACAGAGACAGAGACAGAGACAGAGACAGAGACAGAGACGGAGGCAGAGACAGAGACAGAGTCAGAGACAGGGACAGAGACGGAGACAGAGACAGAGGAAGAGACAGCGACAGAGAGAGACAGAGACAGAGACAGAGGCAGTGACAGAGACAGAGACAGAGACAGAGACAGAGACAGAGACAGAGACAGAGACAGAGACAGAGGCAGAGGCAGAGAAAGAGACAGAGACAGAGACAGAGACAGAGACAAAGACAGAGACAGAGGCAGAGATAGAGCCAGAGACAGAGGCAGAGACAGAGGGAGAGAGAGCGACAGGGGCAGAGACAGAGACAGAGACAGAGACAGAGACAGAGACAGAGACAGAGACAGAGACAGAGACAGAGACAGAGACAGAGACAGAGACAGAGACAGAGACAGAGACAGAGACAGGGACAGAGACAGAGACAGAGACAGAGACAGAGACAGAGACGGAGGCAGAGACAGAGACAGAGTCAGAGACAGAGACAGAGACGGAGACAGAGGCAGAGACACACGCTGGGACAGAGACAGAGACAGAGACAGAAACAGAGACAGTGACAGATACGGGGACAGAGACAGAGGCAGAGACAGAGACAGAGACAGAGACAGAGACGGAGATAGAGACAGAGACAGAGACAGCGGCAGAGACAGGGACGGAGACCGAGACAGACACACAGACACAGACAGAGACAGAGACAGAGACAGAGACAGAGACGGAGACAGAGACAGAGACGGAGACAGAGGCAGAGACAGAGACAGAGGGAGAGACAGCGACAGAGACAGAGACAGAGACAGAGGCAGAGACAGAGACAGAGACAGAGACAGAGACAGAGACAGAGACAGGGACAGAGACAGAGACAGAGACAGAGACAGAGACAGAGACAGAGACGGAGACAGAGACAGAGACAGAGACAGAGGCAGAGTCTCAGACAGAGAAAGAGACAGAGACAGAGACAGAGACAGAGACAGATACGGAGACAGAGACAGAGACAGAGACAGAGTCAGATACGGAGACAGAGACAGAGACAGAGACAGAGACAGAGACAGAGACAGAGCAAGAGAGAGAGACAGAGACAGAGACAGAGACAGAGACAGAGACAGAGACAGAGACAGAGACAGAGACAGAGACAGAGACAGAGCAAGAGAGAGAGACAGAGACAGAGACAGAGACAGAGACAGAGACAGAGACAGAGACAGAGACAGAGACCGAGACAGACGCAGAGACTGAGACAGAGGCAGAGACAGAGACAGAGACAGAGACAGAGACGGAGACAAAGACCGAGACAGAGACAGAGACACAGACAGCGAGAGAGACAGAGACAGAGACAGAGACAGAGACAGAGACAGAGTCAGAGACAGAGACAGAGACAGAGACAGAGACAGGGACAGAGACAGAGTGAGGGACGGAGACAGAGACAGAGACAGAGACAGAGACAGAGACAGAGACAGAGACAGAGACAGAGACAGGGACAGAGACAGAGACAGAGACAGAGACAGAGACAGAGACAGAGACAGAGACCGAGACAGACGCAGAGACTGAGACAGAGGCAGAGACAGAGACAGAGACAGAGACAGAGACGGAGACAAAGACCGAGACAGAGACAGAGACACAGACAGCGAGAGAGACAGAGACAGAGACAGAGACAGAGACAGAGACAGAGTCAGAGACAGAGACAGAGACAGAGACAGAGACAGGGACAGAGACAGAGTGAGGGACGGAGACAGAGACAGAGACAGAGACAGAGACAGAGACAGAGACAGAGACAGGGACAGAGACAGAGACAGAGACAGAGACAGAGACAGAGACGGAGGCAGAGACAGAGACAGACAGAGACAGAGACGGAGACAGAGACAGAGACAGAGACAGAGTCAGATACGGAGACAGAGACAGAGACAGAGACAGAGACAGAGACAGAGCAAGAGAGAGAGACAGAGACAGAGACAGAGACAGAGACAGAGACAGAGACAGAGACAGAGACAGAGACAGAGACAGAGACAGAGACAGAGACAGAGACAGAGACCGAGACAGACGCAGAGACTGAGACAGAGGCAGAGACAGAGACAGAGACAGAGACAGAGACGGAGACAAAGACCGAGACAGAGACAGAGACACAGATAGCGAGAGAGACAGAGACAGAGACAGAGACAGAGACAGAGTCAGAGACAGAGACAGAGACAGAGACAGGGACAGAGACAGAGTGAGGGACGGAGACAGAGACAGAGACAGAGACAGAGACAGAGACAGAGACAGAGACAGAGACAGAGACAGAGACAGAGACAGAGACAGAGGCAGAGATAGAGACAGAGACAGAGACAGAGACAGAGACGGAGACTGAGACAGAGGCAGAGACAGAGGCAGAGACAGAGGCAGAGACAGAGGCAGAGGCAGAGACAGAGGCAGAGACAGAGACAGAGACAGAGACAGAGACAGAGGCAGAGATAGAGACAGAGACAGAGACAGAGACAGAGGGAGAGAGAGCGACAGGGGCAGAGACAGCGACAGAGACAGAGACAGAGACAGAGGCAGAGACAGAGACAGAGACAGAGACAGAGACAGAGACAGAGACAGGGACAGAGACAGAGACAGAGACAGAGACAGATACAGAGACAGAGACGGAGACAGAGACAGAGACAGAGACAGAGGCAGAGTCTCAGACAGAGAAAGAGACAGAGACAGAGACAGAGACAGAGACAGATACGGAGACAGAGACAGAGACAGAGACAGAGTCAGATACGGAGACAGAGACAGAGACAGAGACAGAGACAGAGACAGAGCAAGAGAGAGAGACAGAGACAGAGACAGAGACAGAGACAGAGACAGAGACAGAGACAGAGACCGAGACAGACGCAGAGACTGAGACAGAGGCAGAGACAGAGACAGAGTCAGAGACAGAGACGGAGACAAAGACCGAGACAGAGACAGAGACACAGACAGCGAGAGAGACAGAGACAGAGACAGAGACAGAGACAGAGACAGAGTCAGAGACAGAGACAGAGACAGAGACAGAGACAGGGACAGAGACAGAGTGAGGGACGGAGACAGAGACAGAGACAGAGACAGAGACAGAGACAGAGACAGAGACAGAGACAGGGACAGAGACAGAGACAGAGACAGAGACAGAGACAGAGACAGAGACGGAGACAGAGACAGAGACAGAGACAGAGGCAGAGTCTCAGACAGAGAAAGAGACAGAGACAGAGACAGAGACAGAGACAGATACGGAGACAGAGACAGAGACAGAGACAGAGTCAGATACGGAGACAGAGACAGAGACAGAGACAGAGACAGAGACAGAGCAAGAGAGAGAGACAGAGACAGAGACAGAGACAGAGACAGAGACAGAGACAGAGACAGAGACAGAGACCGAGACAGACGCAGAGACTGAGACAGAGGCAGAGACAGAGACAGAGACAGAGACAGAGACGGAGACAAAGACCGAGACAGAGACAGAGACACAGACAGCGAGAGAGACAGAGACAGAGACAGAGACAGAGACAGAGACAGAGTCAGAGACAGAGACAGAGACAGAGACAGAGACAGGGACAGAGACAGAGTGAGGGACGGAGACAGAGACAGAGACAGAGACAGAGACAGAGACAGAGACAGAGACAGGGACAGAGACAGAGACAGAGACAGAGACAGAGACAGAGACGGAGGCAGAGACAGAGACAGAGTCAGAGACAGGGACAGAGACGGAGACAGAGACAGAGGAAGAGACAGCGACAGAGAGAGACAGAGACAGAGACAGAGGCAGTGACAGAGACAGAGACAGAGACAGAGACAGAGACAGAGACAGAGACAGAGACAGAGACAGAGGCAGAGGCAGAGAAAGAGACAGAGACAGAGACAGAGACAGAGACAAAGACAGAGACAGAGGCAGAGATAGAGACAGAGACAGAGGCAGAGACAGAGGGAGAGAGAGCGACAGGGGCAGAGACAGAGACAGAGACAGAGACAGAGACAGAGACAGAGACAGAGACAGAGACAGAGACAGAGACAGAGACAGAGACAGAGACAGAGACAGAGACAGAGACAGAGACAGAGACAGAGACAGGGACAGAGACAGAGACAGAGACAGAGACAGAGACAGAGACGGAGGCAGAGACAGAGACAGAGTCAGAGACAGAGACAGAGACGGAGACAGAGGCAGAGACACACGCTGGGACAGAGACAGAGACAGAGACAGAAACAGAGACAGTGACAGATACGGGGACAGAGACAGAGGCAGAGACAGAGACAGAGACAGAGACAGAGACGGAGATAGAGACAGAGACAGAGACAGCGGCAGAGACAGGGACGGAGACCGAGACAGACACACAGACACAGACAGAGACAGAGACAGAGACAGAGACAGAGACGGAGACAGAGACAGAGACGGAGACAGAGGCAGAGACAGAGACAGAGGGAGAGACAGCGACAGAGACAGAGACAGAGACAGAGGCAGAGACAGGGACAGAGACAGAGACAGAGACAGAGACAGAGACAGGGACAGAGACAGAGACAGAGACAGAGACAGAGACAGAGACAGAGACGGAGACAGAGACAGAGACAGAGACAGAGGCAGAGTCTCAGACAGAGAAAGAGACAGAGACAGAGACAGAGACAGAGACAGATACGGAGACAGAGACAGAGACAGAGACAGAGTCAGATACGGAGACAGAGACAGAGACAGAGACAGAGACAGAGACAGAGCAAGAGAGAGAGACAGAGACAGAGACAGAGACAGAGACAGAGACAGAGACAGAGACAGAGACAGAGACAGAGACAGAGACAGAGCAAGAGAGAGAGACAGAGACAGAGACAGAGACAGAGACAGAGACAGAGACAGAGACAGAGACAGAGACCGAGACAGACGCAGAGACTGAGACAGAGGCAGAGACAGAGACAGAGACAGAGACAGAGACGGAGACAAAGACCGAGACAGAGACAGAGACACAGACAGCGAGAGAGACAGAGACAGAGACAGAGACAGAGACAGAGACAGAGTCAGAGACAGAGACAGAGACAGAGACAGAGACAGGGACAGAGACAGAGTGAGGGACGGAGACAGAGACAGAGACAGAGACAGAGACAGAGACAGAGACAGAGACAGAGACAGAGACAGGGACAGAGACAGAGACAGAGACAGAGACAGAGACAGAGACAGAGACAGAGACCGAGACAGACGCAGAGACTGAGACAGAGGCAGAGACAGAGACAGAGACAGAGACAGAGACGGAGACAAAGACCGAGACAGAGACAGAGACACAGACAGCGAGAGAGACAGAGACAGAGACAGAGACAGAGACAGAGACAGAGTCAGAGACAGAGACAGAGACAGAGACAGAGACAGGGACAGAGACAGAGTGAGGGACGGAGACAGAGACAGAGACAGAGACAGAGACAGAGACAGAGACAGAGACAGGGACAGAGACAGAGACAGAGACAGAGACAGAGACAGAGACGGAGGCAGAGACAGAGACAGACAGAGACAGAGACGGAGACAGAGACAGAGACAGAGACAGAGTCAGATACGGAGACAGAGACAGAGACAGAGACAGAGACAGAGACAGAGCAAGAGAGAGAGACAGAGACAGAGACAGAGACAGAGACAGAGACAGAGACAGAGACAGAGACAGAGACAGAGACAGAGACAGAGACAGAGACAGAGACCGAGACAGACGCAGAGACTGAGACAGAGGCAGAGACAGAGACAGAGACAGAGACAGAGACGGAGACAAAGACCGAGACAGAGACAGAGACACAGATAGCGAGAGAGACAGAGACAGAGACAGAGACAGAGACAGAGTCAGAGACAGAGACAGAGACAGAGACAGGGACAGAGACAGAGTGAGGGACGGAGACAGAGACAGAGACAGAGACAGAGACAGAGACAGAGACAGAGACAGAGACAGAGACAGAGACAGAGACAGAGACAGAGACAGAGGCAGAGATAGAGACAGAGACAGAGACAGAGACAGAGACGGAGACTGAGACAGAGGCAGAGACAGAGGCAGAGACAGAGGCAGAGACAGAGGCAGAGACAGAGGCAGAGACAGAGACAGAGACAGAGACAGAGACAGAGACAGAGACAGAGACGGAGACAAAGACCGAGACAGAGACAGAGACACAGACAGAGAGAGAGACAGAGACGGAGACAGAGACAGAGACAGAGACAGACACGGAGACAGAGACAGAGACAGAGACAGAGACAGAGACAGAGACAGAGACAGAGACAGAGACAGAGACAGAGACCGAGACAGAGACAGAGACAGAGACAGAGACAGAGACAGAGACAGAGACAGAGACAGAGACAGAGACAGAGACAGAGACAGAGACAGAGAGAGAGACAGAGACAGAGACAGAGACAGAGACAGAGACAGAGACAGAGACAGAGACAGAGACAGAGACGGAGACATAGACAGAGACAGAGACACAGACATTGACAGAGACAGTGTCAGAGACAGAAACACAGAGAGAGACGGAGACAGAGGCAGAGACAGAGACAGAGTCAGAGACAGAGACAGAGACGGAGACAGAGGCGGAGCCACAGGCAGGGACAGAGACAGAGACAGAGACAGAAACAGAGACAGAGGCAGATACGGGGACAGAGACAGAGGCAGAGACAGAGACAGAGACAGAGACGGAGACAGAGACAGAGACAGAGACAGCGACAGAGACAGGGACGGAGACAGAGACAGAGACACAGGCACAGACAGAGACAGAGACAGAGACAGAGACGGAGACAGAGACAGGGACGGAGACGGAGACAGCGACACAGACACAGACAGAGACAGAGACAGAGACAGAGACAGAGACAGAGACAGAGACAGAGACGGAGACAGAGACAGAGACGGAGACAGAGGCAGAGACAGGGACAGAGACAGAGACAGAGACAGAGGCAGAGATAGAGACAGAGACAGAGACAGAGACAGAGGGAGAGAGAGCGACAGAGGCAGAGACAGAGACAGAGACAGAGACAGAGACGGAGACAAAGACAGAGACAGACGCAGGAACTGAGACAGAGGCAGAGACAGCGAAAGAGACAGGGGCAGAGACAGCGACAGGGACAGAGATAGAGACAGGGCAGAGACAGAGACAGAGACAGAGACAGAGACAGAGACAGAGACAGAGACGGAGACGGAGACAGAGGCAGAGACAGATACAGAGACAGAGACAGAGACAGAGACAGAGACAGAGACAGAGACTGAGACAGAGGCAGAGACAGAGACGGAGACAGAGGCGGAGCCACAGGCAGAGACAGAGACAGAGACAGAGACAGAGACAGAGACAGAGACAGAGACAGAGACAGAGACAGAGACAAAGACCGAGACGGAGACAGAGACACAGACAGAGAGAGAGACAGAGACAGAGGTAGAGACAGAGACAGAGACAGAGACAGAGACAGAGACAGAGACAGAGACAGAGGCAGAGATAGAGACAGAGACAGAGACAGAGACAGAGACAGAGACAGAGACTGAGACAGAGGCAGAGACAGAGGCAGAGACAGAGACAGAGACAGAGGCAGAGACAGAGGCAGAGACAGAGACAGAGACAGAGACAGAGACAGAGACAGAGACAGAGACAGAGACAGAGACGGAGACAAAGACCGAGACAGAGACAGAGACACAGACAGAGAGAGAGACAGAGACAGAGGTAGAGACAGAGACAGAGACTGAGACAGAGACAGAGACAGAGACAGAGACAGAGACAGAGGCAGAGATAGAGACAGAGACAGAGACAGAGACAGAGGGAGAGAGAGCGACAGAGGCAGAGACAGAGACAGAGACAGAGACAGAGACGGAGACAAAGACAGAGACAGACACAGGAACTGAGACAGAGGCAGAGACAGCGAAAGAGACAGGGGCAGAGACAGCGACAGGGACAGAGATGGAGACAGGGCAGAGACAGAGACAGAGACAGAGACAGAGACAGAGACAGAGACAGAGACGGAGACGGAGACCGAGACAGAGACAGAGACAGAGACAGAGACAGAGACAGAGACAGAGACAGAGACAGAGACAGAGACAGAGACAGAGACAGAGACAGAGACAGAGACAGAGACAGAGACTGAGACAGAGGCAGAGACAGAGGCAGAGACAGAGGCAGAGACAGAGACAGAGACAGAGACAGAGACAGAGACAGAGACAGAGACAGAGACAGAGACAGAGACAGAGACAGAGACAGAGACTGAGACAGAGACAGAGACCGAGACAGACGCAGAGACAGACGCAGAGACAGATGCAGAGACAGAGACAGAGACAGAGACAGAGACAGAGACAGAGACAGGGACAGAGACAGAGACAGAGACAGAGACAGAGACAGAGACAGAGACAGAGACAGAGACAGAGACAGAGACAGAGACAGAGACAGAGACAGAGACAGAGACAGAGACAGAGACAGAGACAGAGACAGAGACAGAGACAGAGACGGAGACAGAGACAGAGACAGAGACAGCGGCAGAGACAGGGACGGAGACAGAGACAGAGACACAGGCACAGACAGGGACAGAGACAGAGACAGAGACGGAGACTGAGACAGAGGCAGCGACAGGCACAGGGAGAGGGACAGGGACAGAGACAGAGACAGAGACAGAGACAGAGACAGAGACAGAGACAGAGACAGAGACAGAGACAGAGACAGAGACAGAGACGGAGACAGAGACAGAGACGGATACAGAAACAGAGACAGAGACAGAGACAGAGACAGAGACAGAGACAGAGACAGAGACAGAGACAGAGACAGAGACAGAGACAGAGACAGAGACAGAGACAGAGACAGAGACAGAGAGAGAGACAGGGACAGAGACGGAGACAGAGACAGAGACAGAGGAATAGACAGGGACGGAGACAGAGGCAGCGACAGGCACAGGGAGAGGGACAGGGACAGAGACAGAGACAGAGACAGAGACAGAGGCAGCGACAGGCACAGGGAGAGGGACAGGGACAGAGACAGAGACAGAGACAGAGACAGAGACAGAGACAGAGACAGAGACAGAGACAGAGACAGAGACAGAGACAGAGACAGAGACGGAGACAGAGACGGAGACGGAGACAGAGGCAGAGACAGAGACAGAGACAGAGACAGAGACAGAGACAGAGACAGAGACAGAGACAGAGACAGAGACAGAGACAGAGACAGAGACTGAGACAGAGACAGAGACAGAGACAGAGACAGAGACAGAGACCGAGACAGACGCAGAGACAGACGCAGAGACAGATGCAGAGACAGAGACAGAGACAGAGACAGAGACAGAGACAGAGACAGAGACAGAGACAGAGACAGAGACAGAGACAGAGACAGAGACAGAGACGGAGACAGAGACAGAGACAGAGACAGAGACGGAGACGGAGACAGAGGCAGAGACGGAGACAGAGACAGAGACAGAGACAGAGACAGAGACAGAGACAGAGACAGAGACAGAGACAGAGCCAGAGACAGAGACAGAGACAGAGACAGAGACAGAGACAGAGACCGAGACAGACGCAGAGACTGAGACAGAGGCAGAGACAGAGACAGAGACAGAGACAGAGACGGAGACAAAGACCGAGACAGAGACAGAGACACAGATAGCGAGAGAGACAGAGACAGAGACAGAGACAGAGACAGAGTCAGAGACAGAGACAGAGACAGAGACAGGGACAGAGACAGAGTGAGGGACGGAGACAGAGGCAGAGACAGAGACAGAGGGAGAGACAGCGACAGAGACAGAGACAGAGACAGAGGCAGAGACAGAGACAGAGACAGAGACAGAGACAGAGACAGAGACAGGGACAGAGACAGAGACAGAGACAGAGACAGAGACAGAGACAGAGACGGAGACAGAGACAGAGACAGAGACAGAGGCAGAGTCTCAGACAGAGAAAGAGACAGAGACAGAGACAGAGACAGAGACAGATACGGAGACAGAGACAGAGACAGAGACAGAGTCAGATACGGAGACAGAGACAGAGACAGAGACAGAGACAGAGACAGAGACAGAGCAAGAGAGAGAGACAGAGACAGAGACAGAGACAGAGACAGAGACAGAGACAGAGACAGAGACAGAGACAGAGACAGAGACAGAGCAAGAGAGAGAGACAGAGACAGAAACAGAGACAGAGACAGAGACAGAGACAGAGACAGAGACAGAGACAGAGACCGAGACAGACGCAGAGACTGAGACAGAGGCAGAGACAGAGACAGAGACAGAGACAGAGACGGAGACAAAGACCGAGACAGAGACAGAGACACAGACAGCGAGAGAGACAGAGACAGAGACAGAGACAGAGACAGAGACAGAGTCAGAGACAGAGACAGAGACAGAGACAGAGACAGGGACAGAGACAGAGTGAGGGACGGAGACAGAGACAGAGACAGAGACAGAGACAGAGACAGAGACAGAGACAGAGACAGAGACAGGGACAGAGACAGAGACAGAGACAGAGACAGAGACAGAGACAGAGACAGAGACCGAGACAGACGCAGAGACTGAGACAGAGGCAGAGACAGAGACAGAGACAGAGACAGAGACGGAGACAAAGACCGAGACAGAGACAGAGACACAGACAGCGAGAGAGACAGAGACAGAGACAGAGACAGAGACAGAGACAGAGTCAGAGACAGAGACAGAGACAGAGACAGAGACAGGGACAGAGACAGAGTGAGGGACGGAGACAGAGACAGAGACAGAGACAGAGACAGAGACAGAGACAGAGACAGGGACAGAGACAGAGACAGAGACAGAGACAGAGACAGAGACGGAGGCAGAGACAGAGACAGACAGAGACAGAGACGGAGACAGAGACAGAGACAGAGACAGAGTCAGATACGGAGACAGAGACAGAGACAGAGACAGAGACAGAGACAGAGCAAGAGAGAGAGACAGAGACAGAGACAGAGACAGAGACAGAGACAGAGACAGAGACAGAGACAGAGACAGAGACAGAGACAGAGACAGAGACAGAGACCGAGACAGACGCAGAGACTGAGACAGAGGCAGAGACAGAGACAGAGACAGAGACAGAGACGGAGACAAAGACCGAGACAGAGACAGAGACACAGATAGCGAGAGAGACAGAGACAGAGACAGAGACAGAGACAGAGTCAGAGACAGAGACAGAGACAGAGACAGGGACAGAGACAGAGTGAGGGACGGAGACAGAGACAGAGACAGAGACAGAGACAGAGACAGAGACAGAGACAGAGACAGAGACAGAGACAGAGACAGAGACAGAGACAGAGGCAGAGATAGAGACAGAGACAGAGACAGAGACAGAGACGGAGACTGAGACAGAGGCAGAGACAGAGGCAGAGACAGAGGCAGAGACAGAGGCAGAGACAGAGGCAGAGACAGAGACAGAGACAGAGACAGAGACAGAGACAGAGACAGAGACGGAGACAAAGACCGAGACAGAGACAGAGACACAGACAGAGAGAGAGACATCGACGGAGACAGAGACAGAGACAGAGACAGACACGGAGACAGAGACAGAGACAGAGACAGAGACAGAGACAGAGACAGAGACAGAGACAGAGACAGAGACAGAGACCGAGACAGAGACAGAGACAGAGACAGAGACAGAGACAGAGACAGAGACAGAGACAGAGACAGAGACAGAGACAGAGACAGAGACAGAGAGAGAGACAGAGACAGAGACAGAGACAGAGACAGAGACAGAGACAGAGACAGAGACAGAGACAGAGACAGAGACGGAGACATAGACAGAGACAGAGACACAGACATTGACAGAGACAGTGTCAGAGACAGAAACACAGAGAGAGACGGAGACAGAGGCAGAGACAGAGACAGAGTCAGAGACAGAGACAGAGACGGAGACAGAGGCGGAGCCACAGGCAGGGACAGAGACAGAGACAGAGACAGAAACAGAGACAGAGGCAGATACGGGGACAGAGACAGAGGCAGAGACAGAGACAGAGACAGAGACGGAGACAGAGACAGAGACAGAGACAGCGACAGAGACAGGGACGGAGACAGAGACAGAGACACAGGCACAGACAGAGACAGAGACAGAGACAGAGACGGAGACAGAGACAGGGACGGAGACGGAGACAGCGACACAGACACAGACAGAGACAGAGACAGAGACAGAGACAGAGACAGAGACAGAGACAGAGACGGAGACAGAGACAGAGACGGAGACAGAGGCAGAGACAGGGACAGAGACAGAGACAGAGACAGAGGCAGAGATAGAGACAGAGACAGAGACAGAGACAGAGGGAGAGAGAGCGACAGAGGCAGAGACAGAGACAGAGACAGAGACAGAGACGGAGACAAAGACAGAGACAGACGCAGGAACTGAGACAGAGGCAGAGACAGCGAAAGAGACAGGGGCAGAGACAGCGACAGGGACAGAGATAGAGACAGGGCAGAGACAGAGACAGAGACAGAGACAGAGACAGAGACAGAGACAGAGACGGAGACGGAGACAGAGGCAGAGACAGATACAGAGACAGAGACAGAGACAGAGACAGAGACAGAGACAGAGACTGAGACAGAGGCAGAGACAGAGACGGAGACAGAGGCGGAGCCACAGGCAGAGACAGAGACAGAGACAGAGACAGAGACAGAGACAGAGACAGAGACAGAGACAGAGACAGAGACAAAGACCGAGACGGAGACAGAGACACAGACAGAGAGAGAGACAGAGACAGAGGTAGAGACAGAGACAGAGACAGAGACAGAGACAGAGACAGAGACAGAGACAGAGGCAGAGATAGAGACAGAGACAGAGACAGAGACAGAGACAGAGACAGAGACTGAGACAGAGGCAGAGACAGAGGCAGAGACAGAGACAGAGACAGAGGCAGAGACAGAGGCAGAGACAGAGACAGAGACAGAGACAGAGACAGAGACAGAGACAGAGACAGAGACAGAGACGGAGACAAAGACCGAGACAGAGACAGAGACACAGACAGAGAGAGAGACAGAGACAGAGGTAGAGACAGAGACAGAGACTGAGACAGAGACAGAGACAGAGACAGAGACAGAGACAGAGGCAGAGATAGAGACAGAGACAGAGACAGAGACAGAGGGAGAGAGAGCGACAGAGGCAGAGACAGAGACAGAGACAGAGACAGAGACGGAGACAAAGACAGAGACAGACACAGGAACTGAGACAGAGGCAGAGACAGCGAAAGAGACAGGGGCAGAGACAGCGACAGGGACAGAGATGGAGACAGGGCAGAGACAGAGACAGAGACAGAGACAGAGACAGAGACAGAGACAGAGACGGAGACGGAGACCGAGACAGAGACAGAGACAGAGACAGAGACAGAGACAGAGACAGAGACAGAGACAGAGACAGAGACAGAGACAGAGACAGAGACAGAGACAGAGACAGAGACAGAGACTGAGACAGAGGCAGAGACAGAGGCAGAGACAGAGGCAGAGACAGAGACAGAGACAGAGACAGAGACAGAGACAGAGACAGAGACAGAGACAGAGACAGAGACAGAGACAGAGACAGAGACTGAGACAGAGACAGAGACCGAGACAGACGCAGAGACAGACGCAGAGACAGATGCAGAGACAGAGACAGAGACAGAGACAGAGACAGAGACAGAGACAGGGACAGAGACAGAGACAGAGACAGAGACAGAGACAGAGACAGAGACAGAGACAGAGACAGAGACAGAGACAGAGACAGAGACAGAGACAGAGACAGAGACAGAGACAGAGACAGAGACAGAGACAGAGACAGAGACAGAGACAGAGACAGAGACGGAGACAGAGACAGAGACAGAGACAGCGGCAGAGACAGGGACGGAGACAGAGACAGAGACACAGGCACAGACAGGGACAGAGACAGAGACAGAGACGGAGACTGAGACAGAGGCAGCGACAGGCACAGGGAGAGGGACAGGGACAGAGACAGAGACAGAGACAGAGACAGAGACAGAGACAGAGACAGAGACAGAGACAGAGACAGAGACAGAGACAGAGACGGAGACAGAGACAGAGACGGATACAGAAACAGAGACAGAGACAGAGACAGAGACAGAGACAGAGACAGAGACAGAGACAGAGACAGAGACAGAGACAGAGACAGAGACAGAGACAGAGACAGAGACAGAGACAGAGAGAGAGACAGGGACAGAGACGGAGACAGAGACAGAGACAGAGGAATAGACAGGGACGGAGACAGAGGCAGCGACAGGCACAGGGAGAGGGACAGGGACAGAGACAGAGACAGAGACAGAGACAGAGGCAGCGACAGGCACAGGGAGAGGGACAGGGACAGAGACAGAGACAGAGACAGAGACAGAGACAGAGACAGAGACAGAGACAGAGACAGAGACAGAGACAGAGACAGAGACAGAGACGGAGACAGAGACGGAGACGGAGACAGAGGCAGAGACAGAGACAGAGACAGAGACAGAGACAGAGACAGAGACAGAGACAGAGACAGAGACAGAGACAGAGACAGAGACAGAGACAGAGACTGAGACAGAGACAGAGACAGAGACAGAGACAGAGACAGAGACCGAGACAGACGCAGAGACAGACGCAGAGACAGATGCAGAGACAGAGACAGAGACAGAGACAGAGACAGAGACAGAGACAGAGACAGAGACAGAGACAGAGACAGAGACAGAGACAGAGACAGAGACGGAGACAGAGACAGAGACAGAGACAGAGACGGAGACGGAGACAGAGGCAGAGACGGAGACAGAGACAGAGACAGAGACAGAGACAGAGACAGAGACAGAGACAGAGACAGAGACAGAGCCAGAGACAGAGACAGAGACAGAGACAGAGACAGAGACAGAGACCGAGACAGACGCAGAGACTGAGACAGAGGCAGAGACAGAGACAGAGACAGAGACAGAGACGGAGACAAAGACCGAGACAGAGACAGAGACACAGATAGCGAGAGAGACAGAGACAGAGACAGAGACAGAGACAGAGTCAGAGACAGAGACAGAGACAGAGACAGGGACAGAGACAGAGTGAGGGACGGAGACAGAGACAGAGACAGAGACAGAGACAGAGACAGAGACAGAGACAGAGACAGAGACAGAGACAGAGACAGAGACAGAGACAGAGACAGAGACAGAGACAGAGACCGAGACAGAGACAGAGACAGAGACAGAGACAGAGACAGAGACAGAGACAGAGACAGAGACAGAGACAGAGACGGAGACAGAGACAGAGACAGAGACAGAGACAGAGTCAGAGACAGAGACAGAGACGGAGACAGAGGCAGAGACACATTCAGGGACAGAGACAGAGACAGAGACAGAAACAGAGACAGAGACAGATACGGGGACAGAGACAGAGGCAGAGACAGAGACAGAGACAGAGACAGAGACGGAGACAGAGACAGAGACAGAGACAGCGGCAGAGACAGGGACGGAGACAGAGATAGAGACACAGACACAGACAGAGACAGAGACAGAGACAGAGACAGAGACAGAGACAGAGACGGAGACAGAGACAGAGACGGAGACAGAGGCAGAGACATATCCAGGGACGGAGACAGAGACAGAGACAGAGGGAGAGACAGCGACAGAGACAGAGACAGAGACAGAGACAGAGACAGAGGCAGAGATAGAGACAGAGACAGAGACAGAGACAGAGGGAGAGAGAGCGACAGAGGCAGAGACAGAGACAGAGACAGAGACAGAGACGGAGACAAAGACAGAGACAGACGCAGGAACTGAGACAGAGGCAGAGACAGCGAAAGAGACAGGGGCAGAGACAGCGACAGGGACAGAGATAGAGACAGGGCAGAGACAGAGACAGAGACAGAGACAGAGACAGAGACAGAGACAGAGACGGAGACGGAGACAGAGGCAGAGACAGAGACAGAGACAGAGACAGAGACAGAGACAGAGACAGAGACAGAGACAGAGACACAGAGACAGAGACAGAGAGATTCACAGAGACCGAGACACAATGACAGAGGCAGAGACACAGAGACGGATACACAGAGACAGAGATGCAGAGACAGAGACACAGAGACAGAGACAGAGACGGAGACAGAGGCAGAGACAGACACAGAGACGGAGGCAGAGACAGAGACAGAGACAGAGACAGTGACAGAGGCAGAGACAGAGACAGAGGCAGAGACAGAGACAGAGACAGAGACAGAGACAGAGACAGAGACAGAGACAGAGACAGAGACAGAGACGGAGACAGAGACAGAGACAGAGACAGAGACAGAGTCAGAGACAGAGACAGAGACGGAGACAGAGGCAGAGACACATTCAGGGACAGAGACAGAGACAGAGACAGAAACAGAGACAGAGACAGATACGGGGACAGAGACAGAGGCAGAGACAGAGACAGAGACAGAGACAGAGACGGAGACAGAGACAGAGACAGAGACAGCGGCAGAGACAGGGACGGAGACAGAGATAGAGACACAGACACAGACAGAGACAGAGACAGAGACAGAGACAGAGACAGAGACAGAGACGGAGACAGAGACAGAGACGGAGACAGAGGCAGAGACATATCCAGGGACGGAGACAGAGACAGAGACAGAGGGAGAGACAGCGACAGAGACAGAGACAGAGACAGAGACAGAGACAGAGGCAGAGATAGAGACAGAGACAGAGACAGAGACAGAGGGAGAGAGAGCGACAGAGGCAGAGACAGAGACAGAGACAGAGACAGAGACGGAGACAAAGACAGAGACAGACGCAGGAACTGAGACAGAGGCAGAGACAGCGAAAGAGACAGGGGCAGAGACAGCGACAGGGACAGAGATAGAGACAGGGCAGAGACAGAGACAGAGACAGAGACAGAGACAGAGACAGAGACAGAGACAGAGACGGAGACGGAGACAGAGGCAGAGACAGAGACAGAGACAGAGACAGAGACAGAGACAGAGACAGAGACAGAGACAGAGACAGAGACACAGAGACAGAGACAGAGAGATTCACAGAGACCGAGACACAATGACAGAGGCAGAGACACAGAGACGGATACACAGAGACAGAGATGCAGAGACAGAGACACAGAGACAGAGACAGAGACGGAGACAGAGGCAGAGACAGACACAGAGACGGAGGCAGAGACAGAGACAGAGACAGAGACAGTGACAGAGGCAGAGACAGAGACAGAGGCAGAGACAGAGACAGAGACAGAGACAGAGACAGAGACAGAGACAGAGACAGAGACAGAGACAGAGACAGAGACAGAGACGGAGACAGAGACAGAGACAGAGACAGAGACGGAGACGGAGACAGAGGCAGAGACGGAGACAGAGACAGAGACAGAGACAGAGACAGAGACAGAGACAGAGACAGAGCCAGAGACAGAGACAGAGACAGAGACAGAGACAGAGACAGAGACCGAGACAGACGCAGAGACTGAGACAGAGGCAGAGACAGAGACAGAGACAGAGACAGAGACGGAGACAAAGACCGAGACAGAGACAGAGACACAGATAGCGAGAGAGACAGAGACAGAGACAGAGACAGAGACAGAGTCAGAGACAGAGACAGAGACAGAGACAGGGACAGAGACAGAGTGAGGGACGGAGACAGAGACAGAGACAGAGACAGAGACAGAGACAGAGACAGAGACAGAGACAGAGACAGAGACAGAGACAGAGACAGAGACAGAGACCGAGACAGACGCAGAGACAGACGCAGAGACAGATGCAGAGACAGAGACAGAGACAGAGACAGAGACAGAGACAGAGACAGAGACAGAGACAGAGACAGAGACAGAGACAGAGACAGAGACAGAGACAGAGACAGAGACGGAGACAGAGACAGAGACAGAGACAGAGACAGAGTCAGAGACAGAGACAGAGACGGAGACAGAGGCAGAGACACATTCAGGGACAGAGACAGAGACAGAGACAGAAACAGAGACAGAGACAGATACGGGGACAGAGACAGAGGCAGAGACAGAGACAGAGACAGAGACAGAGACGGAGACAGAGACAGAGACAGAGACAGCGGCAGAGACAGGGACGGAGACAGAGATAGAGACACAGACACAGACAGAGACAGAGACAGAGACAGAGACAGAGACAGAGACAGAGACGGAGACAGAGACAGAGACGGAGACAGAGGCAGAGACATATCCAGGGACGGAGACAGAGACAGAGACAGAGGGAGAGACAGCGACAGAGACAGAGACAGAGACAGAGACAGAGACAGAGGCAGAGATAGAGACAGAGACAGAGACAGAGACAGAGGGAGAGAGAGCGACAGAGGCAGAGACAGAGACAGAGACAGAGACAGAGACGGAGACAAAGACAGAGACAGACGCAGGAACTGAGACAGAGGCAGAGACAGCGAAAGAGACAGGGGCAGAGACAGCGACAGGGACAGAGATAGAGACAGGGCAGAGACAGAGACAGAGACAGAGACAGAGACAGAGACAGAGACAGAGACGGAGACGGAGACAGAGGCAGAGACAGAGACAGAGACAGAGACAGAGACAGAGACAGAGACAGAGACAGAGACAGAGACAGAGACACAGAGACAGAGACAAAGACCGAGACGGAGACAGAGACACAGACAGAGAGAGAGACAGAGACAGAGGTAGAGACAGAGACAGAGACAGAGACAGAGACAGAGACAGAGACAGAGACAGAGGCAGAGATAGAGACAGAGACAGAGACAGAGACAGAGACAGAGACAGAGACTGAGACAGAGGCAGAGACAGAGGCAGAGACAGAGACAGAGACAGAGGCAGAGACAGAGGCAGAGACAGAGACAGAGACAGAGACAGAGACAGAGACAGAGACAGAGACAGAGACAGAGACGGAGACAAAGACCGAGACAGAGACAGAGACACAGACAGAGAGAGAGACAGAGACAGAGGTAGAGACAGAGACAGAGACTGAGACAGAGACAGAGACAGAGACAGAGACAGAGACAGAGGCAGAGATAGAGACAGAGACAGAGACAGAGACAGAGGGAGAGAGAGCGACAGAGGCAGAGACAGAGACAGAGACAGAGACAGAGACGGAGACAAAGACAGAGACAGACACAGGAACTGAGACAGAGGCAGAGACAGCGAAAGAGACAGGGGCAGAGACAGCGACAGGGACAGAGATGGAGACAGGGCAGAGACAGAGACAGAGACAGAGACAGAGACAGAGACAGAGACAGAGACGGAGACGGAGACCGAGACAGAGACAGAGACAGAGACAGAGACAGAGACAGAGACAGAGACAGAGACAGAGACAGAGACAGAGACAGAGACAGAGACAGAGACAGAGACAGAGACTGAGACAGAGGCAGAGACAGAGGCAGAGACAGAGGCAGAGACAGAGACAGAGACAGAGACAGAGACAGAGACAGAGACAGAGACAGAGACAGAGACAGAGACAGAGACAGAGACAGAGACTGAGACAGAGACAGAGACCGAGACAGACGCAGAGACAGACGCAGAGACAGATGCAGAGACAGAGACAGAGACAGAGACAGAGACAGAGACAGAGACAGGGACAGAGACAGAGACAGAGACAGAGACAGAGACAGAGACAGAGACAGAGACAGAGACAGAGACAGAGACAGAGACAGAGACAGAGACAGAGACAGAGACAGAGACAGAGACAGAGACAGAGACAGAGACAGAGACAGAGACAGAGACAGAGACGGAGACAGAGACAGAGACAGAGACAGCGGCAGAGACAGGGACGGAGACAGAGACAGAGACACAGGCACAGACAGGGACAGAGACAGAGACAGAGACGGAGACTGAGACAGAGGCAGCGACAGGCACAGGGAGAGGGACAGGGACAGAGACAGAGACAGAGACAGAGACAGAGACAGAGACAGAGACAGAGACAGAGACAGAGACAGAGACAGAGACAGAGACGGAGACAGAGACAGAGACGGATACAGAAACAGAGACAGAGACAGAGACAGAGACAGAGACAGAGACAGAGACAGAGACAGAGACAGAGACAGAGACAGAGACAGAGACAGAGACAGAGACAGAGACAGAGACAGAGAGAGAGACAGGGACAGAGACGGAGACAGAGACAGAGACAGAGGAATAGACAGGGACGGAGACAGAGGCAGCGACAGGCACAGGGAGAGGGACAGGGACAGAGACAGAGACAGAGACAGAGACAGAGGCAGCGACAGGCACAGGGAGAGGGACAGGGACAGAGACAGAGACAGAGACAGAGACAGAGACAGAGACAGAGACAGAGACAGAGACAGAGACAGAGACAGAGACAGAGACAGAGACGGAGACAGAGACGGAGACGGAGACAGAGGCAGAGACAGAGACAGAGACAGAGACAGAGACAGAGACAGAGACAGAGACAGAGACAGAGACAGAGACAGAGACAGAGACAGAGACAGAGACTGAGACAGAGACAGAGACAGAGACAGAGACAGAGACAGAGACCGAGACAGACGCAGAGACAGACGCAGAGACAGATGCAGAGACAGAGACAGAGACAGAGACAGAGACAGAGACAGAGACAGAGACAGAGACAGAGACAGAGACAGAGACAGAGACAGAGACAGAGACGGAGACAGAGACAGAGACAGAGACAGAGACGGAGACGGAGACAGAGGCAGAGACGGAGACAGAGACAGAGACAGAGACAGAGACAGAGACAGAGACAGAGACAGAGACAGAGACAGAGCCAGAGACAGAGACAGAGACAGAGACAGAGACAGAGACAGAGACCGAGACAGACGCAGAGACTGAGACAGAGGCAGAGACAGAGACAGAGACAGAGACAGAGACGGAGACAAAGACCGAGACAGAGACAGAGACACAGATAGCGAGAGAGACAGAGACAGAGACAGAGACAGAGACAGAGTCAGAGACAGAGACAGAGACAGAGACAGGGACAGAGACAGAGTGAGGGACGGAGACAGAGACAGAGACAGAGACAGAGACAGAGACAGAGACAGAGACAGAGACAGAGACAGAGACAGAGACAGAGACAGAGACAGAGACAGAGACAGAGACAGAGACCGAGACAGAGACAGAGACAGAGACAGAGACAGAGACAGAGACAGAGACAGAGACAGAGACAGAGACAGAGACGGAGACAGAGACAGAGACAGAGACAGAGACAGAGTCAGAGACAGAGACAGAGACGGAGACAGAGGCAGAGACACATTCAGGGACAGAGACAGAGACAGAGACAGAAACAGAGACAGAGACAGATACGGGGACAGAGACAGAGGCAGAGACAGAGACAGAGACAGAGACAGAGACGGAGACAGAGACAGAGACAGAGACAGCGGCAGAGACAGGGACGGAGACAGAGATAGAGACACAGACACAGACAGAGACAGAGACAGAGACAGAGACAGAGACAGAGACAGAGACAGAGACAGAGACGGAGACAGAGACAGAGACGGAGACAGAGGCAGAGACATATCCAGGGACGGAGACAGAGACAGAGACAGAGGGAGAGACAGCGACAGAGACAGAGACAGAGACAGAGACAGAGACAGAGGCAGAGATAGAGACAGAGACAGAGACAGAGACAGAGGGAGAGAGAGCGACAGAGGCAGAGACAGAGACAGAGACAGAGACAGAGACGGAGACAAAGACAGAGACAGACGCAGGAACTGAGACAGAGGCAGAGACAGCGAAAGAGACAGGGGCAGAGACAGCGACAGGGACAGAGATAGAGACAGGGCAGAGACAGAGACAGAGACAGAGACAGAGACAGAGACAGAGACAGAGACGGAGACGGAGACAGAGGCAGAGACAGAGACAGAGACAGAGACAGAGACAGAGACAGAGACAGAGACAGAGACAGAGACACAGAGACAGAGACAGAGAGATTCACAGAGACCGAGACACAATGACAGAGGCAGAGACACAGAGACGGATACACAGAGACAGAGATGCAGAGACAGAGACACAGAGACAGAGACAGAGACGGAGACAGAGGCAGAGACAGACACAGAGACGGAGGCAGAGACAGAGACAGAGACAGAGACAGTGACAGAGGCAGAGACAGAGACAGAGGCAGAGACAGAGACAGAGACAGAGACAGAGACAGAGACAGAGACAGAGACAGAGACAGAGACAGAGACGGAGACAGAGACAGAGACAGAGACAGAGACAGAGTCAGAGACAGAGACAGAGACGGAGACAGAGGCAGAGACACATTCAGGGACAGAGACAGAGACAGAGACAGAAACAGAGACAGAGACAGATACGGGGACAGAGACAGAGGCAGAGACAGAGACAGAGACAGAGACAGAGACGGAGACAGAGACAGAGACAGAGACAGCGGCAGAGACAGGGACGGAGACAGAGATAGAGACACAGACACAGACAGAGACAGAGACAGAGACAGAGACAGAGACAGAGACAGAGACGGAGACAGAGACAGAGACGGAGACAGAGGCAGAGACATATCCAGGGACGGAGACAGAGACAGAGACAGAGGGAGAGACAGCGACAGAGACAGAGACAGAGACAGAGACAGAGACAGAGGCAGAGATAGAGACAGAGACAGAGACAGAGACAGAGGGAGAGAGAGCGACAGAGGCAGAGACAGAGACAGAGACAGAGACAGAGACGGAGACAAAGACAGAGACAGACGCAGGAACTGAGACAGAGGCAGAGACAGCGAAAGAGACAGGGGCAGAGACAGCGACAGGGACAGAGATAGAGACAGGGCAGAGACAGAGACAGAGACAGAGACAGAGACAGAGACAGAGACAGAGACAGAGACGGAGACGGAGACAGAGGCAGAGACAGAGACAGAGACAGAGACAGAGACAGAGACAGAGACAGAGACAGAGACAGAGACAGAGACACAGAGACAGAGACAGAGAGATTCACAGAGACCGAGACACAATGACAGAGGCAGAGACACAGAGACGGATACACAGAGACAGAGATGCAGAGACAGAGACACAGAGACAGAGACAGAGACGGAGACAGAGGCAGAGACAGACACAGAGACGGAGGCAGAGACAGAGACAGAGACAGAGACAGTGACAGAGGCAGAGACAGAGACAGAGGCAGAGACAGAGACAGAGACAGAGACAGAGACAGAGACAGAGACAGAGACAGAGACAGAGACAGAGACAGAGACAGAGACGGAGACAGAGACAGAGACAGAGACAGAGACGGAGACGGAGACAGAGGCAGAGACGGAGACAGAGACAGAGACAGAGACAGAGACAGAGACAGAGACAGAGACAGAGCCAGAGACAGAGACAGAGACAGAGACAGAGACAGAGACAGAGACCGAGACAGACGCAGAGACTGAGACAGAGGCAGAGACAGAGACAGAGACAGAGACAGAGACGGAGACAAAGACCGAGACAGAGACAGAGACACAGATAGCGAGAGAGACAGAGACAGAGACAGAGACAGAGACAGAGTCAGAGACAGAGACAGAGACAGAGACAGGGACAGAGACAGAGTGAGGGACGGAGACAGAGACAGAGACAGAGACAGAGACAGAGACAGAGACAGAGACAGAGACAGAGACAGAGACAGAGACAGAGACAGAGACAGAGACCGAGACAGACGCAGAGACAGACGCAGAGACAGATGCAGAGACAGAGACAGAGACAGAGACAGAGACAGAGACAGAGACAGAGACAGAGACAGAGACAGAGACAGAGACAGAGACAGAGACAGAGACAGAGACAGAGACGGAGACAGAGACAGAGACAGAGACAGAGACAGAGTCAGAGACAGAGACAGAGACGGAGACAGAGGCAGAGACACATTCAGGGACAGAGACAGAGACAGAGACAGAAACAGAGACAGAGACAGATACGGGGACAGAGACAGAGGCAGAGACAGAGACAGAGACAGAGACAGAGACGGAGACAGAGACAGAGACAGAGACAGCGGCAGAGACAGGGACGGAGACAGAGATAGAGACACAGACACAGACAGAGACAGAGACAGAGACAGAGACAGAGACAGAGACAGAGACGGAGACAGAGACAGAGACGGAGACAGAGGCAGAGACATATCCAGGGACGGAGACAGAGACAGAGACAGAGGGAGAGACAGCGACAGAGACAGAGACAGAGACAGAGACAGAGACAGAGGCAGAGATAGAGACAGAGACAGAGACAGAGACAGAGGGAGAGAGAGCGACAGAGGCAGAGACAGAGACAGAGACAGAGACAGAGACGGAGACAAAGACAGAGACAGACGCAGGAACTGAGACAGAGGCAGAGACAGCGAAAGAGACAGGGGCAGAGACAGCGACAGGGACAGAGATAGAGACAGGGCAGAGACAGAGACAGAGACAGAGACAGAGACAGAGACAGAGACAGAGACGGAGACGGAGACAGAGGCAGAGACAGAGACAGAGACAGAGACAGAGACAGAGACAGAGACAGAGACAGAGACAGAGACAGAGACACAGAGACAGAGACAGAGAGATTCACAGAGACCGAGACACAATGACAGAGGCAGAGACACAGAGACGGATACACAGAGACAGAGATGCAGAGACAGAGACACAGAGACAGAGACAGAGACGGAGACAGAGGCAGAGACAGACACAGAGACGGAGGCAGAGACAGAGACAGAGACAGAGACAGTGACAGAGGCAGAGACAGAGACAGAGGCAGAGACAGAGACAGAGACAGAGACAGAGACAGAGACAGAGACAGAGACAGAGACAGAGACAGAGACAGAGACAGAGACAGAGACAGGGACAGAGACAGAGACAGAGACAGAGACAGAGACAGAGACGGAGGCAGAAACAGAGACAGAGACAAATACGGGGACAGAGACAGAGACAGAGACAGAGACGGAGACAGAGACAGAGACGGAGACAGAGACAGAGACAGAGACAGAGACAGAGACAGAGACAGAGACAGAGACAGAGACAGAGACAGAGACCGAGACAGAGACAGAGACAGAGACAGAGACAGAGACAGAGACAGAGACAGAGACAGAGACAGAGACAGAGACAGAGACAGAGACACAGAGACAGAGACAGAGAGATTCACAGAGACCGAGACGCAATGACAGAGGCAGAGACACAGAGACGGATACACAGAGACAGAGATGCAGAGACAGAGACAGAGACAGAGACAGAGACAGGGACAGAGACAGAGGCAGGGACGGAGACAGAGACAGAGACAGAGACAGAGACAGAGACAGAGACAGAGACAGAGACAGAGACAGAGACAGAGACAGAGACCGAGACAGACGCAGAGACAGACGCAGAGACAGATGCAGAGACAGAGACAGAGACAGAGACAGAGACAGAGACAGAGACAGAGACAGAGACAGAGACAGAGACAGAGACAGAGACAGAGACAGAGACAGAGACAGAGACAGAGACAGAGACAGAGACAGAGACGGAGACAGAGACAGAGACAGAGACAGAGACAGAGACAGAGACGGAGACAGAGGCAGAGACACAGGCAGGGACAGAGACAGAGACAGAGACAGAAACAGAGACAGGGACGGAGACAGAGACAGCGACACAGACACAGACAGAGACAGAGGCAGAGACAGAGACAGAGACAGAGACAGAGACAGAGACGGAGACAGAGACAGAGACGGAGACAGAGGCAGAGACATATCCAGGGACGGAGACAGAGACAGAGACAGAGGGAGAGACAGCGACAGAGACAGAGACAGAGACAGAGACAGAGACAGAGACAGAGACACAGAGACATAGGCACGGAGGCAGAGAAACTGATACAGAGACAAAGAGACAGAGGCAGAGACACTCAGACAGAGACCCATAGACAGAGACACAGAGACAGAGATGCAGAGACAGAGACACAGAGACGGAGACAGAGACGGAGACAGAGGCAGAAACAGACACAGAGACAGAGACAGAGACGGAGACAGAGACAGAGACATAGACAGAGACAGAGACAGAGACAGAGACAGAGACAGAGACAGAGACAGAGACTGAGACAGAGGCAGAGACAGAGGCAGAGACAGAGGCAGAGACAGAGGCAGAGACAGAGACAGAGACAGAGACAGAGACAGAGACAGAGACAGAGACAGAGACAGAGACAGAGACGGAGACAAAGACCGAGACGGAGACAGAGACACAGACAGAGAGAGAGACAGAGACAGAGACAGAGACAGAGACAGAGACAGAGACAGAGACAGAGACAGAGACGGAGACAGTGACAGAGACAGAGACAGAGACAGAGACAGAGACAGAGACGGAGACAGAGGCAGAGACAGAGACAGAGACAGAGGGAGAGAGAGCGACAGAGGCAGAGACAGAGACAGAGACAGAGACAGAGGCGGAGACAAAGACAGAGACAGACGCAGAAACTGAGACAGAGGCAGAGACAGCGAAAGAGACAGGGGCAGAGACAGCGACAGGGACAGAGATAGAGACAGGGCAGAGACAGAGACAGAGACAGAGACAGAGACAGAGACAGAGACAGAGACAGAGACAGAGACGGAGACGGAGACAGAGGCAGAGACAGATACAGAGACAGAGACAGAGACAGAGACAGAGACAGAGACAGAGACTGAGACAGAGGCAGAGACAGAGGCAGAGACAGAGGCAGGGACAGAGGCAGAGACAGAGACAGAGACAGAGACAGAGACAGAGACAGAGACAGAGACAGAGACGGAGACAAAGACCCAGACGGAGACAGAGACACAGACAGAGAGAGAGACAGAGACAGAGGTAGAGACAGAGACAGAGACAGAGACAGAGACAGACACAGAGACAGAGGCAGAGATAGAGACAGAGACAGAGACAGAGACAGAGACAGAGACAGAGACTGAGACAGAGGCAGAGACAGAGGCAGAGACAGAGACAGAGACAGAGGCAGAGACAGAGGCAGAGACAGAGACAGAGACAGAGACAGAGACAGAGACAGAGACAGAGACAGAGACAGAGACAGAGACGGAGACAAAGACCGAGACAGAGACAGAGACACAGACAGAGAGAGAGACAGAGACAGAGGTAGAGACAGAGACAGAGACAGAGACAGAGACAGAGACAGAGACAGAGACAGAGGCAAAGATAGAGACAGAGACAGAGACAGAGACAGAGGGAGAGAGAGCGACAGAGGCAGAGACAGAGACAGAGACAGAGACAGAGACGGAGACAAAGACAGAGACAGACGCAGGAACTGAGACAGAGGCAGAGACAGCGAAAGAGACAGGGGCAGAGACAGCGACAGGGACAGAGATAGAGACAGGGCAGAGACAGAGACAGAGACAGAGACAGAGACAGAGACAGAGACAGAGACGGAGACGGAGACAGAGGCAGAGACAGAGACAGAGACAGAGACAGAGACAGAGACAGAGACAGAGACAGAGACAGAGACAGAGACAGAGACAGAGACAGAGACAGAGACAGAGACTGAGACAGAGGCAGAGACAGAGGCAGAGACAGAGGCAGAGACAGAGACAGAGACAGAGACAGAGACAGAGACAGAGACTGAGACAGAGACAGAGACCGAGACAGACGCAGAGACAGACGCAGAGACAGATGCAGAGACAGAGACAGAGACAGAGACAGAGACAGAGACAGAGACAGAGACAGAGACAGAGACAGAGACAGAGACAGAGACAGAGACAGAGACAGAGACAGAGACAGAGACAGAGACAGAGACAGAGACAGAGACAGAGACAGAGACAGAGACAGAGACAGAGACAGAGACAGAGACAGAGACAGAGACGGAGACAGAGACAGGGACAGAGACAGCGGCAGAGACAGGGACGGAGACAGAGACAGAGACACAGGCACAGACAGAGACAGAGACAGAGACAGAGACGGAGACAGAGACAGAGACGGAGACTGAGACAGAGGCAGCGACAGGCACAGGGAGAGGGACAGGGACAGAGACAGGGACAGAGACAGAGACAGAGACAGAGACAGAGACAGAGACAGAGACAGAGACAGAGACAGAGACAGAGACAGAGACAGAGACAGAGACAGAGACAGAGACAGAGACAGAGACAGAGACAGAGACAGAGACAGAGACGGAGACAGAGACAGAGACGGAGACAGAGACAGAGACAGAGACAGAGACAGAGACAGAGACAGAGACAGAGACAGAGACAGAGACAGAGACAGAGACAGAGACAGAGAGAGAGACAGAGAGAGAGACAGGGACAGAGACGGAGACAGAGACAGAGACAGAGGAATAGACAGGGACGGAGACAGAGGCAGCGACAGGCACAGGGAGAGGGACAGGGACAGAGACAGAGACAGAGACAGAGACAGAGGCAGCGACAGGCACAGGGAGAGGGACAGGGACAGAGACAGAGACAGAGACAGAGACAGAGACAGAGACAGAGACAGAGACAGAGACAGAGACAGAGACAGAGACAGAGGCAGAGACGGAGACAGAGACAGAGACAGAGACAGAGACAGAGACCGAGACAGCCGCAGAGACAGAGACAGAGACAGAGACAGAGACAGAGACAGAGACAGAGACAGGGACAGAGGCAGAGACAGAGACAGAGACAGAGACAGAGACAGAGACAGAGACAGAGACAGAGACAGAGACAGAGACGGAGACAGAGACAGAGACAGAGACAGAGACAGAGACCGAGACAGCCGCAGAGACAGAGACAGAGACAGAGACAGAGACAGAGACAGAGACAGGGACAGAGGCAGAGACAGAGACAGAGACAGAGGCAGTGTCTCAGACAGAGAAAGAGACAGAGACAGAGACAGAGACAGAGACAGATACGGAGACAGATACAGATACAGAGACAGAGACAGACACAGAGACAGATACGGAGACAGAGACGGAGACAGAGACAGAGACAGAAACAGAGACAGAGACAGAGACCGAGACAGAGACGGAGACAGAGACAGAGACAGAGACAGAGACAGAGACAGAGACAGAGACGGAGACAAAGACCGAGACGGAGACAGAGACACAGACAGAGAGAGAGACAGAGACAGAGACAGAGACAGAGACAGAGACAGAGACAGAGACAGAGACAGAGACGGAGACAGTGACAGAGACAGAGACAGAGACAGAGACAGAGACAGAGACGGAGACAGAGGCAGAGACAGAGACAGAGACAGAGGGAGAGAGAGCGACAGAGGCAGAGACAGAGACAGAGACAGAGACAGAGGCGGAGACAAAGACAGAGACAGACGCAGGAACTGAGACAGAGGCAGAGACAGCGAAAGAGACAGGGGCAGAGACAGCGACAGGGACAGAGATAGAGACAGGGCAGAGACAGAGACAGAGACAGAGACAGAGACAGAGACAGAGACAGAGACAGAGACGGAGACGGAGACAGAGGCAGAGACAGATACAGAGACAGAGACAGAGACAGAGACAGAGACAGAGACAGAGACAGAGACAGAGACAGAGACAGAGACAGAGACAGAGACAGAGACAGAGACAGAGAGAGAGACAGAGAGAGAGACAGGGACAGAGACGGAGACAGAGACAGAGACAGAGGAATAGACAGGGACGGAGACAGAGGCAGCGACAGGCACAGGGAGAGGGACAGGGACAGAGACAGAGACAGAGACAGAGACAGAGGCAGCGACAGGCACAGGGAGAGGGACAGGGACAGAGACAGAGACAGAGACAGAGACAGAGACAGAGACAGAGACAGAGACAGAGACAGAGACAGAGACAGAGACAGAGACGGAGACAGAGACAGAGACAGAGACAGAGACAGAGACCGAGACAGCCGCAGAGACAGAGACAGAGACAGAGACAGAGACAGAGACAGAGACAGAGACAGGGACAGAGGCAGAGACAGAGACAGAGACAGAGACAGAGACAGAGACAGAGACAGAGACAGAGACAGAGACAGAGACGGAGACAGAGACAGAGACAGAGACAGAGACAGAGACCGAGACAGCCGCAGAGACAGAGACAGAGACAGAGACAGAGACAGAGACAGAGACAGGGACAGAGGCAGAGACAGAGACAGAGACAGAGGCAGTGTCTCAGACAGAGAAAGAGACAGAGACAGAGACAGAGACAGAGACAGATACGGAGACAGATACAGATACAGAGACAGAGACAGACACAGAGACAGATACGGAGACAGAGACGGAGACAGAGACAGAGACAGAAACAGAGACAGAGACAGAGACCGAGACAGAGACGGAGACAGAGACAGAGACAGAGACAGAGACAGAGACAGAGACAGAGACGGAGACAAAGACCGAGACGGAGACAGAGACACAGACAGAGAGAGAGACAGAGACAGAGACAGAGACAGAGACAGAGACAGAGACAGAGACAGAGACAGAGACGGAGACAGTGACAGAGACAGAGACAGAGACAGAGACAGAGACAGAGACGGAGACAGAGGCAGAGACAGAGACAGAGACAGAGGGAGAGAGAGCGACAGAGGCAGAGACAGAGACAGAGACAGAGACAGAGGCGGAGACAAAGACAGAGACAGACGCAGGAACTGAGACAGAGGCAGAGACAGCGAAAGAGACAGGGGCAGAGACAGCGACAGGGACAGAGATAGAGACAGGGCAGAGACAGAGACAGAGACAGAGACAGAGACAGAGACAGAGACAGAGACAGAGACAGAGACGGAGACGGAGACAGAGGCAGAGACAGATACAGAGACAGAGACAGAGACAGAGACAGAGACAGAGGCAGAGACAGAGACAGAGACGGGGACAGAGACAGAGACAGAGACGGGGACAGAGACAGAGACAGAGACAGAGACAGAGACAGAGACAGAGACACAGACAAAGACAGAGACAGAGACAGAGGCAGGAACGGAGACAGAGACAGAGACAGAGACAGAGACAGAGACAGAGACAGAGACAGAGACAGAGACAGAGACAGAGACAGAGACAGAGACCGAGACAGACGCAGAGACAGACGCAGAGACAGACGCAGAGACAGAGACAGAGACAGAGACAGAGACAGAGACAGAGACAGAGACAGAGACAGAGACAGAGACAGAGACAGAGACAGAGACAGAGGCAGAGTCTCGGACAGAGACAGAGACAGAGACAGTGACAGAGGCATAGACAGAGACAGAGGCGGAGGCAGAGACAGAGACAGAGACGGAGACAGAATCAGGGACAGGGACGGAGACAGAGACAGAGGAAGAGACAGCGACAAGGAGAGACAGAGACAGAGACAGAGGCAGAGACAGAATCAGGGACAGACACGGAGACAGAGACAGAGGAAGAGACAGCGACAGAGAGAGAGAGAGACAGAGACAGAGGCAGTGACAGAGACAGAGAGAGAGACAGAGACAGAGACAGAGACAGAGACAGAGACGGAGACAGAGGCAGAGACGGAGAGAGAGACAGAGACAGAGACAGAGACAGAGACAGAGACAGAGACAGAGACCGAGACAGACGCAGAGACAGAGACCGAGACAGAGACAGAGACACAGACAGAGAGAGAGACAGAGACAGAGGTAGAGACAGAGACAGAGACAGAGACAAAGACAGAGACAGAGGCAGAGATAGAGCCAGAGACAGAGACAGAGACAGAGGGAGAGAGAGCGACAGGGGCAGAGACAGAGACAGAGACAGAGACAGAGACAGAGACAGAGACGGATACAAAGACCGAGACAGAGACAGAGACACAGACAGAGAGAGAGACAGAGACAGAAGTAGAGACAGAGACAGAGACAGTGACAAAGACAGAGACAGAGGCAGAGATAGAGACAGAGACAGAGACAGAGACAGAGGGAGAGAGAGCGACAGGGGCAGAGACAGAGACAGAGACAGAGACAGAGACAGAGACAGAGACAGAGACAGAGACAGAGACAGAGACACAGACAGAGAGAGAGACAGAGACAGAGGTAGAGACAGAGACAGAGACAGAGGCAGTGTCTCAGACAGAGAAAGAGACAGAGACAGAGACAGAGACAGAGACAGATACGGAGACAGATACAGATACAGAGACAGAGACAGACACAGAGACAGATACGGAGACAGAGACGGAGACAGAGACAGAGACAGAAACAGAGACAGAGACAGAGACCGAGACAGAGACGGAGACAGAGGCAGAGACAGAGCCAGGGACAGAGACGGAGACAGAGACAGAGGAAGGGACAGCGACAGAGAGAGACAGAGACAGAGACAGAGGCAGTGACAGAGACAGAGACAGAGACAGAGACAGAGACAGAGACAGAGACAGAGACAGAGACAGAGACAGAGACAGAGACAGAGACAGAGACAGAGACAGAGACAGAGACAGAGACAGAGACAGAGACAGAGGCAGAGACAGAGACAGAGACGGGGACAGAGACAGAGACAGAGACGGGGACAGAGACAGAGACAGAGACAGAGACAGAGACAGAGACACAGACAAAGACAGAGACAGAGACAGAGGCAGGGACGGAGACAGAGACAGAGACAGAGACAGAGACAGAGACAGAGACAGAGACCGAGACAGACGCAGAGACAGAGACAGAGACAGAGACCGAGACAGACGCAGAGACAGACGCAGAGACAGACGTAGAGACAGAGACAGAGACAGAGACAGAGACAGAGACAGAGACAGAGACAGAGACAGAGACAGAGACAGAGACAGAGACAGAGACAGAGACAGAGACAGAGACAGAGGCAGAGTCTCGGACAGAGACAGAGACAGAGACAGAGACAGTGACAGAGGCAGAGACAGAGACAGAGGCGGAGGCAGAGACAGAGACAGAGACGGAGACAGAATCAGGGACAGGGACGGAGACAGAGACAGTGGAAGAGACAGCGACAAGGAGAGACAGAGACAGAGACAGAGGCAGAGACAGAATCAGGGACAGACACGGAGACAGAGACAGAGGAAGGGACAGCGACAGAGAGAGAGAGACAGAGACAGAGGCAGTGACAGAGACAGAGAGAGAGACAGAGACAGAGACAGAGACAGAGACAGAGACGGAGACAGAGGCAGAGACAGAGACAGAGACAGAGACAGAGACAGAGACAGAGACAGAGACAGAGACGGAGACAGAGACAGAGACAGAGACAGAGACAGAGACAGAGACAGAGACAGAGACCGAGACAGACGCAGAGACAGAGACCGAGACAGAGACAGAGACACAGACAGAGAGAGAGACAGAGACAGAGGTAGAGACAGAGACAGAGACAGAGACAAAGACAGAGACAGAGGCAGAGATAGAGCCAGAGACAGAGACAGAGACAGAGGGAGAGAGAGCGACAGGGGCAGAGACAGAGACAGAGACAGAGACAGAGACAGAGACAGAGACGGATACAAAGACCGAGACAGAGACAGAGACACAGACAGAGAGAGAGACAGAGACAGAGGTAGAGACAGAGACAGAGACAGTGACAAAGACAGAGACAGAGGCAGAGATAGAGACAGAGACAGAGACAGAGACAGAGGGAGAGAGAGCGACAGGGGCAGAGACAGAGACAGAG
>CAMAOD020000252.1:2100000-2240000 GCA_945859595.2 Megachile willughbiella
AGGCAGAGACATATCCAGGGACGGAGACAGAGACAGAGACAGAGGGAGAGACAGCGACAGAGACAGAGACGGAGACAGAGACACAGACAGAGAGAGAGACAGAGACAGAGGTAGAGACAGAGACAGAGACAGAGACAGAGACAGAGACAGAGACAGAGGCAGAGATAGAGACAGAGACAGAGACAGAGACAGAGGGAGAGAGAGCGACAGAGGCAGAGACAGAGATAGAGAGAGAGACAGAGACAGAGACAGAGACAGAGACAGAGACAGAGACAGAGACAGAGACAGAGACGGAGACAAAGACCGAGACGAAGACAGAGACACAGACAGAGAGAGAGACAGAGACAGAGGTAGAGACAGAGACAGAGACAGAGACAGAGACAGAGACAGAGACAGAGACAGAGACAGAGGCAGAGATAGAGACAGAGACAGAGACAGAGACAGAGACAGAGGCAGAGACAGAGGCAGAGACAGAGGCAGAGATAGAGACAGAGACAGAGACAGAGACAGAGACAGAGACAGAGACAGAGACAGAGACAGAGACGGAGACAAAGACCGAGACGGAGACAGAGACACAGACAGAGAGAGAGACAGAGACAGAGACAGAGACAGAGACAGAGACAGAGACAGAGACAGAGACAGAGACAGAGACGGAGACAGAGACAGAGACAGAGACAGAGACAGAGACAGAGACAGAGACGGAGACAGAGGCAGAGACACAGGCAGGGACAGAGACAGAGACAGAGACAGAAACAGAGACAGGGACGGAGACAGAGACAGAGACAGAGACAGAGACACAGACACAGACATAGACAGAGACAGAGACAGAGACAGAGACGGAGACAGAGACAGAGACGGAGACAGAGGCAGAGACATATCCAGGGACGGAGACAGAGACAGAGACAGAGGGAGAGACAGCGACAGAGACAGAGACAGAGACAGAGACAGAGACAGAGACAGAGACAGAGACAGAGACAGAGACAGAGACAGAGACAGAGACAGAGACAGAGACAGAGACAGAGTCAGAGACAGAGACAGAGACAGAGACAGAGACAGCGACAGAGAGAGACAGAGACAGAGACAGAGGCAGTGACAGAGACAGAGACAGAGACAGAGACAGAGACAGAGACAGAGACAGAGGCAGAGGCAGAGAAAGAGACAGAGACAGAGACAGAGACAGAGACAGAGACAGAGACAGAGACGGAGACAGAGACAGAGACAGAGACAGAGGCAGAGTCTCAGACAGAGAAAGAGACAGAGACAGAGACAGAGACAGAGACAGATACGGAGACAGACAGAGACAGAGACGGAGACAGAGACAGAGACAGAGACAGAGTCAGATACGGAGACAGAGACAGAGACAGAGACAGAGACAGAGACAGAGCAAGAGAGAGAGACAGAGACAGAGACAGAGACAGAGACAGAGACAGAGACAGAGACAGAGACAGAGACAGAGACAGAGACAGAGACCGAGACAGACGCAGAGACTGAGACAGAGGCAGAGACAGAGACAGAGACAGAGACAGAGACGGAGACAAAGACCGAGACAGAGACAGAGACACAGATAGCGAGAGAGACAGAGACAGAGACAGAGACAGAGACAGAATCAGAGACAGAGACAGAGACAGAGACAGAGACAGAGACAGAGACAGGGACAGAGACAGAGTGAGGGACGGAGACAGAGACAGAGACAGAGACAGAGACAGAGACAGAGACAGAGACAGAGACAGAGACAGAGACAGAGACAGAGACAGAGACAGAGACAGAGACAGAGACCGAGACAGACGCAGAGACAGACGCAGAGACAGATGCAGAGACAGAGACAGAGACAGAGACAGAGACAGAGACAGAGACAGAGACAGAGACAGAGACAGAGACAGAGACAGAGACAGAGACAGAGACAGAGACAGAGACGGAGACAGAGACAGAGACAGAGACAGAGACAGAGTCAGAGACAGAGACAGAGACGGAGACAGAGGCAGAGACACAGGCAGGGACAGAGACAGAGACAGAGACAGAAACAGAGACAGGGACGGAGACAGAGACAGAGACACAGACACAGACAGAGACAGAGACAGAAACAGAGACAGAGACAGAGACGGAGACAGAGGCAGAGACATATCCAGGGACGGAGACAGAGACAGAGACAGAGGGAGAGACAGCGACAGAGACAGAGACAGAGACAGAGACAGAGACACAGAGACATAGGCACGGAGGCAGAGAAATTGATACAGAGACAAAGAGACAGAGGCAGAGACACTCAGACAGAGACCCAGAGACAGAGACACAGAGACAGAGATGCAGAGACAGAGACACAGAGACGGAGACAGAGACGGAGACAGAGGCAGAGACAGACACAGAGACAGAGACAGAGACGGAGACAGAGACAGAGACAGAGACAGAGACAGAGACAGAGACAGAGACAGAGACAGAGACAGAGACAGAGACAGAGACAGAGACAGAGACTGAGACTGAGACAGAGGCAGAGACAGAGGCAGAGACAGAGGCAGAGACAGAGGCAGAGACAGAGACAGAGACAGAGACAGAGACAGAGACAGAGACAGAGACGGAGACAAAGACCGAGACAGAGACAGAGACACAGACAGAGAGAGAGACAGAGACAGAGGCAGAGACAGAGGCAGAGACAGAGACAGAGACAGAGACAGAGACAGAGACAGAGACAGAGACAGAGACAGAGACGGAGACAAAGACCGAGACAGAGACAGAGACACAGACAGAGAGAGAGACAGAGACAGAGGTAGAGACAGAGACAGAGACAGAGACAGAGACAGAGACAGAGGCAGAGATGGAGACAGAGACAGAAACAGAGACAGAGGGAGAGAGAGCGACAGAGGCAGAGACAGAGACAGAGACAGAGACAGAGACAGAGACGGAGACAAAGACGGAGACAGACGCAGGAACTGAGACAGAGGCAGAGACAGCGAAAGAGACAGGGGCAGAGACAGCGACAGGGACAGAGATAGAGACAGGGCAGAGACAGAGACAGAGACAGAGACAGAGACAGAGACAGAGACGGAGACACAGACAGAGAGAGAGACAGAGACAGAGGTAGAGACAGAGACAGAGACAGAGGCAGTGTCTCAGACAGAGAAAGAGACAGAGACAGAGACAGAGACAGAGACAGATACGGAGACAGATACAGATACAGAGACAGAGACAGACACAGAGACAGATACGGAGACAGAGACGGAGACAGAGACAGAGACAGAAACAGAGACAGAGACAGAGACCGAGACAGAGACGGAGACAGAGGCAGAGACAGAGCCAGGGACAGAGACGGAGACAGAGACAGAGGAAGGGACAGCGACAGAGAGAGACAGAGACAGAGACAGAGGCAGTGACAGAGACAGAGACAGAGACAGAGACAGAGACAGAGACAGAGACAGAGACAGAGACAGAGACAGAGACAGAGACAGAGACAGAGACAGAGACAGAGACAGAGACAGAGACAGAGACAGAGACAGAGGCAGAGACAGAGACAGAGACGGGGACAGAGACAGAGACAGAGACGGGGACAGAGACAGAGACAGAGACAGAGACAGAGACAGAGACACAGACAAAGACAGAGACAGAGACAGAGGCAGGGACGGAGACAGAGACAGAGACAGAGACAGAGACAGAGACCGAGACAGACGCAGAGACAGAGACAGAGACAGAGACCGAGACAGACGCAGAGACAGACGCAGAGACAGACGTAGAGACAGAGACAGAGACAGAGACAGAGACAGAGACAGAGACAGAGACAGAGACAGAGACAGAGACAGAGACAGAGACAGAGACAGAGACAGAGACAGAGGCAGAGTCTCGGACAGAGACAGAGACAGAGACAGAGACAGTGACAGAGGCATAGACAGAGACAGAGGCGGAGGCAGAGACAGAGACAGAGACGGAGACAGAATCAGGGACAGGGACGGAGACAGAGACAGAGGAAGAGACAGCGACAAGGAGAGACAGAGACAGAGACAGAGGCAGAGACAGAATCAGGGACAGACACGGAGACAGAGACAGAGGAAGAGACAGCGACAGAGAGAGAGAGAGACAGAGACAGAGGCAGTGACAGAGACAGAGAGAGAGACAGAGACAGAGACAGAGACAGAGACAGAGACGGAGACAGAGGCAGAGACAGAGACAGAGACAGAGACAGAGACAGAGACAGAGACAGAGACAGAGACGGAGACAGAGACAGAGACAGAGACAGAGACAGAGACAGAGACAGAGACCGAGACAGACGCAGAGACAGAGACCGAGACAGAGACAGAGACACAGACAGAGAGAGAGACAGAGACAGAGGTAGAGACAGAGACAGAGACAGAGACAAAGACAGAGACAGAGGCAGAGATAGAGCCAGAGACAGAGACAGAGACAGAGGGAGAGAGAGCGACAGGGGCAGAGACAGAGACAGAGACAGAGACAGAGACAGAGACAGAGACAGAGACGGATACAAAGACCGAGACAGAGACAGAGACACAGACAGAGAGAGAGACAGAGACAGAGGTAGAGACAGAGACAGAGACAGAGACAAAGACAGAGACAGAGGCAGAGATAGAGACAGAGACAGAGACAGAGACAGAGGGAGAGAGAGCGACAGGGGCAGAGACAGAGACAGTGACAGAGACAGAGACAGAGACAGAGACAGAGACAGAGACAGAGACAGAGACAGAGACAGAGACACAGACAGAGAGAGAGACAGAGACAGAGGTAGAGACAGAGACAGAGACAGAGACAGAGACAAAGACAGAGACAGAGGCAGAGATAGAGCCAGAGACAGAGACAGAGACAGAGGGAGAGAGAGCGACAGGGGCAGAGACAGAGACAGAGACAGAGACAGAGACAGAGACAGAGACAGAGACAGAGACAGAGACAGAGACAGAGACAGAGACAGAGACAGAGACAGAGACAGAGACAGAGACAGAGACAGAGACAGAGACAGAGACAGAGACAGAGACAGAGACAGAGACAGAGACAGGGACAGAGACAGAGACAGAGACAGAGACAGAGACAGAGACGGAGGCAGAGACAGAGACAGAGTCAGAGACAGAGACAGAGACGGAGACAGAGGCAGAGACACAGGCTGGGACAGAGACAGAGACAGAGACAGAAACAGAGACAGTGACAGATACGGGGACAGAGACAGAGGCAGAGACAGAGACAGAGACAGAGACAGAGACGGAGATAGAGGCAGAGACAGAGACAGCGGCAGAGACAGGGACGGAGACCGAGACAGACACACAGACACAGACAGAGACAGAGACAGAGACAGAGACAGAGACGGAGACAGAGACAGAGACGGAGACAGAGGCAGAGACAGAGACAGAGGGAGAGACAGCGACAGAGACAGAGACAGAGACAGAGGCAGAGACAGAGACAGAGACAGAGACAGAGACAGAGACAGAGACAGAGACAGGGACAGAGACAGAGACAGAGACAGAGACAGAGACAGAGACGGAGACAGTGACAGAGACGGAGACAGAGACAGAGACAGAGACAGAGACAGAGGCAGAGTCTCAGACAGAGAAAGAGACAGAGACAGAGACAGAGACAGAGACAGATACGGAGACAGAGACAGAGACAGAGACAGAGACAGAGTCAGATACGGAGACAAAGACAGAGACAGAGGCAGAGACAGAGACAGAGCAAGAGAGAGAGATAGAGACAGAGACAGAGACAGAGACAGAGACAGAGACAGAGACAGAGACCGAGACAGACGCAGAGACTGAGACAGAGGCAGAGACAGAGACAGAGACAGAGACAGAGACGGAGACAAAGACCGAGACAGAGACAGAGACACAGACAGCGAGAGAGACAGAGACAGAGACAGAGACAGAGACAGAGTCAGGGACAGAGACGGAGACAGAGACAGAGGAAGAGACAGAGACAGAGCAAGAGAGAGAGACAGAGACAGAGACAGAGACAGAGACAGAGACAGAGACAGAGACAGAGACAGAGACAGAGACAGAGACAGAGACCGAGACAGACGCAGAGACTGAGACAGAGGCAGAGACAGAGACAGAGACAGAGACAGAAACGGAGACAAAGACCGAGACAGAGACAGAGACACAGATAGCGAGAGAGACAGAGACAGAGACAGAGACAGAGACAGAGTCAGAGACATATCCAGGGACGGAGACAGAGACAGAGACAGAGGGAGAGATAGAGACAGAGACAGAGACAGAGACAGAGGGAGAGAGAGCGACAGAGGCAGAGACAGAGATAGAGAGAGAGACAGAGACAGAGACAGAGGGAGAGAGAGCGACAGAGGCAGAGACAGAGATAGAGAGAGAGACAGAGACAGAGACAGAGACAGAGACAGAGACAGAGACAGAGGCAGAGATAGAGACAGAGACAGAGACAGAGACAGAGGGAGAGAGAGCGACAGAGGCAGAGACAGAGATAGAGAGAGAGACAGAGACAGAGACAGAGACAGAGACAGAGACAGAGGGAGAGAGAGCGACAGAGGCAGAGACAGAGATAGAGAGAGAGACAGAGACAGAGACAGAGACAGAGACAGAGACAGAGACAGAGACAGAGACGGAGACAAAGACCGAGACGAAGACAGAGACACAGACAGAGAGAGAGACAGAGACAGAGGTAGAGACAGAGACAGAGACAGAGACAGAGACAGAGACAGAGACAGAGACAGAGACAGAGGCAGAGATAGAGACAGAGACAGAGACAGAGACAGGGACAGAGACAGAGACAGAGACAGAGGCAGAGACATATCCAGGGACGGAGACAGAGACAGAGACAGAGGGAGAGACAGCGACAGAGACAGAGACGGAGACAGAGACACAGACAGAGAGAGAGACAGAGACAGAGGTAGAGACAGAGACAGAGACAGAGACAGAGACAGAGACAGAGACAGAGGCAGAGATAGAGACAGAGACAGAGACAGAGACAGAGGGAGAGAGAGCGACAGAGGCAGAGACAGAGATAGAGAGAGAGACAGAGACAGAGACAGAGACAGAGACAGAGACAGAGACAGAGACAGAGACAGAGACGGAGACAAAGACCGAGACGAAGACAGAGACACAGACAGAGAGAGAGACAGAGACAGAGGTAGAGACAGAGACAGAGACAGAGACAGAGACAGAGACAGAGACAGAGACAGAGACAGAGGCAGAGATAGAGACAGAGACAGAGACAGAGACAGAGACAGAGGCAGAGACAGAGGCAGAGACAGAGGCAGAGATAGAGACAGAGACAGAGACAGAGACAGAGACAGAGACAGAGACAGAGACAGAGACAGAGACGGAGACAAAGACCGAGACGGAGACAGAGACACAGACAGAGAGAGAGACAGAGACAGAGACAGAGACAGAGACAGAGACAGAGACAGAGACAGAGACAGAGACAGAGACGGAGACAGAGACAGAGACAGAGACAGAGACAGAGACAGAGACAGAGACGGAGACAGAGGCAGAGACACAGGCAGGGACAGAGACAGAGACAGAGACAGAAACAGAGACAGGGACGGAGACAGAGACAGAGACAGAGACAGAGACACAGACACAGACATAGACAGAGACAGAGACAGAGACAGAGACGGAGACAGAGACAGAGACGGAGACAGAGGCAGAGACATATCCAGGGACGGAGACAGAGACAGAGACAGAGGGAGAGACAGCGACAGAGACAGAGACAGAGACAGAGACAGAGACAGAGACAGAGACAGAGACAGAGACAGAGACAGAGACAGAGACAGAGACAGAGACAGAGACAGAGTCAGAGACAGAGACAGAGACAGAGACAGAGACAGGGACAGAGACAGAGTGAGGGACGGAGACAGAGACAGAGACAGAGACAGAGACAGAGACAGGGACAGAGACAGAGACAGAGACAGAGACAGAGACAGAGGCGGAGGCAGAGACAGAGACAGAGTCAGAGACAGGGACAGAGACGGAGACAGAGACAGAGGAAGAGACAGCGACAGAGAGAGACAGAGACAGAGACAGAGGCAGTGACAGAGACAGAGACAGAGACAGAGACAGAGACAGAGACAGAGACAGAGGCAGAGGCAGAGAAAGAGACAGAGACAGAGACAGAGACAGAGACAGAGACAGAGACAGAGACGGAGACAGAGACAGAGACAGAGACAGAGGCAGAGTCTCAGACAGAGAAAGAGACAGAGACAGAGACAGAGACAGAGACAGATACGGAGACAGACAGAGACAGAGACGGAGACAGAGACAGAGACAGAGACAGAGTCAGATACGGAGACAGAGACAGAGACAGAGACAGAGACAGAGACAGAGCAAGAGAGAGAGACAGAGACAGAGACAGAGACAGAGACAGAGACAGAGACAGAGACAGAGACAGAGACAGAGACAGAGACCGAGACAGACGCAGAGACTGAGACAGAGGCAGAGACAGAGACAGAGACAGAGACAGAGACGGAGACAAAGACCGAGACAGAGACAGAGACACAGATAGCGAGAGAGACAGAGACAGAGACAGAGACAGAGACAGAATCAGAGACAGAGACAGAGACAGAGACAGAGACAGAGACAGAGACAGGGACAGAGACAGAGTGAGGGACGGAGACAGAGACAGAGACAGAGACAGAGACAGAGACAGAGACAGAGACAGAGACAGAGACAGAGACAGAGACAGAGACAGAGACAGAGACAGAGACCGAGACAGACGCAGAGACAGACGCAGAGACAGATGCAGAGACAGAGACAGAGACAGAGACAGAGACAGAGACAGAGACAGAGACAGAGACAGAGACAGAGACAGAGACAGAGACAGAGACAGAGACAGAGACAGAGACGGAGACAGAGACAGAGACAGAGACAGAGACAGAGTCAGAGACAGAGACAGAGACGGAGACAGAGGCAGAGACACAGGCAGGGACAGAGACAGAGACAGAGACAGAAACAGAGACAGGGACGGAGACAGAGACAGAGACACAGACACAGACAGAGACAGAGACAGAAACAGAGACAGAGACAGAGACGGAGACAGAGGCAGAGACATATCCAGGGACGGAGACAGAGACAGAGACAGAGGGAGAGACAGCGACAGAGACAGAGACAGAGACAGAGACAGAGACACAGAGACATAGGCACGGAGGCAGAGAAATTGATACAGAGACAAAGAGACAGAGGCAGAGACACTCAGACAGAGACCCAGAGACAGAGACACAGAGACAGAGATGCAGAGACAGAGACACAGAGACGGAGACAGAGACGGAGACAGAGGCAGAGACAGACACAGAGACAGAGACAGAGACGGAGACAGAGACAGAGACAGAGACAGAGACAGAGACAGAGACAGAGACAGAGACAGAGACAGAGACAGAGACAGAGACAGAGACAGAGACTGAGACTGAGACAGAGGCAGAGACAGAGGCAGAGACAGAGGCAGAGACAGAGGCAGAGACAGAGACAGAGACAGAGACAGAGACAGAGACAGAGACAGAGACGGAGACAAAGACCGAGACAGAGACAGAGACACAGACAGAGAGAGAGACAGAGACAGAGGCAGAGACAGAGGCAGAGACAGAGACAGAGACAGAGACAGAGACAGAGACAGAGACAGAGACAGAGACAGAGACGGAGACAAAGACCGAGACAGAGACAGAGACACAGACAGAGAGAGAGACAGAGACAGAGGTAGAGACAGAGACAGAGACAGAGACAGAGACAGAGACAGAGGCAGAGATGGAGACAGAGACAGAAACAGAGACAGAGGGAGAGAGAGCGACAGAGGCAGAGACAGAGACAGAGACAGAGACAGAGACAGAGACGGAGACAAAGACGGAGACAGACGCAGGAACTGAGACAGAGGCAGAGACAGCGAAAGAGACAGGGGCAGAGACAGCGACAGGGACAGAGATAGAGACAGGGCAGAGACAGAGACAGAGACAGAGACAGAGACAGAGACAGAGACGGAGACGGAGACAGAGGCAGAGACAGAGACAGAGACAGAGACAGAGACAGAGACAGAGACAGAGACAGAGACAGAGACTGAGACAGAGGCAGAGACGGAGGCAGAGACAGAGACAGAGACAGAGACAGAGACAGAGACAGAGACAGAGACAGAGACAGAGACAGAGACAGAGACTGAGACAGAGACAGAGACAGAGACAGAGACCGAGACAGAGACAGAGACGGAGACAGAGACAGAGACAGAGACAGCGGCAGAGACAGGGACGGAGACAGAGACAGAGACACAGGCACAGACAGAGACAGAGACAGAGACAGAGACGGAGACAGAGACAGAGACGGAGACTGAGACAGAGGCAGAGACAGAGGCAGAGACAGAGACAGAGACAGAGACAGAGACAGAGACAGAGACAGAGACAGAGACAGAGACAGAGACAGAGACAGAGACAGAGACAGAGGCAGAGGCAGAGAAAGAGACAGAGACAGAGACAGAGACAGACGCAGAGACAGAGACAGAGACAGAGACAGAGACAGAGACAGAGACAGAGACAGAGACCGAGACAGACGCAGAGACAGACGCAGAGACAGATGCAGACACAGAGACAGAGACAGAGACAGAGACAGAGACAGAGACAGAGACAGAGACAGAGACAGAGACAGAGACAGAGACAGAGACAGAGACAGAGACAGAGACAGAGACAGAGACAGAGGCAGAGACAGAGACAGAGACAGAGACAGAGACAGAGACAGAGACAGAGACGGAGACAGAGACAGAGACAGAGACAGAGACAGAGACAGAGACAGAGACGGAGACAGAGGCAGAGACACATTCAGGGACAGAGACAGAGACAGAGACAGAAACAGAGACAGAGACAGATACGGGGACAGAGACAGAGACAGAGACAGAGACAGAGACAGAGACAGAGACGGAGACAGAGACAGAGACAGAGACAGAGACGGAGACAAAGACCGAGACAGAGACAGAGACACAGACAGAGAGAGAGACAGAGACAGAGGTAGAGACAGAGACAGAGACAGAGACAGAGACAGAGACAGAGGCAGAGATAGAGACAGAGACAGAGACAGAGACAGAGACAGAGAGTGAGACAGAGGCAGAGATAGAGACAGAGACAGAGACAGAGACAGAGGGTGAGAGAGCGACAGAGGCAGAGACAGAGACAGAGACAGAGACAGAGACGGAGACAAAGACGGAGACAGACGCAGGGACTGAGACAGAGGCAGAGACAGCGAAAGAGACAGGGGCAGAGACAGCGACAGAGACAGAGACAGAGACAGAGGCAGAGATAGAGACAGAGACAGAGACATATCCAGGGACGGAGACAGAGACAGAGACAGAGGGAGAGACAGCGACAGAGACAGAGACAGAGACAGAGACAGAGACAGAGACAGAGACACAGACAGAGACAGCGACAGAGACAGAGACAGAGACAGAGACAGAGACAGAGACAGAGACAGAGACGGAGACAGAGACAGAGACAAAGACAGAGACAGAGACAGAGACAGAGACAGAGACAGAGACAGAGACAGAGACCGAGACAGACGCAGAGACAGAGACAGAGACAGAGACAGAGACAGAGACAGAGACAGAGACAGAGACAGAGACAGAGACAGAGAGAGAGACAGAGGCAGAGACAGAGACAGAGACAGAGACAGAGACAGAGACGGAGACAAAGACCGAGACAGAGACAGAGACACAGATAGCGAGAGAGACAGAGACAGAGACAGAGACAGAGACAGAATCAGAGACAGAGACAGAGACAGAGACAGAGACAGAGACAGGGACAGAGACAGAGTGAGGGACGGAGACAGAGACAGAGACAGAGACAGAGACAGAGACAGAGACAGAGACAGAGACAGAGACAGAGACAGAGACAGAGACAGAGACAGAGACAGAGACCGAGACAGACGCAGAGACAGACGCAGAGACAGATGCAGAGACAGAGACAGAGACAGAGACAGAGACAGAGACAGAGACAGAGACAGAGACAGAGACAGAGACAGAGACAGAGACAGAGACAGAGACAGAGACGGAGACAGAGACAGAGACAGAGACAGAGACAGAGTCAGAGACAGAGACAGAGACGGAGACAGAGGCAGAGACACAGGCAGGGACAGAGACAGAGACAGAGACAGAAACAGAGACAGGGACGGAGACAGAGACAGAGACACAGACACAGACAGAGACAGAGACAGAAACAGAGACAGAGACAGAGACGGAGACAGAGGCAGAGACATATCCAGGGACGGAGACAGAGACAGAGACAGAGGGAGAGACAGCGACAGAGACAGAGACAGAGACAGAGACAGAGACACAGAGACATAGGCACGGAGGCAGAGAAACTGATACAGAGACAAAGAGACAGAGGCAGAGACACTCAGACAGAGACCCAGAGACAGAGACACAGAGACAGAGATGCAGAGACAGAGACACAGAGACGGAGACAGAGACGGAGACAGAGGCAGAGACAGACACAGAGACAGAGACAGAGACGGAGACAGAGACAGAGACAGAGACAGAGACAGAGACAGAGACAGAGACAGAGACAGAGACAGAGACAGAGACAGAGACTGAGACTGAGACAGAGGCAGAGACAGAGGCAGAGACAGAGGCAGAGACAGAGGCAGAGACAGAGACAGAGACAGAGACAGAGACAGAGACAGAGACAGAGACGGAGACAAAGACCGAGACAGAGACAGAGACACAGACAGAGAGAGAGACAGAGACAGAGGCAGAGACAGAGGCAGAGACAGAGACAGAGACAGAGACAGAGACAGAGACAGAGACAGAGACAGAGACGGAGACAGAGACAGAGACGGAGACTGAGACAGAGGCAGAGACAGAGGCAGAGACAGAGGCAGAGACAGAGACAGAGACAGAGACAGAGACAGAGACAGAGACAGAGACAGAGACAGAGACAGAGACAGAGACAGAGACAGAGGCAGAGGCAGAGAAAGAGACAGAGACAGAGACAGAGACAGACGCAGAGACAGAGACAGAGACAGAGACAGAGACAGAGACAGAGACAGAGACAGAGACAGAGACCGAGACAGACGCAGAGACAGACGCAGAGACAGATGCAGACACAGAGACAGAGACAGAGACAGAGACAGAGACAGAGACAGAGACAGAGACAGAGACAGAGACAGAGACAGAGACAGAGACAGAGACAGAGACAGAGACAGAGGCAGAGACAGAGACAGAGACAGAGACAGAGACAGAGACAGAGACAGAGACGGAGACAGAGACAGAGACAGAGACAGAGACAGAGACAGAGACAGAGACGGAGACAGAGGCAGAGACACATTCAGGGACAGAGACAGAGACAGAGACAGAAACAGAGACAGAGACAGATACGGGGACAGAGACAGAGGCAGAGACAGAGACAGAGACAGAGACAGAGACGGAGACAGAGACAGAGACAGAGACAGAGGCAGAGACGGAGACAAAGACCGAGACAGAGACAGAGACACAGACAGAGAGAGAGACAGAGACAGAGGTAGAGACAGAGACAGAGACAGAGACAGAGACAGAGACAAAGGCAGAGATAGAGACAGAGACAGAGACAGAGACAGAGACAGAGAGTGAGACAGAGGCAGAGATAGAGACAGAGACAGAGACAGAGACAGAGGGAGAGAGAGCGACAGAGGCAGAGACAGAGACAGAGACAGAGACAGAGACGGAGACAAAGACGGAGACAGACGCAGGGACTGAGACAGAGGCAGAGACAGCGAAAGAGACAGGGGCAGAGACAGCGACAGAGACAGAGACAGAGACAGAGGCAGAGATAGAGACAGAGACAGAGACATATCCAGGGACGGAGACAGAGACAGAGACAGAGGGAGAGACAGCGACAGAGACAGAGACAGAGACAGAGACAGAGACAGAGACAGAGACACAGACAGAGACAGCGACAGAGACAGAGACAGAGACAGAGACAGAGACAGAGACAGAGACAGAGACGGAGACAGAGACAGAGACAAAGACAGAGACAGAGACAGAGACAGAGACAGAGACAGAGACAGAGACAGAGACCGAGACAGACGCAGAGACAGAGACAGAGACAGAGACAGAGACAGAGACAGAGACAGAGACAGAGACAGAGACAGAGACAGAGAGAGAGACAGAGGCAGAGACAGAGACAGAGACAGAGACAGAGACAGAGACAGAGGCAGAGACAGACACAGAGACGCAGGCAGAGACAGAGACGGAGACAGAGACAGTGACAGAGGCAGAGACAGAGACGGAGACAGAGACGGAGGCAGAGACAGAGACAGAGACAGAGACAGAGACAGAGACGGAGACAGAGGCAGAGGCAGAGACAGAGACATAGACAGAGACGGAGACAGAGACAGAGACAGAGACAGCGGCAGAGACAGGGACGGAGACAGAGACAGAGACACAGGCACAGACAGAGACAGAGACAGAGACAGAGACGGAGACGGAGACAGAGACAGAGACGGAGACAGAGGCAGAGACATATCCAGGGACGGAGACAGAGACAGAGACAGAGGGAGAGACAGCGACAGAGACAGAGACGGAGACAGAGACACAGACAGAGAGAGAGACAGAGACAGAGGTAGAGACAGAGACAGAGACAGAGACAGAGACAGAGACAGAGGCAGAGATAGAGACAGAGACAGAGACAGAGACAGAGACAGAGGGAGAGAGAGCGACAGAGGCAGAGACAGAGACAGAGACAGAGACAGAGACAGAGACGGAGACAAAGACGGAGACAGACGCAGGAACTGAGACAGAGGCAGAGACAGCGAAAGAGACAGGGGCAGAGACAGCGACAGAGACAGAGATAGAGACAGGGCAGAGACAGAGACAGAGACAGAGACAGAGACAGAGACAGAGACAGAGACAGAGACAGAGACAGAGACGGAGACAGAGGCAGAGACAGAGACAGAGACAGAGACAGAGACAGAGACAGAGACAGAGACAGAGACACAGAGACATAGGCACGGAGGCAGAGAAACTGATACAGAGACAAAGAGACAGAGGCAGAGACACTCAGACAGAGACCCAGAGACAGAGACACAGAGACAGAGACAGAGAGATTCACAGAGACCGAGACACAATGACAGAGGCAGAGACACAGAGACGGATACACAGAGACAGAGATGCAGAGACAGAGACACAGAGACAGAGACAGAGACGGAGACAGAGGCAGAGACAGACACAGAGACGGAGGCAGAGACAGAGACAGAGACAGAGACAGTGACAGAGGCAGAGACAGAGACGGAGACAGAGACGGAGGCAGAGACAGAGACAGAGACAGAGACAGAGACAGAGACAGAGACGGAGACAGAGGCAGAGACAGAGACGGAGACAGAGACAGAGACAGAGACAGAGACAGAGGCAGAGACAGAGACAGAGACAGAGACAGAGACAGAGACAGAGACAGAGACAGAGACAGAGACAGAGACAGAGACAGGGACAGAGACAGAGACAGAGACAGAGACAGAGACAGAGACGGAGGCAGAAACAGAGACAGAGACAGATACGGGGACAGAGACAGAGACAGGGACAGAGACGGAGACAGAGATAGAGACAGAGACAGAGACAGAGACAGAGACAGAGACAGAGACAGAGACAGAGACAGAGACAGAGACAGAGACAGAGACAGAGACAGAGACCGAGACAGACGCAGAGACAGAGACACAGACAGAGACAGAGACAGTGTCAGAGACAGAAACACAGAGAGAGACGGAGACAGAGGCAGAGACAGAGACAGAGTCAGAGACAGAGACAGAGACGGAGACAGAGGCGGAGACACAGGCAGGGACAGAGACAGAGACAGAGACAGAAACAGAGACAGAGGCAGATACGGGGACAGAGACAGAGGCAGAGACAGAGACAGAGACAGAGACAGCGGCAGAGACAGGGACGGAGACAGAGACAGAGACACAGGCACAGACAGAAACAGAGACAGAGACAGAGACGGAGACAGAGACAGAAACAGAGACAGAGACAGATACGGGGACAGAGACAGAGGCAGAGACAGAGACAGAGACAGAGACAGAGACGGAGACAGAGACAGAGACAGAGACAGCGGCAGAGACAGGGACGGACACAGAGACAGAGACACAGACACAGACAGAGACAGAGACAGAGACAGAGACAGAGACAGAGACGGAGACAGAGACAGAGACGGAGACAGAGGCAGAGACATATCCAGGGACGGAGACAGAGACAGAGACAGAGGGAGAGACAGCGACAGAGACAGAGACAGAGACAGAGACAGAGACAGAGACAGAGACAGAGACAGAGACAGAGACAGAGACAGAGACGGAGACAGAGACAGAGACAGAGAAAGAGACAGAGACAGAGACAGAGACAGAGACAGAGACCGAGACAGACGCAGAGACAGAGACAGAGACAGAGACAGAGACAGAGACAGAGACAGAGACAGAGACAGAGACAGAGAGAGAGACAGAGACAGAGACAGAGACAGAGACAGAGACAGAGACAGAGACAGAGACAGAGACAGAGACAGAGACGGAGACATAGACAGAGACAGAGACACAGACAGAGACAGAGACAGTGTCAGAGACAGAAACACAGAGAGAGACGGAGACAGAGGCAGAGACAGAGACAGAGTCAGAGACAGAGACAGAGACGGAGACAGAGGCGGAGACACAGGCAGGGACAGAGGCAGAGACAGAGACAGAAACAGAGACAGAGGCAGATACGGGGACAGAGACAGAGGCAGAGACAGAGACATAGACAGAGACGGAGACAGAGACAGAGACAGAGACAGCGGCAGAGACAGGGACGGAGACAGAGACAGAGACACAGGCACAGACAGAGACAGAGACAGAGACAGAGACAGAGACGGAGACAGAGACAGAGACGGAGACAGAGGCAGAGACATATCCAGGGACGGAGACAGAGACAGAGACAGAGGGAGAGACAGCGACAGAGACAGAGACGGAGACAGAGACACAGACAGAGAGAGAGACAGAGACACAGGTAGAGACAGAGACAGAGACAGAGACAGAGACAGAGACAGAGGCAGAGATAGAGACAGAGACAGCGACAGAGACAGAGATAGAGACAGGGCAGAGACAGAGACAGAGACAGAGACAGAGGCAGAGACAGAGACAGAGACAGAGACAGAGACAGAGACGGAGACAGAGGCAGAGACAGAGACAGAGACAGAGACAGAGACACAGAGAGAGACAGAGACAGAGACAGAGACAGAGACAGAGACAGAGACAGAGACGGAGACAGAGACAGAGACAGAGACAGAGACAGAGACAGAGAGAGAGAGGAGACAGAGACACAGACAGAGACAGAGACAGTGTCAGAGACAGAAACACAGAGAGAGACGGAGACAGAGGCAGAGACAGAGACAGAGTCAGAGACAGAGACAGAGACGGAGACAGAGGCGGAGACACAGGCAGGGACAGAGACAGTGACAGAGACAGAAACAGAGACAGAGGCAGATACGGGGACAGAGACAGAGGCAGAGACAGAGACAGAGACCGAGACGGAGACAGAGACAGAGACAGAGACAGCGGCAGAGACAGAGGCAGAGACAGAGACAGAGACCGAGACGGAGACAGAGACAGAGACAGAGACAGCGGCAGAGACAGGGACGGAGACAGAGACAGAGACACAGGCACAGACAGAGACAGAGACAGAGACAGAGACGGAGACAGAGACAGAAACGGAGACAGAGGCAGAGACATAACCAGGGATGGAGACAGAGACAGAGACAGAGGGAGAGACAGCGACAGAGACAGAGACAGAGACAGAGACAGAGACAGAGACAGAGACAGAGACAGAGACAGAGGCAGAGACAGAGACAGAGACAGAGACAGAGACAGAGACAGAGACAGAGACAGAGACAGAGACAGAGACAGAGACAGAGACAGAGACAGAGACAGAGATAGAGACAGAGACAGAGACAGAGACAGAGACAGAGACAGAGACAGAGACAGAGACAGAGACAGAGACAGAGACAGAGACGGAGACAAAGACCGAGACAGAGACAGAGACACAGACAGAGAGAGAGACAGAGACAGAGGTAGAGACAGAGACAGAGACAGAGACAGAGACAGAGACAGAGACAGAGACAGAGACAGAGACAGAGACAGAGACAGAGACAGAGACAGAGACAGAGATAGAGACAGAGACAGAGACAGAGACAGAGACAGAGACAGAGACAGAGACAGAGACAGAGACAGAGACAGAGACAGAGACAGAGACAGAGACGGAGACAAAGACCGAGACAGAGACAGAGACACAGACAGAGAGAGAGACAGAGACAGAGGTAGAGACAGAGACAGAGACAGAGACAGAGACAGAGACAGAGGCAGAGATAGAGACAGAGACAGAGACAGAGACAGAGACAGAGGCAGAGACAGAGGCAGAGACAGAGGCAGAGACAGAGGCAGAGGCAGAGACAGAGACAGAGACAGAGACAGAGACAGAGACAGAGACAGAGACGGAGACAAAGACCGAGACAGAGACAGAGACACAGACAGAGAGAGAGACAGAGACAGAGGTAGAGACAGATACAGAGAGAGAGACAGAGACAGAGACAGAGACAGAGACACAGAGACATAGGCACGGAGGCAGAGAAACTGATACAGAGACAAAGAGACAGAGGCAGAGACACTCAGACAGAGACCCAGAGACAGAGACACAGAGACAGAGACAGAGAGATTCACAGAGACCGAGACACAATGACAGAGGCAGAGACACAGAGACGGATACACAGAGACAGAGATTCAGAGACAGAGACACAGAGACAGAGACAGAGACGGAGACAGAGGCAGAGACAGACACAGAGACGGAGGCAGAGACAGCGAAAGAGACAGGGGCAGAGACAGCGACAGAGGCAGAGACAGAGACAGAGACAGAGATAGAGACAGAGACAGAGACAGAGACAGAGGGAGAGTGAGCGACAGAAGCAGAGACAGAGACAGAGACAGAAACAGAGACAGAGGCAGATACGGGGACAGAGACAGAGGCAGAGACAGAGACAGAGACAGAGACAGCGGCAGAGACAGGGACGGAGACAGAGACAGAGACACAGGCACAGACAGAAACAGAGACAGAGACAGAGACGGAGACAGAGACAGAAACAGAGACAGAGACAGATACGGGGACAGAGACAGAGGCAGAGACAGAGACAGAGACAGAGACAGAGACGGAGACAGAGACAGAGACAGAGACAGCGGCAGAGACAGGGACGGACACAGAGACAGAGACACAGACACAGACAGAGACAGAGACAGAGACAGAGACAGAGACAGAGACGGAGACAGAGACAGAGACGGAGACAGAGGCAGAGACATATCCAGGGACGGAGACAGAGACAGAGACAGAGGGAGAGACAGCGACAGAGACAGAGACAGAGACAGAGACAGAGACAGAGACAGAGACAGAGACAGAGACAGAGACAGAGACAGAGACGGAGACAGAGACAGAGACAGAGAAAGAGACAGAGACAGAGACAGAGACAGAGACAGAGACCGAGACAGACGCAGAGACAGAGACAGAGACAGAGACAGAGACAGAGACAGAGACAGAGACAGAGACAGAGACAGAGACAGAGACAGAGACAGAGAGAGAGACAGAGACAGAGACAGAGACAGAGACAGAGACAGAGACAGAGACAGAGACAGAGACAGAGACAGAGACGGAGACATAGACAGAGACAGAGACACAGACAGAGACAGAGACAGTGTCAGAGACAGAAACACAGAGAGAGACGGAGACAGAGGCAGAGACAGAGACAGAGTCAGAGACAGAGACAGAGACGGAGACAGAGGCGGAGACACAGGCAGGGACAGAGGCAGAGACAGAGACAGAAACAGAGACAGAGGCAGATACGGGGACAGAGACAGAGGCAGAGACAGAGACATAGACAGAGACGGAGACAGAGACAGAGACAGAGACAGCGGCAGAGACAGGGACGGAGACAGAGACAGAGACACAGGCACAGACAGAGACAGAGACAGAGACAGAGACAGAGACGGAGACAGAGACAGAGACGGAGACAGAGGCAGAGACATATCCAGGGACGGAGACAGAGACAGAGACAGAGGGAGAGACAGCGACAGAGACAGAGACGGAGACAGAGACACAGACAGAGAGAGAGACAGAGACACAGGTAGAGACAGAGACAGAGACAGAGACAGAGACAGAGACAGAGGCAGAGATAGAGACAGAGACAGCGACAGAGACAGAGATAGAGACAGGGCAGAGACAGAGACAGAGACAGAGACAGAGGCAGAGACAGAGACAGAGACAGAGACAGAGACAGAGACGGAGACAGAGGCAGAGACAGAGACAGAGACAGAGACAGAGACACAGAGAGAGACAGAGACAGAGACAGAGACAGAGACAGAGACAGAGACAGAGACGGAGACAGAGACAGAGACAGAGACAGAGACAGAGACAGAGAGAGAGAGGAGACAGAGACACAGACAGAGACAGAGACAGTGTCAGAGACAGAAACACAGAGAGAGACGGAGACAGAGGCAGAGACAGAGACAGAGTCAGAGACAGAGACAGAGACGGAGACAGAGGCGGAGACACAGGCAGGGACAGAGACAGTGACAGAGACAGAAACAGAGACAGAGGCAGATACGGGGACAGAGACAGAGGCAGAGACAGAGACAGAGACCGAGACGGAGACAGAGACAGAGACAGAGACAGCGGCAGAGACAGAGGCAGAGACAGAGACAGAGACCGAGACGGAGACAGAGACAGAGACAGAGACAGCGGCAGAGACAGGGACGGAGACAGAGACAGAGACACAGGCACAGACAGAGACAGAGACAGAGACAGAGACGGAGACAGAGACAGAAACGGAGACAGAGGCAGAGACATAACCAGGGATGGAGACAGAGACAGAGACAGAGGGAGAGACAGCGACAGAGACAGAGACAGAGACAGAGACAGAGACAGAGACAGAGACAGAGACAGAGACAGAGGCAGAGACAGAGACAGAGACAGAGACAGAGACAGAGACAGAGACAGAGACAGAGACAGAGACAGAGACAGAGACAGAGACAGAGACAGAGACAGAGATAGAGACAGAGACAGAGACAGAGACAGAGACAGAGACAGAGACAGAGACAGAGACAGAGACAGAGACAGAGACAGAGACGGAGACAAAGACCGAGACAGAGACAGAGACACAGACAGAGAGAGAGACAGAGACAGAGGTAGAGACAGAGACAGAGACAGAGACAGAGACAGAGACAGAGGCAGAGATAGAGACAGAGACAGAGACAGAGACAGAGACAGAGGCAGAGACAGAGGCAGAGACAGAGGCAGAGACAGAGGCAGAGGCAGAGACAGAGACAGAGACAGAGACAGAGACAGAGACAGAGACAGAGACGGAGACAAAGACCGAGACAGAGACAGAGACACAGACAGAGAGAGAGACAGAGACAGAGGTAGAGACAGATACAGAGAGAGAGACAGAGACAGAGACAGAGACAGAGACACAGAGACATAGGCACGGAGGCAGAGAAACTGATACAGAGACAAAGAGACAGAGGCAGAGACACTCAGACAGAGACCCAGAGACAGAGACACAGAGACAGAGACAGAGAGATTCACAGAGACCGAGACACAATGACAGAGGCAGAGACACAGAGACGGATACACAGAGACAGAGATTCAGAGACAGAGACACAGAGACAGAGACAGAGACGGAGACAGAGGCAGAGACAGACACAGAGACGGAGGCAGAGACAGCGAAAGAGACAGGGGCAGAGACAGCGACAGAGGCAGAGACAGAGACAGAGACAGAGATAGAGACAGAGACAGAGACAGAGACAGAGGGAGAGAGAGCGACAGAAGCAGAGACAGAGACAGAGACAGAGACAGAGACGGAGACAAAGACGGAGACAGACGCAGGAACTGAGACAGAGGCAGAGACAGCGAAAGAGACAGGGGCAGAGACAGCGACAGAGGCAGCGACAGAGACGGAGACAGAGACGGAGGCAGAGACAGAGACAGAGACAGAGACAGAGACAGAGACGGAGACAGAGGCAGAGACAGAGACGGAGACAGAGACAGAGACACAGGCAGGGCCAGAGACAGAGACAGAGACAGAAACAGAGACAGAGGCAGATACGGGGACAGAGACAGAGGCAGAGACAGAGACAGAGACAGAGACAGAGACGGAGACAGAGGCAGAGACAGAGACAGAGACAGAGACAGAGACAGAGACAGAGACAGAGACAGAGACACAGAGACATAGGCACGGAGGCAGAGAAACTGATACAGAGACAAAGAGACAGAGGCAGAGACACTCAGACAGAGACCCAGAGACAGAGACACAGAGACAGAGACAGAGAGATTCACAGAGACCGAGACACAATGACAGAGGCAGAGACACAGAGACGGATACACAGAGACAGAGATTCAGAGACAGAAACACAGAGACAGAGACAGAGACAGTGACAGAGGCAGAGACAGAGACGGAGACAGAGACGTGGCAGAGACAGAGACAGAGACAGAGACAGAGACAGAGACGGAGACAGAGACAGAGACGGAGACAGAGACAGAGACAGAGACAGAGACAGAGGCAGAGACAGAGACAGAGACAGAGACAGAGACAGAGACAGAGACAGAGACAGAGACAGAGACAGAGACAGAGACAGAGACAGAGACAGAGACAGAGACAGAGACAGAGACAGAGACAGAGACAGAGACAGAGACAGAGACAGAGACAGAGACAGAGACAGAGACAGAGACAGAGACGGGGACAGAGACAGAGGCAGAGACAGAGACAGAGACAGAGACAGAGACAGAGACAGAGACAGAGACAGAGACGGAGACAAAGACGGAGACAGACGCAGGGACTGAGACAGAGGCAGAGACAGCGACAGAGACAGGGGCAGAGACAGCGACAGAGACACAGATAGAGACAGGGCAGAGACAGAGACAGAGACAGAGACAGAGACAGAGACAGAGACAGAGACAGAGACAAAGACAGAGACAGAGACAGAGGCAGGGACGGAGACAGAGACAGAGGCAGGGACGGAGACAGAGACAGAGACAGAGACAGAGACAGAGACAGAGACAGAGACAGAGACAGAGACAGAGACAGAGACAGAGACAGAGACAGAGACAGAGACAGAGACAGAGACAGAGACAGAGACAGAGACAGAGACAGAGACAGAGACAGAGACAGAGACAATGACAGAGACAGAGACAGATACGGGGACAGAGACAGAGACAGCGGCAGAGACAGGGACGGAGACAGAGACAGAGACACAGACACAGACAGAGACAGAGACAGAGACAGAGACAGAGACAGAGACAGAGACAGAGACAGAGACTGAGACAGAGGCAGAGACAGAGGCAGAGACAGAGGCAGAGACAGAGGCAGAGACAGAGACAGAGACAGAGACAGAGACAGAGACGGAGACAAAGACCGAGACAGAGACAGAGACACAGACAGAGAGAGAGACAGAGACAGAGGTAGAGACAGATACAGAGAGAGAGACAGAGACAGAGGTAGAGACAGAGGCAGAGGCAGAGACAGAGACAGAGACAGAGGCAGAGATAGAGACAGAGGCATAGACAGAGACAGAGGGAGAGAGAGCGACAGAGGCAGAGACAGAGACGGAGACAAAGACGGAGACAGACGCAGGGACTGAGACAGAGGCAGAGACAGCGAAAGAGACAGGGGCAGAGACAGCGACAGAGACAGAGACACAGACAGAGGCAGAGATAGAGACAGAGACAGAGACAGAGACAGAGACAGAGGCAGAGACAGAGACAGAGACAGAGACGGAGACAGAGACAGAGACAGAGACAGAAACAGAGACAGAGACAGATACGGGGACAGAGACAGAGGCAGAGACAGAGACAGAGACAGAGACAGAGACAGAGACAGAGACAGAGACGGAGACAGAGGCAGAGACAGAGACGGAGACAGAGACAGAGACACAGGCAGGGCCAGAGACAGAGACAGAGACAGAAACAGAGACAGAGGCAGATACGGGGACAGAGACAGAGGCAGAGACAGAGACAGAGACAGAGACAGAGACGGAGACAGAGGCAGAGACAGAGACAGAGACAGAGACAGAGACAGAGACAGAGACAGAGACAGAGACACAGAGACATAGGCACGGAGGCAGAGAAACTGATACAGAGACAAAGAGACAGAGGCAGAGACACTCAGACAGAGACCCAGAGACAGAGACACAGAGACAGAGACAGAGAGATTCACAGAGACCGAGACACAATGACAGAGGCAGAGACACAGAGACGGATACACAGAGACAGAGATTCAGAGACAGAAACACAGAGACAGAGACAGAGACAGTGACAGAGGCAGAGACAGAGACGGAGACAGAGACGTGGCAGAGACAGAGACAGAGACAGAGACAGAGACAGAGACGGAGACAGAGACAGAGACGGAGACAGAGACAGAGACAGAGACAGAGACAGAGGCAGAGACAGAGACAGAGACAGAGACAGAGACAGAGACAGAGACAGAGACAGAGACAGAGACAGAGACAGAGACAGAGACAGAGACAGAGACAGAGACAGAGACAGAGACAGAGACAGAGACAGAGACAGAGACAGAGACAGAGACAGAGACAGAGACAGAGACAGAGACAGAGACGGGGACAGAGACAGAGGCAGAGACAGAGACAGAGACAGAGACAGAGACAGAGACAGAGACAGAGACAGAGACGGAGACAAAGACGGAGACAGACGCAGGGACTGAGACAGAGGCAGAGACAGCGACAGAGACAGGGGCAGAGACAGCGACAGAGACACAGATAGAGACAGGGCAGAGACAGAGACAGAGACAGAGACAGAGACAGAGACAGAGACAGAGACAGAGACAAAGACAGAGACAGAGACAGAGGCAGGGACGGAGACAGAGACAGAGGCAGGGACGGAGACAGAGACAGAGACAGAGACAGAGACAGAGACAGAGACAGAGACAGAGACAGAGACAGAGACAGAGACAGAGACAGAGACAGAGACAGAGACAGAGACAGAGACAGAGACAGAGACAGAGACAGAGACAGAGACAGAGACAGAGACAATGACAGAGACAGAGACAGATACGGGGACAGAGACAGAGACAGCGGCAGAGACAGGGACGGAGACAGAGACAGAGACACAGACACAGACAGAGACAGAGACAGAGACAGAGACAGAGACAGAGACAGAGACAGAGACAGAGACTGAGACAGAGGCAGAGACAGAGGCAGAGACAGAGGCAGAGACAGAGGCAGAGACAGAGACAGAGACAGAGACAGAGACAGAGACGGAGACAAAGACCGAGACAGAGACAGAGACACAGACAGAGAGAGAGACAGAGACAGAGGTAGAGACAGATACAGAGAGAGAGACAGAGACAGAGGTAGAGACAGAGGCAGAGGCAGAGACAGAGACAGAGACAGAGGCAGAGATAGAGACAGAGGCATAGACAGAGACAGAGGGAGAGAGAGCGACAGAGGCAGAGACAGAGACGGAGACAAAGACGGAGACAGACGCAGGGACTGAGACAGAGGCAGAGACAGCGAAAGAGACAGGGGCAGAGACAGCGACAGAGACAGAGACACAGACAGAGGCAGAGATAGAGACAGAGACAGAGACAGAGACAGAGACAGAGGCAGAGACAGAGACAGAGACAGAGACGGAGACAGAGACAGAGACAGAGACAGAAACAGAGACAGAGACAGATACGGGGACAGAGACAGAGGCAGAGACAGAGACAGAGACAGAGACAGAGACGGAGACAGAGACAGGGACAGAGACAGTGGCAGAGACAGGGACGGAGACAGAGACAGAGACACAGACACAGACAGAGACAGAGACAGAGACAGAGACAGAGACAGAGACAGAGACAGAGACAGAGACTGAGACAGAGGCAGAGACAGAGGCAGAGACAGAGGCAGAGACAGAGGCAGAGACAGAGACAGAGACAGAGACAGAGACAGAGACGGAGACAAAGACCGAGACAGAGACAGAGACACAGACAGAGAGAGAGACAGAGACAGAGGTAGAGACAGATACAGAGAGAGAGACAGAGACAGAGGTAGAGACAGAGGCAGAGGCAGAGACAGAGACAGAGACAGAGGCAGAGATAGAGACAGAGACAGAGACAGAGACAGACACAGAGACAGAGACAGAGACAGAGACGGAGACAAAGACCGAGACAGAGACAGAGACACAGACAAAGACAGAGACAGAGACAGAGGCAGGGACGGAGACAGAGACAGAGACAGAGACAGAGACAGAGACAGAGACAGAGACAGAGACAGAGACAGAGACAGAGACAGAGACAGAGACAGATACAGAGACAGAGACAGAGACAGAGACAGAGACAGCGACAGAGACAGAGACAGAGACAGAGGCAGAGATAGAGACAGAGACAGAGGCAGAGACAGAGACAGAGGCGGAGACAGAGACAGAGACAGAGACAGAGACGGAGACAGAGACAGAGACAGAGACAGAGACAGAGACAGAGACAGAGACCGAGACAGACGCAGAGACAGAGACAGAGACAGAGACAGAGACAGAGACAGAGACAGAGACAGAGACAGAGACAGAGACAGAGACAGAGACAGAGACAGAGACAGAGACAGAGACAGAGACAGAGACAGAGACAGAGACAGAGACAGAGACAGAGACAAAGACGGGGACAGAGACAGAGACAGAGACGGGGACAGAGACAGAGACAGAGACGGGGACAGAGACAGAGACAGAGACAGAGACAGAGACAGAGGAAGGGACAGCGACAGAGAGAGACAGAGACAGAGACAGAGACAGAGACAGAGACAGAGACAGAGACAGAGACAGAGACAGAGACAGAGACAGAGACAATGACAGAGACAGAGGCAGAGACAGAGACAGAGACAGAGACAGAGACAGAGACAGAGACAGAGACAGAGACAGAGACAGAGACAGAGACAGAGACAGAGACAGAGACAGAGACAGAGACAGAGACAGAGACAGAGACAGAGACAGAGACAGAGACAGAGACAGAGACACAGACAAAGACAGAGACAGAGACAGAGGCAGGGACGGAGACAGAGACAGAGACAGAGACAGAGACAGAGACAGAGACAGAGACAGAGACAGAGACAGAGACAGAGACAGAGACAGAGACAGAGACAGAGACAGAGACGGAGACAAAGACCGAGACAGAGACAGAGACACAGACAGAGAGAGAGACAGAGACAGAGGTAGAGACAGATACAGAGAGAGAGACAGAGACAGAGGTAGAGACAGAGGCAGAGGCAGAGACAGAGACAGAGACAGAGGCAGAGATAGAGACAGAGGCATAGACAGAGACAGAGGGAGAGAGAGCGACAGAGGCAGAGACAGAGACGGAGACAAAGACGGAGACAGACGCAGGGACTGAGACAGAGGCAGAGACAGCGAAAGAGACAGGGGCAGAGACAGCGACAGAGACAGAGACACAGACAGAGGCAGAGATAGAGACAGAGACAGAGACAGAGACAGAGACAGAGGCAGAGACAGAGACAGAGACAGAGACGGAGACAGAGACAGAGACAGAGACAGAAACAGAGACAGAGACAGATACGGGGACAGAGACAGAGGCAGAGACAGAGACAGAGACAGAGACAGAGACGGAGACAGAGACAGGGACAGAGACAGTGGCAGAGACAGGGACGGAGACAGAGACAGAGACACAGACACAGACAGAGACAGAGACAGAGACAGAGACAGAGACAGAGACAGAGACAGAGACAGAGACTGAGACAGAGGCAGAGACAGAGGCAGAGACAGAGGCAGAGACAGAGGCAGAGACAGAGACAGAGACAGAGACAGAGACAGAGACGGAGACAAAGACCGAGACAGAGACAGAGACACAGACAGAGAGAGAGACAGAGACAGAGGTAGAGACAGATACAGAGAGAGAGACAGAGACAGAGGTAGAGACAGAGGCAGAGGCAGAGACAGAGACAGAGACAGAGGCAGAGATAGAGACAGAGACAGAGACAGAGACAGACACAGAGACAGAGACAGAGACAGAGACGGAGACAAAGACCGAGACAGAGACAGAGACACAGACAAAGACAGAGACAGAGACAGAGGCAGGGACGGAGACAGAGACAGAGACAGAGACAGAGACAGAGACAGAGACAGAGACAGAGACAGAGACAGAGACAGAGACAGAGACAGAGACAGATACAGAGACAGAGACAGAGACAGAGACAGAGACAGCGACAGAGACAGAGACAGAGACAGAGGCAGAGATAGAGACAGAGACAGAGGCAGAGACAGAGACAGAGGCGGAGACAGAGACAGAGACAGAGACAGAGACGGAGACAGAGACAGAGACAGAGACAGAGACAGAGACAGAGACAGAGACCGAGACAGACGCAGAGACAGAGACAGAGACAGAGACAGAGACAGAGACAGAGACAGAGACAGAGACAGAGACAGAGACAGAGACAGAGACAGAGACAGAGACAGAGACAGAGACAGAGACAGAGACAGAGACAGAGACAGAGACAGAGACAGAGACAGAGACAGAGACAAAGACGGGGACAGAGACAGAGACAGAGACGGGGACAGAGACAGAGACAGAGACGGGGACAGAGACAGAGACAGAGACAGAGACAGAGACAGAGGAAGGGACAGCGACAGAGAGAGACAGAGACAGAGACAGAGACAGAGACAGAGACAGAGACAGAGACAGAGACAATGACAGAGACAGAGGCAGAGACAGAGACAGAGACAGAGACAGAGACAGAGACAGAGACAGAGACAGAGACAGAGACAGAGACAGAGACAGAGACAGAGACAGAGACAGAGACAGAGACAGAGACAGAGACAGAGACAGAGACAGAGACAGAGACAGAGACAGAGACACAGACAAAGACAGAGACAGAGACAGAGGCAGGGACGGAGACAGAGACAGAGACAGAGACAGAGACAGAGACAGAGACAGAGACAGAGACAGAGACAGAGACAGAGACAGAGACAGAGACAGAGACAGAGACAGAGACGGAGACAAAGACCGAGACAGAGACAGAGACACAGACAGAGAGAGAGACAGAGACAGAGGTAGAGACAGATACAGAGAGAGAGACAGAGACAGAGGTAGAGACAGTGGCAGAGGCAGAGACAGAGACAGAGAAAGAGGCAGAGATAGAGACAGAGGCATAGACAGAGACAGAGGGAGAGAGAGCGACAGAGGCAGAGACAGAGACGGAGACAAAGACGGAGACAGACGCAGGGACTGAGACAGAGGCAGAGACAGCGAAAGAGACAGGGGCAGAGACAGCGACAGAGACAGAGACAGAGACAGAGGCAGAGATAGAGACAGAGACAGAGACAGAGACAGAGACAGAGACAGAGTCAGAGACAGAGACAGAGACAGAGACGGAGACAGAAACAGAGACAGAGACAGATACGGGGACAGAGACAGAGGCAGAGACAGAGACAGAGACAGAGACAGAGACAGAGACGGAGACAGAGACAGAGACAGAGACAGCGGCAGAGACAGGGACGGAGACAGAGACAGAGACACAGACACAGACAGAGACAGAGACAGAGACAGAGACAGAGACAGAGACAGAGACAGAGACAGAGACAGAGACAGAGACAGAGACAGAGACAGAGACAGAGACAGAGACAGAGACAGAGACAGGGACAGAGACAGAGACAGAGACAGAGACAGAGACAGAGACAGAGACACAGACAAAGACAGAGACAGAGACAGAGGCAGGGACGGAGACAGAGACAGAGACAGAGACAGAGACAGAGACAGAGACAGAGACAGAGACAGAGACAGAGACAGAGACAGAGACAGAGACCGAGACAGACGCAGAGACAGACGCAGAGACAGATGCAGAGACAGAGACAGAGACAGAGACAGAGACAGAGACAGAGACAGAGACAGAGACAGAGACAGAGACAGAGACAGAGACAGAGACAGAAACAGAGACAGAGACAGAGACAGAGACAGAGACAGAGACAGAGACGGAGACAGAGACAGAGACGGAGACAGAGACAGAGACAGAGACAGAGACAGAGACAGAGACAGAGACAGAGACAGAGACAGAGACAGAGACAGAGACAGAGACAGAGACAGAGACACAGACAAAGACAGAGACAGAGACAGAGACAGAGACAGAGGCAGGGACGGAGACAGAGACAGAGACAGAGACGGAGACAGAGACAGAGACAGAGACAGAGACCGAGACAGAGACAGAGACCGAGACAGACGCAGAGGCAGACGCAGAGACAGATGCAGAGACAGAGACAGAGACAGAGACAGAGACAGAGACAGAGACAGAGACAGAGACAGAGACAGAGACAGAGACAGAGACAGAGACAGAGACAGAGACAGAGACAGAGACAGAGACAGAGACAGAGACAGAGACAGAGACAGAGACAGAGACAGAGACAGAGACAGAGACAGAGACAGAGACAGAGACAGAGACAGAGACAGAGACAGAGACAGAGACAGAGACAGAGACAGAGACAGAGACAGAGACAGAGACAGAGACAGAGACAGAGACAGAGACAGAGACAGAGACAGAGACAGAGACAGAGACCGAGACAGACGCAGATGCAGATGCAGAGACAGAGGCAGAGATAGAGACAGAGACAGAGACAGAGACAGAGACAGAGGCGGAGACAGAGACAGAGACAGAGACAGAGACGGAGACAGAGACAGAGACAGAGACAGAGACAGAGACAGAGACAGAGACCGAGACAGACGCAGAGACAGAGACAGAGACAGAGACAGAGACAGAGACAGAGACAGAGACAGAGACAGAGACAGAGACAGAGACAGAGACAGAGACAGAGACAGAGACAGAGACAGAGACAGAGACAGAGACAGAGACAGAGACAAAGACGGGGACAGAGACAGAGACAGAGACGGGGACAGAGACAGAGACAGAGACGGGGACAGAGACAGAGACAGAGACAGAGACAGAGACAGAGGAAGGGACAGCGACAGAGAGAGACAGAGACAGAGACAGAGACAGAGACAGAGACAGAGACAGAGACAGAGACAGAGACAGAGACAGAGACAGAGACAATGACAGAGACAGAGGCAGAGACAGAGACAGAGACAGAGACAGAGACAGAGACAGAGACAGAGACAGAGACAGAGACAGAGACAGAGACAGAGACAGAGACAGAGACAGGGACAGAGACAGAGACAGAGACAGAGACAGAGACACAGACAAAGACAGAGACAGAGACAAGGGCAGGGACGGAGACAGAGACAGAGACAGAGACAGAGACAGAGACAGAGACAGAGACAGAGACAGAGACAGAGACAGAGACAGAGACAGAGACAGAGACAGAGACAGAGACAGAGACAGAGACGGAGACAAAGACCGAGACAGAGACAGAGACACAGACAGAGAGAGAGACAGAGACAGAGGTAGAGACAGATACAGAGAGAGAGACAGAGACAGAGGTAGAGACAGAGGCAGAGGCAGAGACAGAGACAGAGAAAGAGGCAGAGATAGAGACAGAGGCATAGACAGAGACAGAGGGAGAGAGAGCGACAGAGGCAGAGACAGAGACGGAGACAAAGACGGAGACAGACGCAGGGACTGAGACAGAGGCAGAGACAGCGAAAGAGACAGGGGCAGAGACAGCGACAGAGACAGAGACAGAGACAGAGGCAGAGATAGAGACAGAGACAGAGACAGAGACAGAGACAGAGACAGAGACAGAGACAGAGACAGAGACAGAGACGGAGACAGAAACAGAGACAGAGACAGATACGGGGACAGAGACAGAGGCAGAGACAGAGACAGAGACAGAGACAGAGACGGAGACAGAGACAGAGACAGAGACAGAGGCAGAGACAGAGACAGAGACAGAGACAGAGACACAGAGACAGAGACAGAGAGATTCACAGAGACCGAGACACAATGACAGAGGCAGAGACACAGAGACGGATACACAGAGACAGAGATGCAGAGACAGAGACACAGAGACAGAGACAGAGATGGAGACAGAGGCAGAGACAGACACAGAGACGTAGGCAGAGACAGAGACAGAGACAGAGACAGTGACAGAGGCAGAGACAGAGACGGAGACAGAGACGGAGGCAGAGACAGAGACAGAGACAGAGACAGAGACAGAGACGGAGACAGAGGCAGAGACAGAGACGGAGACAGAGACAGAGACAGAGACAGAGACTGAGACAGAGGCAGAGACAGAGACAGAGACAGAGACAGAGACAGAGACAGAGACAGAGACAGAGACAGAGACAGAGACAGAGACAGAGACAGAGACAGATACAGAGACAGAGACAGAGACAGAGACAGAGACAGAGACAGCGACAGAGACAGAGACAGAGACAGAGGCAGAGATAGAGACAGAGACAGAGACAGAGACAGAGACAGAGACAGAGACAGAGACAGAGACAGAGACAGAGACAGAGACAGAGACAGAGACAGAGACAGAGACAGAGACAGAGACGGAGACAGAGACAGGGACAGAGACAGAGACAGAGACAGAGACAGAGACAGAGACGGAGGCAGAGACAGAGACAGAGTCAGAGACAGAGACAGAGACGGAGACAGAGACGGAGACAGAGGCAGAGACAGAGACAGAGACAGAGGGAGAGAGAGCGACAGAGGCAGAGACAGAGACAGAGACAGAGACAGAGACGGAGACAAAGACGGAGACAGACGCAGGTACTGAGACAGAGGCAGAGACAGCGAAAGAGACAGGGGCAGAGACAGCGACAGAGACAGAGATAGAGACAGGGCAGAGACAGAGACAGAGACAGAGACAGAGACAGAGACAGAGACAGAGACAGAGACGGAGACAGAGGCAGAGACAGAGACAGAGACAGAGACAGAGACAGAGACAGAGACAGAGACACAGAGACATAGGCACGGAGGCAGAGACAGAGATGGAGACAGAGGCAGAGACAGACACAGAGACGTAGGCAGAGACAGAGACAGAGACAGAGACAGTGACAGAGGCAGAGACAGAGGCAGAGATAGAGACAGAGACAGAGACAGAGACAGAGACAGAGACAGAGACAGAGACAGAGACAGAGACAGAGACAGAGACAGAGACGGAGACAGAAACAGAGACAGAGACAGAGACAGAGACAGAGACAGAGACAGAGACAGGGACAGAGACAGAGACAGAGACAGAGACTGAGACAGAGGCAGAGACAGAGGCAGAGACAGAGGCAGAGACAGAGGCAGAGACAGAGGCAGAGACAGAGACAGAGACAGAGACAGAGACAGAGACAGAGACAGAGACAGAGACAGAGACAGAGACAGAGACAGAGACGGAGACAGAAACAGAGACAGAGACAGATACGGGGACAGAGACAGAGACAGAGACAGAGACAGAGACAGAGACGGAGACAGAGACAGAGACAGAGAGAGCGGCAGAGACAGGGACGGAGACAGAGACAGAGACACAGACACAGACAGAGACAGAGACAGAGACAGAGACAGAGACAGAGACAGAGACAGAGACAGAGACCGAGACAGAGACAGAGACAGAGACAGAGACAGAGACAGAGACAGAGACAGAGACAGAGACAGAGACAGAGACAGAGACAGAGACAGAGACAGGGACAGAGACAGAGACAGAGACAGAGACAGAGACAGAGACAGAGACACAGACAAAGACAGAGACAGAGACAGAGGCAGGGACGGAGACAGAGACAGAGACAGTGACAGAGACACAGACAAAGACAGAGACAGAGACAGAGGCAGGGACGGAGACAGAGACAGAGACAGAGACAGAGACAGAGACAGAGACAGAGACAGAGACAGAGACAGAGACAGAGACAGAGACGGAGACAGAGACCGAGACAGACGCAGAGACAGACGCAGAGACAGATGCAGAGACAGAGACAGAGACAGAGACAGAGACAGAGACAGAGACAGAGACGGAGACAGAGACAGAGACAGAGACAGAGACAGAGACAGAGACAGAGACAGAGACAGAGACAGAGACAGAGACAGAGACAGAGACAGAGAGAGAGACGGAGACAGAGACAGAGACAGAGACAGAGACAGAGACAGAGACAGAGACAGAGAAGGAGACAGAGACAGAGACAGAGACAGAGACAGAGACAGAGACAGAGACAGAGACAGAGACGGAGACAGAGACAGGGACAGCGACAGACACAGACAGAGACAGAGACAGAGACTGAGACAGAGGCAGAGACAGAGGCAGAGACAGAGGCAGAGACAGAGGCAGAGACAGAGACAGAGACAGAGACAGAGACAGAGACGGAGACAAAGACCGAGACAGAGACAGAGACACAGACAGAGAGAGAGACAGAGACAGAGGTAGAGACAGATACAGAGAGAGAGACAGAGACAGAGGTAGAGACAGAGGCAGAGGCAGAGACAGAGACAGAGACAGAGGCAGAGATAGAGACAGAGGCATAGACAGAGACAGAGGGAGAGAGAGCGACAGAGGCAGAGACAGTGACGGAGACAAAGACGGAGACAGACGCAGGGACTGAGACAGAGGCAGAGACAGCGAAAGAGACAGGGGCAGAGACAGCGACAGAGACAGAGACAGAGACAGAGGCAGAGATAGAGACAGAGACAGAGACAGAGACAGAGACAGAGACAGAGACAGAGACAGAGACAGAGACAGAGACAGAGACGGAGACAGAGACAGAGACAGAAACAGAGACAGAGACAGATACGGGGACAGAGACAGAGGCAGAGACAGAGACAGAGACAGAGACAGAGACGGAGACAGAGACAGGGACAGAGACAGCGGCAGAGACAGGGACGGAGACAGAGACAGAGACACAGACACAGACAGAGACAGAGACAGAGACAGAGACAGAGACAGAGACAGAGACAGAGACAGAGACAGAGACTGAGACAGAGGCAGAGACAGAGGCAGAGACAGAGGCAGAGACAGAGGCAGAGACAGAGACAGAGACAGAGACAGAGACAGAGACAGAGACGGAGACAGAGACAGGGACAGAGACAGAGACAGAGACAGAGACAGAGACAGAGACGGAGGCAGAGACAGAGACAGAGTCAGAGACAGAGACAGAGACGGAGACAGAGACGGAGACAGAGGCAGAGACAGAGACAGAGACAGAGACAGAGACAGAGACAGAGACAGAGACAGAGACAGAGACAGAGACAGAGACAGAGACAGAGACAGAGACAGAGACAGAGACAGAGACAGAGACAGAGACGGAGACAGAGGCAGAGACAGAGACAGAGACAGAGACAGAGACAGGGACAGAGACAGAGACAGGGACAGAGACAGAGACAGAGACAGAGACAGAGACAGAGACAGAGACACAGAGACATAGGCACGGAGGCAGAGAAACTGAAACAGAGACAAAGAGACAGAGGCAGAGACACGCAGACAGAGACCCAGAGACAGAGACACAGAGACAGAGACAGAGAGATTCACAGAGACCGAGACACAATGACAGAGGCAGAGACACAGAGACGGATACACAGAGACAGAGATGCAGAGACAGAGACACAGAGACAGAGACAGAGATGGAGACAGAGGCAGAGACAGACACAGAGACGTAGGCAGAGACAGAGACAGAGACAGAGACAGTGACAGAGGCAGAGACAGAGACGGAGACAGAGACGGAGGCAGAGACAGAGACAGAGACAGAGACAGAGACAGAGACGGAGACAGAGGCAGAGACAGAGACGGAGACAGAGACAGAGACAGAGACTGAGACAGAGGCAGAGACAGAGACAGAGACAGAGACAGAGACAGAGACAGAGACAGAGGCAGAGACAGAGACAGAGACGGAGACAAAGACCGAGACAGAGACAGAGACACAGACAGAGAGAGAGACAGAGACAGAGGTAGAGACAGATACAGAGAGAGAGACAGAGACAGAGGTAGAGACAGAGGCAGAGGCAGAGACAGAGACAGAGAAAGAGGCAGAGATAGAGACAGAGGCATAGACAGAGACAGAGGGAGAGAGAGCGACAGAGGCAGAGACAGAGACGGAGACAAAGACGGAGACAGACGCAGGGACTGAGACAGAGGCAGAGACAGCGAAAGAGACAGGGGCAGAGACAGCGACAGAGACAGAGACAGAGACAGAGGCAGAGATAGAGACAGAGACAGAGACAGAGACAGAGACAGAGACAGAGACAGAGACAGAGACAGAGACAGAGACAGAGACAGAGACGGAGACAGAAACGGAGACAGAGACAGATACGGGGACAGAGACAGAGGCAGAGACAGAGACAGAGACAGAGACAGAGACGGAGACAGAGACAGAGACAGAGACAGCGGCAGAGACAGGGACGGAGACAGAGACAGAGACACAGACACAGACAGAGACAGAGACAGAGACAGAGACAGAGACAGAGACAGAGACAGAGACAGAGACAGAGACAGAGACAGAGACAGAGACAGAGACAGAGACAGAGACAGAGACAGAGACAGAGACAGAGACAGAGACAGAGACAGAGACAGAGACAGAGACAGGGACAGAGACAGAGACAGAGACAGAGACAGAGACAGAGACAGAGACACAGACAAAGACAGAGACAGAGACAGAGGCAGGGACGGAGACAGAGACAGAGACAGAGACAGAGGCAGAGACAGAGACAGAGACAGAGACAGAGACAGAGACAGAGACAGAGACAGAGACGGAGACAGAGACCGAGACAGACGCAGAGACAGACGCAGAGACAGATGCAGAGACAGAGACAGAGACAGAGACAGAGACAGAGACAGAGACAGAGACAGAGACAGAGACAGAGACAGAGACAGAGACAGAGACAGAGACGGAGACAGAGACAGAGACAGAGACAGAGACAGAGACAGAGACAGAGACAGAGACAGAGAAGGAGACAGAGACAGAGACAGAGACAGAGACAGAGACAGAGACAGAGACAGAGACGGAGACAGAGACAGGGACAGAGACAGAGACAGGGACAGAGACAGAGACAGAGACAGAGACAGAGACAGAGACAGAGACACAGACAAAGACAGAGACAGAGACAGAGGCGGGGACGGAGACAGAGACAGAGACAGAGACAGAGACAGGGACAGAGACAGAGACAGAGACAGAGACAGAGACCGAGACAGACGCAGAGACAGACGCAGAGACAGATGCAGAGACAGAGACAGAGACAGAGACAGAGACAGAGACAGAGACAGAGACAGAGACAGAGACAGAGACAGAGACAGAGACAGAGACAGAGACAGAGACAGAGACAGAGACAGAGACAGAGACAGAGACAGAGACAGAGACAGAGACAGAGACAGAGACGGAGACAGAGACAGAGACAGAGACAGAGACGGAGACAGAGACAGAGACAGAGACAGAGACAGAGACAGAGACAGAGACAGAGACAGAGACAGAGAAGGAGACAGAGACAGAGACAGAGACAGAGACAGAGACAGAGACAGAGACAGAGACAGAGACAGAGACGGAGACAGAGACAGGGACAGAGACAGAGACAGGGACAGAGACAGAGACAGAGACAGAGACAGAGACAGAGACAGAGACACAGACAAAGACAGAGACAGAGACAGAGGCTGGGACGGAGACAGAGACAGAGACAGAGACAGAGACAGGGACAGAGACAGAGACAGAGACAGAGACAGAGACAGAGACCGAGACAGACGCAGAGACAGACGCAGAGACAGATGCAGAGACAGAGACAGAGACAGAGACAGAGACAGAGACAGAGACAGAGACAGAGACAGAGACAGAGACAGAGACAGAGACAGAGACAGAGACAGAGACAGAGACAGAGACAGAGACAGAGACAGAGACAGAGACAGAGACAGAGACAGAGACAGAGACGGAGACAGAGACAGAGACAGAGACAGAGACAGAGACAGAGACAGAGGCAGAGACAGAGACAGAGACAGAGACAGAGACAGAGACAGAGACAGAGACAGAGACAGAGACAGAGACAGAGACAGAGACAGAGACGGAGACAGAGACAGGGACAGAGACAGAGACAGAGACAGAGACAGAGACAGAGACAGAGACGGAGGCAGAGACAGAGACAGAGTCAGAGACAGAGACAGAGACGGAGACAGAGACGGAGACAGAGGCAGAGACAGAGACAGAGACAGAGACAGAGACAGAGACAGCGACAGAGACAGAGACAGAGACAGAGGCAGAGATAGAGACAGAGACAGAGACAGAGACAGAGACAGAGACAGAGACAGAGACAGAGACAGAGACGGACACAGAGACAGAGACAGAGACAGAGACAGAGACAGAGACAGAGACAGAGACAGAGACAGGGACGGAGAGAGAGACAGAGACAGAGGCAGAGACAGAGACAGAGACAGAGACGGAGACAGAGGCAGAGACACAGGCAGGGACAGAGACAGAGACAGAGACAGAAACAGAGACAGAGAGAGATACGGGGACAGAGACAGAGGCAGAGACAGAGACAGAGACAGAGACAGAGACGGAGACAGAGACAGAGACAGAGACAGCGGCAGAGACAGGGACGGAGACAGAGACAGAGACACAGACACAGACAGAGACAGAGACAGAGACAGAGACAGAGACAGAGACAGAGACAGAGACAGAGACTGAGACAGAGGCAGAGACAGAGGCAGAGACAGAGGCAGAGACAGAGACAGAGACAGAGACACAGACAAAGACAGAGACAGAGACAGAGGCAGGGACGGAGACAGAGACAGAGACAGAGACAGAGGCAGAGACAGAGACAGAGACAGAGACAGAGACAGAGACAGAGACAGAGACAGAGACAGAGACAGAGACAGAGACAGAGACAGAGACAGAGACAGAGACAGAGACAGAGACAGAGACAGAGACAGAGACAGAGACAGAGACAGAGACAGAGACAGAGACAGAGACAGGGACAGAGACAGAGACAGAGACAGAGACAGAGACAGAGACAGAGACAGAGACACAGACAAAGACAGAGACAGAGACAGAGGCAGGGACGGAGACAGAGACAGAGACAGAGACAGAGGCAGAGACAGAGACAGAGACAGAGACAGAGACAGAGACAGAGACAGAGACAGAGACGGAGACAGAGACCGAGACAGACGCAGAGACAGACGCAGAGACAGATGCAGAGACAGAGACAGAGACAGAGACAGAGACAGAGACAGAGACAGAGACAGAGACAGAGACAGAGACAGAGACAGAGACAGAGACAGAGACAGAGACAGAGACAGAGACAGAGACGGAGACAGAGACAGAGACAGAGACAGAGACAGAGACAGAGACAGAGACAGAGACAGAGAAGGAGACAGAGACAGAGACAGAGACAGAGACAGAGACAGAGACAGAGACAGAGACGGAGACAGAGACAGGGACAGAGACAGAGACAGGGACAGAGACAGAGACAGAGACAGAGACAGAGACAGAGACAGAGACACAGACAAAGACAGAGACAGAGACAGAGGCGGGGACGGAGACAGAGACAGAGACAGAGACAGAGACAGGGACAGAGACAGAGACAGAGACAGAGACAGAGACAGAGACCGAGACAGACGCAGAGACAGACGCAGAGACAGATGCAGAGACAGAGACAGAGACAGAGACAGAGACAGAGACAGAGACAGAGACAGAGACAGAGACAGAGACAGAGACAGAGACAGAGACAGAGACAGAGACAGAGACAGAGACAGAGACAGAGACAGAGACAGAGACAGAGACAGAGACAGAGACGGAGACAGAGACAGAGACAGAGACAGAGACGGAGACAGAGACAGAGACAGAGACAGAGACAGAGACAGAGACAGAGACAGAGACAGAGACAGAGAAGGAGACAGAGACAGAGACAGAGACAGAGACAGAGACAGAGACAGAGACAGAGACAGAGACAGAGACAGAGACGGAGACAGAGACAGGGACAGAGACAGAGACAGGGACAGAGACAGAGACAGAGACAGAGACAGAGACAGAGACAGAGACACAGACAAAGACAGAGACAGAGACAGAGGCTGGGACGGAGACAGAGACAGAGACAGAGACAGAGACAGGGACAGAGACAGAGACAGAGACAGAGACAGAGACAGAGACCGAGACAGACGCAGAGACAGACGCAGAGACAGATGCAGAGACAGAGACAGAGACAGAGACAGAGACAGAGACAGAGACAGAGACAGAGACAGAGACAGAGACAGAGACAGAGACAGAGACAGAGACAGAGACAGAGACAGAGACAGAGACAGAGACAGAGACAGAGACAGAGACGGAGACAGAGACAGAGACAGAGACAGAGACAGAGACAGAGACAGAGGCAGAGACAGAGACAGAGACAGAGACAGAGACAGAGACAGAGACAGAGACAGAGACAGAGACAGAGACAGAGACAGAGACAGAGACGGAGACAGAGACAGGGACAGAGACAGAGACAGAGACAGAGACAGAGACAGAGACAGAGACGGAGGCAGAGACAGAGACAGAGTCAGAGACAGAGACAGAGACGGAGACAGAGACGGAGACAGAGGCAGAGACAGAGACAGAGACAGAGACAGAGACAGAGACAGCGACAGAGACAGAGACAGAGACAGAGACAGAGGCAGAGATAGAGACAGAGACAGAGACAGAGACAGAGACAGAGACAGAGACAGAGACAGAGACAGAGACGGACACAGAGACAGAGACAGAGACAGAGACAGAGACAGAGACAGAGACAGAGACAGAGACAGGGACGGAGAGAGAGACAGAGACAGAGGCAGAGACAGAGACAGAGACAGAGACGGAGACAGAGGCAGAGACACAGGCAGGGACAGAGACAGAGACAGAGACAGAAACAGAGACAGAGAGAGATACGGGGACAGAGACAGAGGCAGAGACAGAGACAGAGACAGAGACAGAGACGGAGACAGAGACAGAGACAGAGACAGCGGCAGAGACAGGGACGGAGACAGAGACAGAGACACAGACACAGACAGAGACAGAGACAGAGACAGAGACAGAGACAGAGACAGAGACAGAGACAGAGACTGAGACAGAGGCAGAGACAGAGGCAGAGACAGAGGCAGAGACAGAGGCAGAGACAGAGACAGAGACAGAGACAGAGACAGAGACGGAGACAAAGACCGAGACAGAGACAGAGACACAGACAGAGAGAGAGACAGAGACAGAGGTAGAGACAGATACAGAGAGAGAGACAGAGACAGAGGTAGAGACAGAGGCAGAGGCAGAGACAGAGACAGAGACAGAGGCAGAGATAGAGACAGAGGCATAGACAGAGACAGAGGGAGAGAGAGCGACAGAGGCAGAGACAGAGACGGAGACAAAGACGGAGACAGACGCAGGGACTGAGACAGAGGCAGAGACAGCGAAAGAGACAGGGGCAGAGACAGCGACAGAGACAGAGACAGAGACAGAGGCAGAGATAGAGACAGAGACAGAGACAGAGACAGAGACAGAGACAGAGACAGAGACAGAGACAGAGACAGAGACGGAGACAGAGACAGAGACAGAGACAGAAACAGAGACAGAGACAGATACGGGGACAGAGACAGAGGCAGAGACAGAGACAGAGACAGAGACAGAGACGGAGACAGAGACGGAGACAGAGACAGCGGCAGAGACAGGGACGGAGACAGAGACAGAGACACAGACACAGACAGAGCCAGAGACAGAGACAGAGACAGAGACAGAGACAGAGACAGAGACAGAGACAGAGACTGAGACAGAGGCAGAGACAGAGGCAGAGACAGAGGCAGAGACAGAGGCAGAGACAGAGACAGAGACAGAGACAGAGACAGAGACGGAGACAAAGACCGAGACAGAGACAGAGACACAGACAGAGAGAGAGACAGAGACAGAGGTAGAGACAGATACAGAGAGAGAGACAGAGACAGAGGTAGAGACAGAGGCAGAGGCAGAGACAGAGACAGAGACAGAGGCAGAGATAGAGACAGAGGCATAGACAGAGACAGAGGGAGAGAGGGCGACAGAGGCAGAGACAGAGACGGAGACAAAGACGGAGACAGACGCAGGGACTGAGACAGAGGCAGAGACAGCGAAAGAGACAGGGGCAGAGACAGCGACAGAGACAGAGACAGAGACAGAGGCAGAGGCAGAGATAGAGACAGAGACAGAGACAGAGACAGAGACAGAGACAGAGACAGAGACAGAGACAGAGACAGAGACAGAGACGGAGACAGAGACAGAGACAGAGACAGAGACAGAGACAGAGACAGATACGGGGACAGAGACAGAGGCAGAGACAGAGACAGAGACAGAGACAGAGACAGAGACAGAGACAGAGACGGAGACAAAGACGGAGACAGACGCAGGGACTGAGACAGAGGCAGAGACAGCGACAGAGACAGGGGCAGACACAGCGACAGAGACAGAGATAGAGACAGGGCAGAGACAGGGACAGAGACAGAGACAGAGACAGAGACAGAGACAGAGACAGAGACAGAGACAGAGACAGAGACAGAGACAGAGACAGAGACAGAGACAGAGACAGAGACAGAGACAGAGACAGAGACAGAGACAGAGACAGAGACGGAGACAGAGTCCGAGACAGAGCTAGGGACAGAGACGGAGACAGAGACAGAGGAAGAGACAGCGACGGAGAGAGACAGAGACAGAGACAGAGACAGAGACAGAGACAGAGACAGAGACAGAGACAGAGACAGAGACAGAGACATAGACAGAGACAGAGACAGAGACAGAGACCGAGACAGACGCAGAGACAGACGCAGAGACAGATGCAGAGACAGAGACAGAGACAGAGACAGAGACAGAGACAGAGACAGAGACAGAGACAGAGACGGAGACAGAGACAGAGACAGAGACAGAAACAGAGACAGAGACAGAGACAGAGACAGAGACAGAGACAGAGACAGAGACAGAGACAGAGACAGAGACAGAGACAGAGACAGAGACAGAGACAGAGACAGAGACAGAGACAGAGACAGAGACAGAGACAGAGACAGAGACAGAGACAGAGACAGAGACAGAGACAGAGACACAGAGACATAGGCACGGAGGCAGAGAAACTGAAACAGAGACAAAGAGACAGAGGCAGAGACACGCAGACAGAGACCAAGAGACAGAGACACAGAGACAGAGACAGAGAGATTCACAGAGACCGAGACACAATGACAGAGGCAGAGACACAGAGACGGATACACAGAGACAGAGATGCAGAGACAGAGACACGGAGACAGAGACAGAGATGGAGACAGAGGCAGAGACAGACACAGAGACGTAGGCAGAGACAGAGACAGAGACAGAGACAGTGACAGAGGCAGAGACAGAGACGGAGACAGAGACGGAGGCAGAGACAGAGACAGAGACAGAGACAGAGACAGAGACAGAGACCGAGACAGACGCAGAGACAGACGCAGAGACAGATGCAGAGACAGAGACAGAGACAGAGACAGAGACAGAGACAGAGACAGAGACAGAGACAGAGACAGAGACAGAGACAGAGACAGAGACAGAGACAGAGACAGAGACAGAGACAGAGACAGAGACAGAGACAGAGACGGAGACAGAGACAGAGACAGAGACAGAGACAGAGACAGAGACAGAGACAGAGACAGAGACAGAGACGGAGACAGAGACAGGGACAGAGACAGAGACAGAGACAGAGACAGAGACAGAGACGGAGGCAGAGACAGAGACAGAGTCAGAGACAGAGACAGAGACGGAGACAGAGACGGAGACAGAGGCAGAGACAGAGACAGAGACAGAGGGAGAGAGAGAGACAGAGGCAGAGACAGAGACAGAGACAGAGACGGAGACAAAGACGGAGACAGACGCAGGGACTGAGACGGAGGCAGAGACAGCGAAAGAGACAGGGGCAGAGACAGCGACAGAGACAGACATAGAGACAGGGCAGAGACAGAGACAGAGACAGAGACAGAGACAGAGACAGAGACAGAGACAGAGACAGAGACAGAGACAGAGACACAGAGACATAGGCACGGAGGCAGAGAAACTGAAACAGAGACAAAGAGACAGAGGCAGAGACACGCAGTCAGAGACCCAGAGACAGAGACACAGAGACAGAGACAGAGAGATTCACAGAGACCGAGACACAATGACAGAGGCAGAGACACAGAGACGGATACACAGAGACAGAGATGCAGAGACAGAGACACAGAGACAGAGACAGAGATGGAGACAGAGGCAGAGACAGACACAGAGACGTAGGCAGAGACAGAGACAGAGACAGAGACAGTGACAGAGGCAGAGACAGAGACGGAGACAGAGACGGAGGCAGAGACAGAGACAGAGACAGAGACAGAGACAGAGACGGAGACAGAGGCAGAGACAGAGACGGAGACAGAGACGGAGACAGAGACAGAGACAGAGACAGAGACAGAGACAGAGACAGAGACAGAGACCGGGACAGACGCAGAGACAGAGACAGAGACAGAGACAGAGACAGAGACAGAGACAGAGACAGAGACAGAGACGGAGGCAGAGACAGAGACAGAGTCAGAGACAGAGACAGAGACGGAGACAGAGACGGAGACAGAGGCAGAGACAGAGACAGAGACAGAGGGAGAGAGAGAGACAGAGGCAGAGACAGAGACAGAGACAGAGACAGAGACGGAGACAAAGACGGAGACAGACGCAGGGACTGAGACAGAGGCAGAGACAGCGAAAGAGACAGGGGCAGAGACAGCGACAGAGACAGAGATAGAGATAGGGCAGAGACAGAGACAGAGACAGAGACAGAGACAGAGACAGAGACAGAGACAGAGACGGAGACAGAGGCAGAGACAGAGACAGAGACAGAGACAGAGACAGAGACAGAGACAGAGACAGAGACACAGAAACATAGGCACGGAGGCAGAGAAACTGAAACAGAGACAAAGAGACAGAGGCAGAGACACGCAGTCAGAGATCCAGAGACAGAGACACAGAGACAGAGACAGAGAGATTCACAGAGACCGAGACACAATGACAGAGGCAGAGACACAGAGACGGATACACAGAGACAGAGATGCAGAGACAGAGACACAGAGACAGAGACAGAGATGGAGACAGAGGCAGAGACAGACACAGAGACGTAGGCAGAGACAGAGACAGAGACAGAGACAGTGACAGAGGCAGAGACAGAGACGGAGACAGAGACGGAGGCAGAGACAGAGACAGAGACAGAGACAGAGACAGAGACGGAGACAGAGGCAGAGACAGAGACGGAGACAGAGACAGAGACAGAGACTGAGACAGAGGCAGAGACAGAGACAGAGACAGAGACAGAGACAGAGACAGAGACAGAGACAGAGACAGAGACAGAGACAGATACAGAGACAGAGACAGAGACAGAGACAGCGACAGAGACAGAGACAGAGACAGAGGCAGAGATAGAGACAGAGACAGAGACAGAGACAGAGACAGAGACAGAGACAGAGACAGAGACAGAGACGGAGACAGAGACAGAGACAGAGACAGAGACAGAGACAGAGACAGAGACAGAGACAGAGACCGAGACAGACGCAGAGACAGAGACAGAGACAGAGACAGAGACAGAGACAGAGACAGAGACAGAGACAGAGACAGAGACAGAGACAGAGACAGAGACAGAGACCGAGACAGACGCAGAGACAGACGCAGAGACAGATGCAGAGACAGAGACAGAGACAGAGACAGAGACAGAGACAGAGACAGAGACAGAGACAGAGACAGAGACAGAGACAGAGACAGAGACAGAGACAGAGACAGAGACAGAAACAGAGACAGAGACAGAGACAGAGACAGAGACAGAGACAGAGACGGAGACAGAGACAGAGACAGAGACAGAGACAGAGACAGCGACAGAGACAGAGACAGAGACAGAGACAGAGACAGAGACAGAGACAGAGACAGAGACAGAGACAGCGACGGAGACGGAGACAGAGACAGGGACAGAGACAGAGACAGAGACAGAGACAGAGACAGAGACAGAGACAGAGACAGAGACAGAGACAGAGACAGAGACAGAGACAGAGACAGAGACAGAGACAGAGACAGAGACAGAGACAGAGACAGAGACAGAGACAGAGACAGAGACAGAGACAGGGACAGAGACAGAGACAGAGACAGAGACAGAGACAGAGACAGAGACACAGACAAAGACAGAGACAGAGACAGAGGCAGGGACGGAGACAGAGACAGAGACAGAGACAGAGACAGAGACAGAGACAGAGACAGAGACAGAGACAGAGACAGAGACAGAGACAGAGACAGAGACAGAGACCGAGACAGACGCAGAGACAGACGCAGAGACAGATGCAGAGACAGAGACAGAGACAGAGACAGAGACAGAGACAGAGACAGAGACAGAGACAGAGACAGAGACAGAGACAGAGACAGAGACAGAGACAGAGACAGAGACAGAGACGGAGACAGAGACAGAGACAGAGACGGAGACAGAGACAGAGACAGAGACAGAGACAGAGGCAGAGACAGAGACAGAGACAGAGACAGAGACAGAGGCAGAGACAGAGACAGAGACAGAGGGAGAGACAGAGACAGAGACAGAGGGAGAGACAGAGACAGAGACAGAGACAGAGACAGAGACAGAGACAGAGACAGAGACAGAGACGGAGACAGAGACGGAGACAGAGGCAGAGACAGAGACAGAGACAGAGGGAGAGAGAGAGACAGAGGCAGAGACAGAGACAGAGACAGAGACAGAGACGGAGACAAAGACGGAGACAGACGCAGGGACTGAGACAGAGGCAGAGACAGCGAAAGAGACAGGGGCAGAGACAGCGACAGAGACAGAGATAGAGACAGGGCAGAGACAGAGACAGAGACAGAGACAGAGACAGAGACAGAGACAGAGACAGAGACAGAGACGGAGACAGAGGCAGAGACAGAGACAGAGACAGAGACAGAGACAGAGACAGAGACAGAGACACAGAGACATAGGCACGGAGGCAGAGAAACTGAAACAGAGACAAAGAGACAGAGGCAGAGACACGCAGTCAGAGACCCAGAGACAGAGACACAGAGACAGAGACAGAGAGATTCACAGAGACCGAGACACAATGACAGAGGCAGAGACACAGAGACGGATACACAGAGACAGAGATGCAGAGACAGAGACACAGAGACAGAGACAGAGATGGAGACAGAGGCAGAGACAGACACAGAGACGTAGGCAGAGACAGAGACAGAGACAGAGACAGTGACAGAGGCAGAGACAGAGACGGAGACAGAGACGGAGGCAGAGACAGAGACAGAGACAGAGACAGAGACAGAGACGGAGACAGAGGCAGAGACAGAGACGGAGACAGAGACGGAGACAGAGACAGAGACAGAGACAGAGACAGAGACAGAGACAGAGACAGAGACCGGGACAGACGCAGAGACAGAGACAGAGACAGAGACAGAGACAGAGACAGAGACAGAGACAGAGACGGAGGCAGAGACAGAGACAGAGTCAGAGACAGAGACAGAGACGGAGACAGAGACGGAGACAGAGGCAGAGACAGAGACAGAGACAGAGGGAGAGAGAGAGACAGAGGCAGAGACAGAGACAGAGACAGAGACAGAGACGGAGACAAAGACGGAGACAGACGCAGGGACTGAGACAGAGGCAGAGACAGCGAAAGAGACAGGGGCAGAGACAGCGACAGAGACAGAGATAGAGACAGGGCAGAGACAGAGACAGAGACAGAGACAGAGACAGAGACAGAGACAGAGACAGAGACGGAGACAGAGGCAGAGACAGAGACAGAGACAGAGACAGAGACAGAGACAGAGACAGAGACACAGAAACATAGGCACGGAGGCAGAGAAACTGAAACAGAGACAAAGAGACAGAGGCAGAGACACGCAGTCAGAGACCCAGAGACAGAGACACAGAGACAGAGACAGAGAGATTCACAGAGACCGAGACACAATGACAGAGGCAGAGAAACAGAGACGGATACACAGAGACAGAGATGCAGAGACAGAGACACAGAGACAGAGACAGAGATGGAGACAGAGGCAGAGACAGACACAGAGACGTAGGCAGAGACAGAGACAGAGACAGAGACAGTGACAGAGGCAGAGACAGAGACGGAGACAGAGACGGAGGCAGAGACAGAGACAGAGACAGAGACAGAGACAGAGACGGAGACAGAGGCAGAGACAGAGACGGAGACAGAGACAGAGACAGAGACTGAGACAGAGGCAGAGACAGAGACAGAGACAGAGACAGAGACAGAGACAGAGACAGAGACAGAGACAGAGACAGAGACAGATACAGAGACAGAGACAGAGACAGAGACAGAGACAGCGACAGAGACAGAGACAGAGACAGAGGCAGAGATAGAGACAGAGACAGAGACAGAGACAGAGACAGAGACAGAGACAGAGACAGAGACAGAGACAGAGACGGAGACAGAGACAGAGACAGAGACAGAGACAGAGACAGAGACAGAGACAGAGACCGAGACAGACGCAGAGACAGAGACAGAGACAGAGACAGAGACAGAGACAGAGACAGAGACAGAGACAGAGACAGAGACCGAGACAGACGCAGAGACAGACGCAGAGACAGATGCAGAGACAGAGACAGAGACAGAGACAGAGACAGAGACAGAGACAGAGACAGAGACAGAGACAGAGACAGAGACAGAGACAGAGACAGAGACAGAGACAGAGACAGAGACAGAGACAGAGACAGAGACAGAAACAGAGACAGAGACAGAGACAGAGACAGAGACAGAGACAGAGACGGAGACAGAGACAGAGACAGAGACAGAGACAGAGACAGAGACAGAGACAGAGACAGAGACAGAGACAGAGACAGAGACAGAGACGGAGACAGAGTCCGAGACAGAGCTAGGGACAGAGACGGAGACAGAGACAGAGGAAGAGACAGCGACGGAGAGAGACAGAGACAGAGACAGAGACAGAGACAGAGACAGAGACAGAGACAGAGACGGAGACAGAGACGGAGACAGAGACAGAGACAGAGACAGATACGGGGACAGAGACAGAGGCAGAGACAGAGACAGAGACAGAGACAGAGACAGAGACAGAGACAGAGACGGAGACAAAGACGGAGACAGACGCAGGGACTGAGACAGAGGCAGAGACAGCGACAGAGACAGGGGCAGAGACAGCGACAGAGACAGAGATAGAGACAGGGCAGAGACAGGGACAGAGACAGAGACAGAGACAGAGACAGAGACAGAGACAGAGACAGAGACAGAGACAGAGACAGAGACAGAGACAGAGACAGAGACAGAGACAGAGACAGAGACAGAGACAGAGACAGAGACAGAGACAGAGACAGAGACAGAGACAGAGACAGAGACGGAGACAGAGTCCGAGACAGAGCTAGGGACAGAGACGGAGACAGAGACAGAGGAAGAGACAGCGACGGAGAGAGACAGAGACAGAGACAGAGACAGAGACAGAGACAGAGACAGAGACAGAGACAGAGACAGAGACAGAGACATAGACAGAGACAGAGACAGAGACAGAGACCGAGACAGACGCAGAGACAGACGCAGAGACAGATGCAGAGACAGAGACAGAGACAGAGACAGAGACAGAGACAGAGACAGAGACAGAGACGGAGACAGAGACAGAGACAGAGACAGAAACAGAGACAGAGACAGAGACAGAGACAGAGACAGAGACAGAGACAGAGACAGAGACAGAGACAGAGACAGAGACAGAGACAGAGACAGAGACAGAGACAGAGACAGAGACAGAGACAGAGACAGAGACAGAGACAGAGACAGAGACAGAGACAGAGACAGAGACAGAGACAGAGACAGAGACACAGAGACATAGGCACGGAGGCAGAGAAACTGAAACAGAGACAAAGAGACAGAGGCAGAGACACGCAGACAGAGACCAAGAGACAGAGACACAGAGACAGAGACAGAGAGATTCACAGAGACCGAGACACAATGACAGAGGCAGAGACACAGAGACGGATACACAGAGACAGAGATGCAGAGACAGAGACACGGAGACAGAGACAGAGATGGAGACAGAGGCAGAGACAGACACAGAGACGTAGGCAGAGGCAGAGACAGAGACAGAGACAGTGACAGAGGCAGAGACAGAGACGGAGACAGAGACGGAGGCAGAGACAGAGACAGAGACAGAGACAGAGACAGAGACAGAGACCGAGACAGACGCAGAGACAGACGCAGAGACAGATGCAGAGACAGAGACAGAGACAGAGACAGAGACAGAGACAGAGACAGAGACAGAGACAGAGACAGAGACAGAGACAGAGACAGAGACAGAGACAGAGACAGAGACGGAGACAGAGACAGAGACAGAGACAGAGACAGAGACAGAGACAGAGACAGAGACAGAGACAGAGACAGAGACAGAGACGGAGACAGAGACAGGGACAGAGACAGAGACAGAGACAGAGACAGAGACAGAGACGGAGGCAGAGACAGAGACAGAGTCAGAGACAGAGACAGAGACGGAGACAGAGACGGAGACAGAGGCAGAGACAGAGACAGAGACAGAGGGAGAGAGAGAGACAGAGGCAGAGACAGAGACAGAGACAGAGACGGAGACAAAGACGGAGACAGACGCAGGGACTGAGACGGAGGCAGAGACAGCGAAAGAGACAGGGGCAGAGACAGCGACAGAGACAGACATAGAGACAGGGCAGAGACAGAGACAGAGACAGAGACAGAGACAGAGACAGAGACAGAGACAGAGACAGAGACAGAGACAGAGACAGAGACACAGAGACATAGGCACGGAGGCAGAGAAACTGAAACAGAGACAAAGAGACAGAGGCAGAGACACGCAGTCAGAGACCCAGAGACAGAGACACAGAGACAGAGACAGAGAGATTCACAGAGACCGAGACACAATGACAGAGGCAGAGACACAGAGACGGATACACAGAGACAGAGATGCAGAGACAGAGACACAGAGACAGAGACAGAGATGGAGACAGAGGCAGAGACAGACACAGAGACGTAGGCAGAGACAGAGACAGAGACAGAGACAGTGACAGAGGCAGAGACAGAGACGGAGACAGAGACGGAGGCAGAGACAGAGACAGAGACAGAGACAGAGACAGAGACGGAGACAGAGGCAGAGACAGAGACGGAGACAGAGACGGAGACAGAGACAGAGACAGAGACAGAGACAGAGACAGAGACAGAGACAGAGACCGGGACAGACGCAGAGACAGAGACAGAGACAGAGACAGAGACAGAGACAGAGACAGAGACAGAGACAGAGACGGAGGCAGAGACAGAGACAGAGTCAGAGACAGAGACAGAGACGGAGACAGAGACGGAGACAGAGGCAGAGACAGAGACAGAGACAGAGGGAGAGAGAGAGACAGAGGCAGAGACAGAGACAGAGACAGAGACAGAGACGGAGACAAAGACGGAGACAGACGCAGGGACTGAGACAGAGGCAGAGACAGCGAAAGAGACAGGGGCAGAGACAGCGACAGAGACAGAGATAGAGATAGGGCAGAGACAGAGACAGAGACAGAGACAGAGACAGAGACAGAGACAGAGACAGAGACGGAGACAGAGGCAGAGACAGAGACAGAGACAGAGACAGAGACAGAGACAGAGACAGAGACAGAGACACAGAAACATAGGCACGGAGGCAGAGAAACTGAAACAGAGACAAAGAGACAGAGGCAGAGACACGCAGTCAGAGATCCAGAGACAGAGACACAGAGACAGAGACAGAGAGATTCACAGAGACCGAGACACAATGACAGAGGCAGAGACACAGAGACGGATACACAGAGACAGAGATGCAGAGACAGAGACACAGAGACAGAGACAGAGATGGAGACAGAGGCAGAGACAGACACAGAGACGTAGGCAGAGACAGAGACAGAGACAGAGACAGTGACAGAGGCAGAGACAGAGACGGAGACAGAGACAGAGACGGAGACAGAGACAGGGACAGAGACAGATACGGGGACAGAGACAGAGGCAGAGACAGAGACAGAGACAGAGACAGAGACGGAGACAGAGGCAGAGACAGAGACAGAGACAGAGACAGAGACAGAGACAGAGACAGAGACAGAGGCAGAGATAGAGACAGAGGCATAGACAGAGACAGAGGGAGAGAGAGCGACAGAGGCAGAGACAGAGACGGAGACAAAGACGGAGACAGACGCAGGGACTGAGACAGAGGCAGAGACAGCGAAAGAGACAGGGGCAGAGACAGCGACAGAGACAGAGACACAGACAGAGGCAGAGATAGAGACAGAGACAGAGACAGAGACAGAGACAGAGGCAGAGACAGAGACAGAGACAGAGACGGAGACAGAGACAGAGACAGAGACAGAAACAGAGACAGAGACAGATACGGGGACAGAGACAGAGGCAGAGACAGAGACAGAGACAGAGACAGAGACAGAGACAGAGACAGAGACGGAGACAGAGGCAGAGACAGAGACGGAGACAGAGACAGAGACACAGGCAGGGCCAGAGACAGAGACAGAGACAGAAACAGAGACAGAGGCAGATACGGGGACAGAGACAGAGGCAGAGACAGAGACAGAGACAGAGACAGAGACGGAGACAGAGGCAGAGACAGAGACAGAGACAGAGACAGAGACAGAGACAGAGACAGAGACAGAGACACAGAGACATAGGCACGGAGGCAGAGAAACTGATACAGAGACAAAGAGACAGAGGCAGAGACACTCAGACAGAGACCCAGAGACAGAGACACAGAGACAGAGACAGAGAGATTCACAGAGACCGAGACACAATGACAGAGGCAGAGACACAGAGACGGATACACAGAGACAGAGATTCAGAGACAGAAACACAGAGACAGAGACAGAGACAGTGACAGAGGCAGAGACAGAGACGGAGACAGAGACGTGGCAGAGACAGAGACAGAGACAGAGACAGAGACAGAGACGGAGACAGAGACAGAGACGGAGACAGAGACAGAGACAGAGACAGAGACAGAGGCAGAGACAGAGACAGAGACAGAGACAGAGACAGAGACAGAGACAGAGACAGAGACAGAGACAGAGACAGAGACAGAGACAGAGACAGAGACAGAGACAGAGACAGAGACAGAGACAGAGACAGAGACAGAGACAGAGACAGAGACAGAGACAGAGACAGAGACAGAGACAGAGACGGGGACAGAGACAGAGGCAGAGACAGAGACAGAGACAGAGACAGAGACAGAGACAGAGACAGAGACAGAGACGGAGACAAAGACGGAGACAGACGCAGGGACTGAGACAGAGGCAGAGACAGCGACAGAGACAGGGGCAGAGACAGCGACAGAGACACAGATAGAGACAGGGCAGAGACAGAGACAGAGACAGAGACAGAGACAGAGACAGAGACAGAGACAGAGACAAAGACAGAGACAGAGACAGAGGCAGGGACGGAGACAGAGACAGAGGCAGGGACGGAGACAGAGACAGAGACAGAGACAGAGACAGAGACAGAGACAGAGACAGAGACAGAGACAGAGACAGAGACAGAGACAGAGACAGAGACAGAGACAGAGACAGAGACAGAGACAGAGACAGAGACAGAGACAGAGACAGAGACAGAGACAATGACAGAGACAGAGACAGATACGGGGACAGAGACAGAGACAGCGGCAGAGACAGGGACGGAGACAGAGACAGAGACACAGACACAGACAGAGACAGAGACAGAGACAGAGACAGAGACAGAGACAGAGACAGAGACAGAGACTGAGACAGAGGCAGAGACAGAGGCAGAGACAGAGGCAGAGACAGAGGCAGAGACAGAGACAGAGACAGAGACAGAGACAGAGACGGAGACAAAGACCGAGACAGAGACAGAGACACAGACAGAGAGAGAGACAGAGACAGAGGTAGAGACAGATACAGAGAGAGAGACAGAGACAGAGGTAGAGACAGAGGCAGAGGCAGAGACAGAGACAGAGACAGAGGCAGAGATAGAGACAGAGGCATAGACAGAGACAGAGGGAGAGAGAGCGACAGAGGCAGAGACAGAGACGGAGACAAAGACGGAGACAGACGCAGGGACTGAGACAGAGGCAGAGACAGCGAAAGAGACAGGGGCAGAGACAGCGACAGAGACAGAGACACAGACAGAGGCAGAGATAGAGACAGAGACAGAGACAGAGACAGAGACAGAGGCAGAGACAGAGACAGAGACAGAGACGGAGACAGAGACAGAGACAGAGACAGAAACAGAGACAGAGACAGATACGGGGACAGAGACAGAGGCAGAGACAGAGACAGAGACAGAGACAGAGACGGAGACAGAGACAGGGACAGAGACAGTGGCAGAGACAGGGACGGAGACAGAGACAGAGACACAGACACAGACAGAGACAGAGACAGAGACAGAGACAGAGACAGAGACAGAGACAGAGACAGAGACTGAGACAGAGGCAGAGACAGAGGCAGAGACAGAGGCAGAGACAGAGGCAGAGACAGAGACAGAGACAGAGACAGAGACAGAGACGGAGACAAAGACCGAGACAGAGACAGAGACACAGACAGAGAGAGAGACAGAGACAGAGGTAGAGACAGATACAGAGAGAGAGACAGAGACAGAGGTAGAGACAGAGGCAGAGGCAGAGACAGAGACAGAGACAGAGGCAGAGATAGAGACAGAGACAGAGACAGAGACAGACACAGAGACAGAGACAGAGACAGAGACGGAGACAAAGACCGAGACAGAGACAGAGACACAGACAAAGACAGAGACAGAGACAGAGGCAGGGACGGAGACAGAGACAGAGACAGAGACAGAGACAGAGACAGAGACAGAGACAGAGACAGAGACAGAGACAGAGACAGAGACAGAGACAGATACAGAGACAGAGACAGAGACAGAGACAGAGACAGCGACAGAGACAGAGACAGAGACAGAGGCAGAGATAGAGACAGAGACAGAGGCAGAGACAGAGACAGAGGCGGAGACAGAGACAGAGACAGAGACAGAGACGGAGACAGAGACAGAGACAGAGACAGAGACAGAGACAGAGACAGAGACCGAGACAGACGCAGAGACAGAGACAGAGACAGAGACAGAGACAGAGACAGAGACAGAGACAGAGACAGAGACAGAGACAGAGACAGAGACAGAGACAGAGACAGAGACAGAGACAGAGACAGAGACAGAGACAGAGACAGAGACAGAGACAGAGACAAAGACGGGGACAGAGACAGAGACAGAGACGGGGACAGAGACAGAGACAGAGACGGGGACAGAGACAGAGACAGAGACAGAGACAGAGACAGAGGAAGGGACAGCGACAGAGGGAGACAGAGACAGAGACAGAGACAGAGACAGAGACAGAGACAGAGACAGAGACAGAGACAGAGACAGAGACAGAGACAATGACAGAGACAGAGGCAGAGACAGAGACAGAGACAGAGACAGAGACAGAGACAGAGACAGAGACAGAGACAGAGACAGAGACAGAGACAGAGACAGAGACAGAGACAGAGACAGAGACAGAGACAGAGACAGAGACAGAGACAGAGACAGAGACAGAGACAGAGACACAGACAAAGACAGAGACAGAGACAGAGGCAGGGACGGAGACAGAGACAGAGACAGAGACAGAGACAGAGACAGAGACAGAGACAGAGACAGAGACAGAGACAGAGACAGAGACAGAGACAGAGACAGAGACAGAGACGGAGACAAAGACCGAGACAGAGACAGAGACACAGACAGAGAGAGAGACAGAGACAGAGGTAGAGACAGATACAGAGAGAGAGACAGAGACAGAGGTAGAGACAGAGGCAGAGGCAGAGACAGAGACAGAGACAGAGGCAGAGATAGAGACAGAGGCATAGACAGAGACAGAGGGAGAGAGAGCGACAGAGGCAGAGACAGAGACGGAGACAAAGACGGAGACAGACGCAGGGACTGAGACAGAGGCAGAGACAGCGAAAGAGACAGGGGCAGAGACAGCGACAGAGACAGAGACACAGACAGAGGCAGAGATAGAGACAGAGACAGAGACAGAGACAGAGACAGAGGCAGAGACAGAGACAGAGACAGAGACGGAGACAGAGACAGAGACAGAGACAGAAACAGAGACAGAGACAGATACGGGGACAGAGACAGAGGCAGAGACAGAGACAGAGACAGAGACAGAGACGGAGACAGAGACAGGGACAGAGACAGTGGCAGAGACAGGGACGGAGACAGAGACAGAGACACAGACACAGACAGAGACAGAGACAGAGACAGAGACAGAGACAGAGACAGAGACAGAGACAGAGACAGAGACTGAGACAGAGGCAGAGACAGAGGCAGAGACAGAGGCAGAGACAGAGGCAGAGACAGAGACAGAGACAGAGACAGAGACAGAGACGGAGACAAAGACCGAGACAGAGACAGAGACACAGACAGAGAGAGAGACAGAGACAGAGGTAGAGACAGATACAGAGAGAGAGACAGAGACAGAGGTAGAGACAGAGGCAGAGGCAGAGACAGAGACAGAGACAGAGGCAGAGATAGAGACAGAGACAGAGACAGAGACAGACACAGAGACAGAGACAGAGACAGAGACGGAGACAAAGACCGAGACAGAGACAGAGACACAGACAAAGACAGAGACAGAGACAGAGGCAGGGACGGAGACAGAGACAGAGACAGAGACAGAGACAGAGACAGAGACAGAGACAGAGACAGAGACAGAGACAGAGACAGAGACAGAGACAGATACAGAGACAGAGACAGAGACAGAGACAGAGACAGCGACAGAGACAGAGACAGAGACAGAGGCAGAGATAGAGACAGAGACAGAGGCAGAGACAGAGACAGAGGCGGAGACAGAGACAGAGACAGAGACAGAGACGGAGACAGAGACAGAGACAGAGACAGAGACAGAGACAGAGACAGAGACCGAGACAGACGCAGAGACAGAGACAGAGACAGAGACAGAGACAGAGACAGAGACAGAGACAGAGACAGAGACAGAGACAGAGACAGAGACAGAGACAGAGACAGAGACAGAGACAGAGACAGAGACAGAGACAGAGACAGAGACAGAGACAGAGACAGAGACAGAGACAAAGACGGGGACAGAGACAGAGACAGAGACGGGGACAGAGACAGAGACAGAGACGGGGACAGAGACAGAGACAGAGACAGAGACAGAGACAGAGGAAGGGACAGCGACAGAGAGAGACAGAGACAGAGACAGAGACAGAGACAGAGACAGAGACAGAGACAGAGACAATGACAGAGACAGAGGCAGAGACAGAGACAGAGACAGAGACAGAGACAGAGACAGAGACAGAGACAGAGACAGAGACAGAGACAGAGACAGAGACAGAGACAGAGACAGAGACAGAGACAGAGACAGAGACAGAGACAGAGACAGAGACAGAGACAGAGACAGAGACACAGACAAAGACAGAGACAGAGACAGAGGCAGGGACGGAGACAGAGACAGAGACAGAGACAGAGACAGAGACAGAGACAGAGACAGAGACAGAGACAGAGACAGAGACAGAGACAGAGACAGAGACAGAGACAGAGACGGAGACAAAGACCGAGACAGAGACAGAGACACAGACAGAGAGAGAGACAGAGACAGAGGTAGAGACAGATACAGAGAGAGAGACAGAGACAGAGGTAGAGACAGTGGCAGAGGCAGAGACAGAGACAGAGAAAGAGGCAGAGATAGAGACAGAGGCATAGACAGAGACAGAGGGAGAGAGAGCGACAGAGGCAGAGACAGAGACGGAGACAAAGACGGAGACAGACGCAGGGACTGAGACAGAGGCAGAGACAGCGAAAGAGACAGGGGCAGAGACAGCGACAGAGACAGAGACAGAGACAGAGGCAGAGATAGAGACAGAGACAGAGACAGAGACAGAGACAGAGACAGAGACAGAGTCAGAGACAGAGACAGAGACAGAGACGGAGACAGAAACAGAGACAGAGACAGATACGGGGACAGAGACAGAGGCAGAGACAGAGACAGAGACAGAGACAGAGACAGAGACGGAGACAGAGACAGAGACAGAGACAGCGGCAGAGACAGGGACGGAGACAGAGACAGAGACACAGACACAGACAGAGACAGAGACAGAGACAGAGACAGAGACAGAGACAGAGACAGAGACAGAGACAGAGACAGAGACAGAGACAGAGACAGAGACAGAGACAGAGACAGAGACAGAGACAGAGACAGGGACAGAGACAGAGACAGAGACAGAGACAGAGACAGAGACAGAGACACAGACAAAGACAGAGACAGAGACAGAGGCAGGGACGGAGACAGAGACAGAGACAGAGACAGAGACAGAGACAGAGACAGAGACAGAGACAGAGACAGAGACAGAGACAGAGACAGAGACCGAGACAGACGCAGAGACAGACGCAGAGACAGATGCAGAGACAGAGACAGAGACAGAGACAGAGACAGAGACAGAGACAGAGACAGAGACAGAGACAGAGACAGAGACAGAGACAGAGACAGAAACAGAGACAGAGACAGAGACAGAGACAGAGACAGAGACAGAGACGGAGACAGAGACAGAGACGGAGACAGAGACAGAGACAGAGACAGAGACAGAGACAGAGACAGAGACAGAGACAGAGACAGAGACAGAGACAGAGACAGAGACAGAGACAGAGACACAGACAAAGACAGAGACAGAGACAGAGACAGAGACAGAGGCAGGGACGGAGACAGAGACAGAGACAGAGACGGAGACAGAGACAGAGACAGAGACAGAGACCGAGACAGAGACAGAGACCGAGACAGACGCAGAGGCAGACGCAGAGACAGATGCAGAGACAGAGACAGAGACAGAGACAGAGACAGAGACAGAGACAGAGACAGAGACAGAGACAGAGACAGAGACAGAGACAGAGACAGAGACAGAGACAGAGACAGAGACAGAGACAGAGACAGAGACAGAGACAGAGACAGAGACAGAGACAGAGACAGAGACAGAGACAGAGACAGAGACAGAGACAGAGACAGAGACAGAGACAGAGACAGAGACAGAGACAGAGACAGAGACAGAGACAGAGACAGAGACAGAGACAGAGACAGAGACAGAGACAGAGACAGAGACAGAGACAGAGACCGAGACAGACGCAGATGCAGATGCAGAGACAGAGGCAGAGATAGAGACAGAGACAGAGACAGAGACAGAGACAGAGGCGGAGACAGAGACAGAGACAGAGACAGAGACGGAGACAGAGACAGAGACAGAGACAGAGACAGAGACAGAGACAGAGACCGAGACAGACGCAGAGACAGAGACAGAGACAGAGACAGAGACAGAGACAGAGACAGAGACAGAGACAGAGACAGAGACAGAGACAGAGACAGAGACAGAGACAGAGACAGAGACAGAGACAGAGACAGAGACAGAGACAGAGACAAAGACGGGGACAGAGACAGAGACAGAGACGGGGACAGAGACAGAGACAGAGACGGGGACAGAGACAGAGACAGAGACAGAGACAGAGACAGAGGAAGGGACAGCGACAGAGAGAGACAGAGACAGAGACAGAGACAGAGACAGAGACAGAGACAGAGACAGAGACAGAGACAGAGACAGAGACAGAGACAATGACAGAGACAGAGGCAGAGACAGAGACAGAGACAGAGACAGAGACAGAGACAGAGACAGAGACAGAGACAGAGACAGAGACAGAGACAGAGACAGAGACAGAGACAGGGACAGAGACAGAGACAGAGACAGAGACAGAGACACAGACAAAGACAGAGACAGAGACAAGGGCAGGGACGGAGACAGAGACAGAGACAGAGACAGAGACAGAGACAGAGACAGAGACAGAGACAGAGACAGAGACAGAGACAGAGACAGAGACAGAGACAGAGACAGAGACAGAGACGGAGACAAAGACCGAGACAGAGACAGAGACACAGACAGAGAGAGAGACAGAGACAGAGGTAGAGACAGATACAGAGAGAGAGACAGAGACAGAGGTAGAGACAGAGGCAGAGGCAGAGACAGAGACAGAGAAAGAGGCAGAGATAGAGACAGAGGCATAGACAGAGACAGAGGGAGAGAGAGCGACAGAGGCAGAGACAGAGACGGAGACAAAGACGGAGACAGACGCTGGGACTGAGACAGAGGCAGAGACAGCGAAAGAGACAGGGGCAGAGACAGCGACAGAGACAGAGACAGAGACAGAGGCAGAGATAGAGACAGAGACAGAGACAGAGACAGAGACAGAGACAGAGACAGAGACAGAGACAGAGACAGAGACGGAGACAGAAACAGAGACAGAGACAGATACGGGGACAGAGACAGAGGCAGAGACAGAGACAGAGACAGAGACAGAGACGGAGACAGAGACAGAGACAGAGACAGAGGCAGAGACAGAGACAGAGACAGAGACAGAGACACAGAGACAGAGACAGAGAGATTCACAGAGACCGAGACACAATGACAGAGGCAGAGACACAGAGACGGATACACAGAGACAGAGATGCAGAGACAGAGACACAGAGACAGAGACAGAGATGGAGACAGAGGCAGAGACAGACACAGAGACGTAGGCAGAGACAGAGACAGAGACAGAGACAGTGACAGAGGCAGAGACAGAGACGGAGACAGAGACGGAGGCAGAGACAGAGACAGAGACAGAGACAGAGACAGAGACGGAGACAGAGGCAGAGACAGAGACGGAGACAGAGACAGAGACAGAGACAGAGACTGAGACAGAGGCAGAGACAGAGACAGAGACAGAGACAGAGACAGAGACAGAGACAGAGACAGAGACAGAGACAGAGACAGAGACAGAGACAGAGACAGATACAGAGACAGAGACAGAGACAGAGACAGAGACAGAGACAGCGACAGAGACAGAGACAGAGACAGAGGCAGAGATAGAGACAGAGACAGAGACAGAGACAGAGACAGAGACAGAGACAGAGACAGAGACAGAGACAGAGACAGAGACAGAGACAGAGACAGAGACAGAGACAGAGACAGAGACGGAGACAGAGACAGGGACAGAGACAGAGACAGAGACAGAGACAGAGACAGAGACGGAGGCAGAGACAGAGACAGAGTCAGAGACAGAGACAGAGACGGAGACAGAGACGGAGACAGAGGCAGAGACAGAGACAGAGACAGAGGGAGAGAGAGCGACAGAGGCAGAGACAGAGACAGAGACAGAGACAGAGACGGAGACAAAGACGGAGACAGACGCAGGTACTGAGACAGAGGCAGAGACAGCGAAAGAGACAGGGGCAGAGACAGCGACAGAGACAGAGATAGAGACAGGGCAGAGACAGAGACAGAGACAGAGACAGAGACAGAGACAGAGACAGAGACAGAGACGGAGACAGAGGCAGAGACAGAGACAGAGACAGAGACAGAGACAGAGACAGAGACAGAGACACAGAGACATAGGCACGGAGGCAGAGAAACTGAAACAGAGACAAAGAGACAGAGGCAGAGACACGCAGACAGAGACCCAGAGACAGAGACACAGAGACAGAGACAGAGAGATTCACAGAGACCGAGACACAATGACAGAGGCAGAGACACAGAGACGGATACACAGAGACAGAGATGCAGAGACAGAGACACAGAGACAGAGACAGAGATGGAGACAGAGGCAGAGACAGACACAGAGACGTAGGCAGAGACAGAGACAGAGACAGAGACAGTGACAGAGGCAGAGACAGAGGCAGAGATAGAGACAGAGACAGAGACAGAGACAGAGACAGAGACAGAGACAGAGACAGAGACAGAGACAGAGACAGAGACAGAGACGGAGACAGAAACAGAGACAGAGACAGAGACAGAGACAGAGACAGAGACAGAGACAGGGACAGAGACAGAGACAGAGACAGAGACTGAGACAGAGGCAGAGACAGAGGCAGAGACAGAGGCAGAGACAGAGGCAGAGACAGAGGCAGAGACAGAGACAGAGACAGAGACAGAGACAGAGACAGAGACAGAGACAGAGACAGAGACAGAGACAGAGACAGAGACGGAGACAGAAACAGAGACAGAGACAGATACGGGGACAGAGACAGAGACAGAGACAGAGACAGAGACAGAGACGGAGACAGAGACAGAGACAGAGAGAGCGGCAGAGACAGGGACGGAGACAGAGACAGAGACACAGACACAGACAGAGACAGAGACAGAGACAGAGACAGAGACAGAGACAGAGACAGAGACAGAGACCGAGACAGAGACAGAGACAGAGACAGAGACAGAGACAGAGACAGAGACAGAGACAGAGACAGAGACAGAGACAGAGACAGAGACAGAGACAGGGACAGAGACAGAGACAGAGACAGAGACAGAGACAGAGACAGAGACACAGACAAAGACAGAGACAGAGACAGAGGCAGGGACGGAGACAGAGACAGAGACAGTGACAGAGACACAGACAAAGACAGAGACAGAGACAGAGGCAGGGACGGAGACAGAGACAGAGACAGAGACAGAGACAGAGACAGAGACAGAGACAGAGACAGAGACAGAGACAGAGACAGAGACGGAGACAGAGACCGAGACAGACGCAGAGACAGACGCAGAGACAGATGCAGAGACAGAGACAGAGACAGAGACAGAGACAGAGACAGAGACAGAGACGGAGACAGAGACAGAGACAGAGACAGAGACAGAGACAGAGACAGAGACAGAGACAGAGACAGAGACAGAGACAGAGACAGAGACAGAGAGAGAGACGGAGACAGAGACAGAGACAGAGACAGAGACAGAGACAGAGACAGAGACAGAGAAGGAGACAGAGACAGAGACAGAGACAGAGACAGAGACAGAGACAGAGACAGAGACAGAGACGGAGACAGAGACAGGGACAGCGACAGACACAGACAGAGACAGAGACAGAGACTGAGACAGAGGCAGAGACAGAGGCAGAGACAGAGGCAGAGACAGAGGCAGAGACAGAGACAGAGACAGAGACAGAGACAGAGACGGAGACAAAGACCGAGACAGAGACAGAGACACAGACAGAGAGAGAGACAGAGACAGAGGTAGAGACAGATACAGAGAGAGAGACAGAGACAGAGGTAGAGACAGAGGCAGAGGCAGAGACAGAGACAGAGACAGAGGCAGAGATAGAGACAGAGGCATAGACAGAGACAGAGGGAGAGAGAGCGACAGAGGCAGAGACAGTGACGGAGACAAAGACGGAGACAGACGCAGGGACTGAGACAGAGGCAGAGACAGCGAAAGAGACAGGGGCAGAGACAGCGACAGAGACAGAGACAGAGACAGAGGCAGAGATAGAGACAGAGACAGAGACAGAGACAGAGACAGAGACAGAGACAGAGACAGAGACAGAGACAGAGACAGAGACGGAGACAGAGACAGAGACAGAAACAGAGACAGAGACAGATACGGGGACAGAGACAGAGGCAGAGACAGAGACAGAGACAGAGACAGAGACGGAGACAGAGACAGGGACAGAGACAGCGGCAGAGACAGGGACGGAGACAGAGACAGAGACACAGACACAGACAGAGACAGAGACAGAGACAGAGACAGAGACAGAGACAGAGACAGAGACAGAGACAGAGACTGAGACAGAGGCAGAGACAGAGGCAGAGACAGAGGCAGAGACAGAGGCAGAGACAGAGACAGAGACAGAGACAGAGACAGAGACAGAGACGGAGACAGAGACAGGGACAGAGACAGAGACAGAGACAGAGACAGAGACAGAGACGGAGGCAGAGACAGAGACAGAGTCAGAGACAGAGACAGAGACGGAGACAGAGACGGAGACAGAGGCAGAGACAGAGACAGAGACAGAGACAGAGACAGAGACAGAGACAGAGACAGAGACAGAGACAGAGACAGAGACAGAGACAGAGACAGAGACAGAGACAGAGACAGAGACAGAGACAGAGACAGAGACGGAGACAGAGGCAGAGACAGAGACAGAGACAGAGACAGAGACAGGGACAGAGACAGAGACAGGGACAGAGACAGAGACAGAGACAGAGACAGAGACAGAGACAGAGACACAGAGACATAGGCACGGAGGCAGAGAAACTGAAACAGAGACAAAGAGACAGAGGCAGAGACACGCAGACAGAGACCCAGAGACAGAGACACAGAGACAGAGACAGAGAGATTCACAGAGACCGAGACACAATGACAGAGGCAGAGACACAGAGACGGATACACAGAGACAGAGATGCAGAGACAGAGACACAGAGACAGAGACAGAGATGGAGACAGAGGCAGAGACAGACACAGAGACGTAGGCAGAGACAGAGACAGAGACAGAGACAGTGACAGAGGCAGAGACAGAGACGGAGACAGAGACGGAGGCAGAGACAGAGACAGAGACAGAGACAGAGACAGAGACGGAGACAGAGGCAGAGACAGAGACGGAGACAGAGACAGAGACAGAGACTGAGACAGAGGCAGAGACAGAGACAGAGACAGAGACAGAGACAGAGACAGAGACAGAGGCAGAGACAGAGACAGAGACGGAGACAAAGACCGAGACAGAGACAGAGACACAGACAGAGAGAGAGACAGAGACAGAGGTAGAGACAGATACAGAGAGAGAGACAGAGACAGAGGTAGAGACAGAGGCAGAGGCAGAGACAGAGACAGAGAAAGAGGCAGAGATAGAGACAGAGGCATAGACAGAGACAGAGGGAGAGAGAGCGACAGAGGCAGAGACAGAGACGGAGACAAAGACGGAGACAGACGCAGGGACTGAGACAGAGGCAGAGACAGCGAAAGAGACAGGGGCAGAGACAGCGACAGAGACAGAGACAGAGACAGAGGCAGAGATAGAGACAGAGACAGAGACAGAGACAGAGACAGAGACAGAGACAGAGACAGAGACAGAGACAGAGACAGAGACAGAGACGGAGACAGAAACGGAGACAGAGACAGATACGGGGACAGAGACAGAGGCAGAGACAGAGACAGAGACAGAGACAGAGACGGAGACAGAGACAGAGACAGAGACAGCGGCAGAGACAGGGACGGAGACAGAGACAGAGACACAGACACAGACAGAGACAGAGACAGAGACAGAGACAGAGACAGAGACAGAGACAGAGACAGAGACAGAGACAGAGACAGAGACAGAGACAGAGACAGAGACAGAGACAGAGACAGAGACAGAGACAGAGACAGAGACAGAGACAGAGACAGAGACAGAGACAGGGACAGAGACAGAGACAGAGACAGAGACAGAGACAGAGACAGAGACACAGACAAAGACAGAGACAGAGACAGAGGCAGGGACGGAGACAGAGACAGAGACAGAGACAGAGGCAGAGACAGAGACAGAGACAGAGACAGAGACAGAGACAGAGACAGAGACAGAGACGGAGACAGAGACCGAGACAGACGCAGAGACAGACGCAGAGACAGATGCAGAGACAGAGACAGAGACAGAGACAGAGACAGAGACAGAGACAGAGACAGAGACAGAGACAGAGACAGAGACAGAGACAGAGACAGAGACAGAGACAGAGACAGAGACGGAGACAGAGACAGAGACAGAGACAGAGACAGAGACAGAGACAGAGACAGAGACAGAGAAGGAGACAGAGACAGAGACAGAGACAGAGACAGAGACAGAGACAGAGACAGAGACGGAGACAGAGACAGGGACAGAGACAGAGACAGGGACAGAGACAGAGACAGAGACAGAGACAGAGACAGAGACAGAGACACAGACAAAGACAGAGACAGAGACAGAGGCGGGGACGGAGACAGAGACAGAGACAGAGACAGAGACAGGGACAGAGACAGAGACAGAGACAGAGACAGAGACAGAGACCGAGACAGACGCAGAGACAGACGCAGAGACAGATGCAGAGACAGAGACAGAGACAGAGACAGAGACAGAGACAGAGACAGAGACAGAGACAGAGACAGAGACAGAGACAGAGACAGAGACAGAGACAGAGACAGAGACAGAGACAGAGACAGAGACAGAGACAGAGACAGAGACGGAGACAGAGACAGAGACAGAGACAGAGACGGAGACAGAGACAGAGACAGAGACAGAGACAGAGACAGAGACAGAGACAGAGACAGAGACAGAGAAGGAGACAGAGACAGAGACAGAGACAGAGACAGAGACAGAGACAGAGACAGAGACAGAGACAGAGACGGAGACAGAGACAGGGACAGAGACAGAGACAGGGACAGAGACAGAGACAGAGACAGAGACAGAGACAGAGACAGAGACACAGACAAAGACAGAGACAGAGACAGAGGCTGGGACGGAGACAGAGACAGAGACAGAGACAGAGACAGGGACAGAGACAGAGACAGAGACAGAGACAGAGACAGAGACCGAGACAGACGCAGAGACAGACGCAGAGACAGATGCAGAGACAGAGACAGAGACAGAGACAGAGACAGAGACAGAGACAGAGACAGAGACAGAGACAGAGACAGAGACAGAGACAGAGACAGAGACAGAGACAGAGACAGAGACAGAGACAGAGACAGAGACAGAGACAGAGACAGAGACAGAGACAGAGACGGAGACAGAGACAGAGACAGAGACAGAGACAGAGACAGAGACAGAGGCAGAGACAGAGACAGAGACAGAGACAGAGACAGAGACAGAGACAGAGACAGAGACAGAGACAGAGACAGAGACAGAGACAGAGACGGAGACAGAGACAGGGACAGAGACAGAGACAGAGACAGAGACAGAGACAGAGACAGAGACGGAGGCAGAGACAGAGACAGAGTCAGAGACAGAGACAGAGACGGAGACAGAGACGGAGACAGAGGCAGAGACAGAGACAGAGACAGAGACAGAGACAGAGACAGCGACAGAGACAGAGACAGAGACAGAGGCAGAGATAGAGACAGAGACAGAGACAGAGACAGAGACAGAGACAGAGACAGAGACAGAGACAGAGACGGACACAGAGACAGAGACAGAGACAGAGACAGAGACAGAGACAGAGACAGAGACAGAGACAGGGACGGAGAGAGAGACAGAGACAGAGGCAGAGACAGAGACAGAGACAGAGACGGAGACAGAGGCAGAGACACAGGCAGGGACAGAGACAGAGACAGAGACAGAAACAGAGACAGAGAGAGATACGGGGACAGAGACAGAGGCAGAGACAGAGACAGAGACAGAGACAGAGACGGAGACAGAGACAGAGACAGAGACAGCGGCAGAGACAGGGACGGAGACAGAGACAGAGACACAGACACAGACAGAGACAGAGACAGAGACAGAGACAGAGACAGAGACAGAGACAGAGACAGAGACTGAGACAGAGGCAGAGACAGAGGCAGAGACAGAGGCAGAGACAGAGACAGAGACAGAGACACAGACAAAGACAGAGACAGAGACAGAGGCAGGGACGGAGACAGAGACAGAGACAGAGACAGAGGCAGAGACAGAGACAGAGACAGAGACAGAGACAGAGACAGAGACAGAGACAGAGACAGAGACAGAGACAGAGACAGAGACAGAGACAGAGACAGAGACAGAGACAGAGACAGAGACAGAGACAGAGACAGAGACAGAGACAGAGACAGAGACAGAGACAGAGACAGGGACAGAGACAGAGACAGAGACAGAGACAGAGACAGAGACAGAGACAGAGACACAGACAAAGACAGAGACAGAGACAGAGGCAGGGACGGAGACAGAGACAGAGACAGAGACAGAGGCAGAGACAGAGACAGAGACAGAGACAGAGACAGAGACAGAGACAGAGACAGAGACGGAGACAGAGACCGAGACAGACGCAGAGACAGACGCAGAGACAGATGCAGAGACAGAGACAGAGACAGAGACAGAGACAGAGACAGAGACAGAGACAGAGACAGAGACAGAGACAGAGACAGAGACAGAGACAGAGACAGAGACAGAGACAGAGACAGAGACGGAGACAGAGACAGAGACAGAGACAGAGACAGAGACAGAGACAGAGACAGAGACAGAGAAGGAGACAGAGACAGAGACAGAGACAGAGACAGAGACAGAGACAGAGACAGAGACGGAGACAGAGACAGGGACAGAGACAGAGACAGGGACAGAGACAGAGACAGAGACAGAGACAGAGACAGAGACAGAGACACAGACAAAGACAGAGACAGAGACAGAGGCGGGGACGGAGACAGAGACAGAGACAGAGACAGAGACAGGGACAGAGACAGAGACAGAGACAGAGACAGAGACAGAGACCGAGACAGACGCAGAGACAGACGCAGAGACAGATGCAGAGACAGAGACAGAGACAGAGACAGAGACAGAGACAGAGACAGAGACAGAGACAGAGACAGAGACAGAGACAGAGACAGAGACAGAGACAGAGACAGAGACAGAGACAGAGACAGAGACAGAGACAGAGACAGAGACAGAGACAGAGACGGAGACAGAGACAGAGACAGAGACAGAGACGGAGACAGAGACAGAGACAGAGACAGAGACAGAGACAGAGACAGAGACAGAGACAGAGACAGAGAAGGAGACAGAGACAGAGACAGAGACAGAGACAGAGACAGAGACAGAGACAGAGACAGAGACAGAGACAGAGACGGAGACAGAGACAGGGACAGAGACAGAGACAGGGACAGAGACAGAGACAGAGACAGAGACAGAGACAGAGACAGAGACACAGACAAAGACAGAGACAGAGACAGAGGCTGGGACGGAGACAGAGACAGAGACAGAGACAGAGACAGGGACAGAGACAGAGACAGAGACAGAGACAGAGACAGAGACCGAGACAGACGCAGAGACAGACGCAGAGACAGATGCAGAGACAGAGACAGAGACAGAGACAGAGACAGAGACAGAGACAGAGACAGAGACAGAGACAGAGACAGAGACAGAGACAGAGACAGAGACAGAGACAGAGACAGAGACAGAGACAGAGACAGAGACAGAGACAGAGACGGAGACAGAGACAGAGACAGAGACAGAGACAGAGACAGAGACAGAGGCAGAGACAGAGACAGAGACAGAGACAGAGACAGAGACAGAGACAGAGACAGAGACAGAGACAGAGACAGAGACAGAGACAGAGACGGAGACAGAGACAGGGACAGAGACAGAGACAGAGACAGAGACAGAGACAGAGACAGAGACGGAGGCAGAGACAGAGACAGAGTCAGAGACAGAGACAGAGACGGAGACAGAGACGGAGACAGAGGCAGAGACAGAGACAGAGACAGAGACAGAGACAGAGACAGCGACAGAGACAGAGACAGAGACAGAGGCAGAGATAGAGACAGAGACAGAGACAGAGACAGAGACAGAGACAGAGACAGAGACAGAGACAGAGACGGACACAGAGACAGAGACAGAGACAGAGACAGAGACAGAGACAGAGACAGAGACAGAGACAGGGACGGAGAGAGAGACAGAGACAGAGGCAGAGACAGAGACAGAGACAGAGACGGAGACAGAGGCAGAGACACAGGCAGGGACAGAGACAGAGACAGAGACAGAAACAGAGACAGAGAGAGATACGGGGACAGAGACAGAGGCAGAGACAGAGACAGAGACAGAGACAGAGACGGAGACAGAGACAGAGACAGAGACAGCGGCAGAGACAGGGACGGAGACAGAGACAGAGACACAGACACAGACAGAGACAGAGACAGAGACAGAGACAGAGACAGAGACAGAGACAGAGACAGAGACTGAGACAGAGGCAGAGACAGAGGCAGAGACAGAGGCAGAGACAGAGGCAGAGACAGAGACAGAGACAGAGACAGAGACAGAGACGGAGACAAAGACCGAGACAGAGACAGAGACACAGACAGAGAGAGAGACAGAGACAGAGGTAGAGACAGATACAGAGAGAGAGACAGAGACAGAGGTAGAGACAGAGGCAGAGGCAGAGACAGAGACAGAGACAGAGGCAGAGATAGAGACAGAGGCATAGACAGAGACAGAGGGAGAGAGAGCGACAGAGGCAGAGACAGAGACGGAGACAAAGACGGAGACAGACGCAGGGACTGAGACAGAGGCAGAGACAGCGAAAGAGACAGGGGCAGAGACAGCGACAGAGACAGAGACAGAGACAGAGGCAGAGATAGAGACAGAGACAGAGACAGAGACAGAGACAGAGACAGAGACAGAGACAGAGACAGAGACAGAGACGGAGACAGAGACAGAGACAGAGACAGAAACAGAGACAGAGACAGATACGGGGACAGAGACAGAGGCAGAGACAGAGACAGAGACAGAGACAGAGACGGAGACAGAGACGGAGACAGAGACAGCGGCAGAGACAGGGACGGAGACAGAGACAGAGACACAGACACAGACAGAGCCAGAGACAGAGACAGAGACAGAGACAGAGACAGAGACAGAGACAGAGACAGAGACTGAGACAGAGGCAGAGACAGAGGCAGAGACAGAGGCAGAGACAGAGGCAGAGACAGAGACAGAGACAGAGACAGAGACAGAGACGGAGACAAAGACCGAGACAGAGACAGAGACACAGACAGAGAGAGAGACAGAGACAGAGGTAGAGACAGATACAGAGAGAGAGACAGAGACAGAGGTAGAGACAGAGGCAGAGGCAGAGACAGAGACAGAGACAGAGGCAGAGATAGAGACAGAGGCATAGACAGAGACAGAGGGAGAGAGGGCGACAGAGGCAGAGACAGAGACGGAGACAAAGACGGAGACAGACGCAGGGACTGAGACAGAGGCAGAGACAGCGAAAGAGACAGGGGCAGAGACAGCGACAGAGACAGAGACAGAGACAGAGGCAGAGGCAGAGATAGAGACAGAGACAGAGACAGAGACAGAGACAGAGACAGAGACAGAGACAGAGACAGAGACAGAGACAGAGACGGAGACAGAGACAGAGACAGAGACAGAGACAGAGACAGAGACAGATACGGGGACAGAGACAGAGGCAGAGACAGAGACAGAGACAGAGACAGAGACAGAGACAGAGACAGAGACGGAGACAAAGACGGAGACAGACGCAGGGACTGAGACAGAGGCAGAGACAGCGACAGAGACAGGGGCAGACACAGCGACAGAGACAGAGATAGAGACAGGGCAGAGACAGGGACAGAGACAGAGACAGAGACAGAGACAGAGACAGAGACAGAGACAGAGACAGAGACAGAGACAGAGACAGAGACAGAGACAGAGACAGAGACAGAGACAGAGACAGAGACAGAGACAGAGACAGAGACAGAGACGGAGACAGAGTCCGAGACAGAGCTAGGGACAGAGACGGAGACAGAGACAGAGGAAGAGACAGCGACGGAGAGAGACAGAGACAGAGACAGAGACAGAGACAGAGACAGAGACAGAGACAGAGACAGAGACAGAGACAGAGACATAGACAGAGACAGAGACAGAGACAGAGACCGAGACAGACGCAGAGACAGACGCAGAGACAGATGCAGAGACAGAGACAGAGACAGAGACAGAGACAGAGACAGAGACAGAGACAGAGACAGAGACGGAGACAGAGACAGAGACAGAGACAGAAACAGAGACAGAGACAGAGACAGAGACAGAGACAGAGACAGAGACAGAGACAGAGACAGAGACAGAGACAGAGACAGAGACAGAGACAGAGACAGAGACAGAGACAGAGACAGAGACAGAGACAGAGACAGAGACAGAGACAGAGACAGAGACAGAGACAGAGACAGAGACACAGAGACATAGGCACGGAGGCAGAGAAACTGAAACAGAGACAAAGAGACAGAGGCAGAGACACGCAGACAGAGACCAAGAGACAGAGACACAGAGACAGAGACAGAGAGATTCACAGAGACCGAGACACAATGACAGAGGCAGAGACACAGAGACGGATACACAGAGACAGAGATGCAGAGACAGAGACACGGAGACAGAGACAGAGATGGAGACAGAGGCAGAGACAGACACAGAGACGTAGGCAGAGACAGAGACAGAGACAGAGACAGTGACAGAGGCAGAGACAGAGACGGAGACAGAGACGGAGGCAGAGACAGAGACAGAGACAGAGACAGAGACAGAGACAGAGACCGAGACAGACGCAGAGACAGACGCAGAGACAGATGCAGAGACAGAGACAGAGACAGAGACAGAGACAGAGACAGAGACAGAGACAGAGACAGAGACAGAGACAGAGACAGAGACAGAGACAGAGACAGAGACAGAGACAGAGACAGAGACAGAGACAGAGACAGAGACGGAGACAGAGACAGAGACAGAGACAGAGACAGAGACAGAGACAGAGACAGAGACAGAGACAGAGACGGAGACAGAGACAGGGACAGAGACAGAGACAGAGACAGAGACAGAGACAGAGACGGAGGCAGAGACAGAGACAGAGTCAGAGACAGAGACAGAGACGGAGACAGAGACGGAGACAGAGGCAGAGACAGAGACAGAGACAGAGGGAGAGAGAGAGACAGAGGCAGAGACAGAGACAGAGACAGAGACGGAGACAAAGACGGAGACAGACGCAGGGACTGAGACGGAGGCAGAGACAGCGAAAGAGACAGGGGCAGAGACAGCGACAGAGACAGACATAGAGACAGGGCAGAGACAGAGACAGAGACAGAGACAGAGACAGAGACAGAGACAGAGACAGAGACAGAGACAGAGACAGAGACACAGAGACATAGGCACGGAGGCAGAGAAACTGAAACAGAGACAAAGAGACAGAGGCAGAGACACGCAGTCAGAGACCCAGAGACAGAGACACAGAGACAGAGACAGAGAGATTCACAGAGACCGAGACACAATGACAGAGGCAGAGACACAGAGACGGATACACAGAGACAGAGATGCAGAGACAGAGACACAGAGACAGAGACAGAGATGGAGACAGAGGCAGAGACAGACACAGAGACGTAGGCAGAGACAGAGACAGAGACAGAGACAGTGACAGAGGCAGAGACAGAGACGGAGACAGAGACGGAGGCAGAGACAGAGACAGAGACAGAGACAGAGACAGAGACGGAGACAGAGGCAGAGACAGAGACGGAGACAGAGACGGAGACAGAGACAGAGACAGAGACAGAGACAGAGACAGAGACAGAGACAGAGACCGGGACAGACGCAGAGACAGAGACAGAGACAGAGACAGAGACAGAGACAGAGACAGAGACAGAGACAGAGACGGAGGCAGAGACAGAGACAGAGTCAGAGACAGAGACAGAGACGGAGACAGAGACGGAGACAGAGGCAGAGACAGAGACAGAGACAGAGGGAGAGAGAGAGACAGAGGCAGAGACAGAGACAGAGACAGAGACAGAGACGGAGACAAAGACGGAGACAGACGCAGGGACTGAGACAGAGGCAGAGACAGCGAAAGAGACAGGGGCAGAGACAGCGACAGAGACAGAGATAGAGATAGGGCAGAGACAGAGACAGAGACAGAGACAGAGACAGAGACAGAGACAGAGACAGAGACGGAGACAGAGGCAGAGACAGAGACAGAGACAGAGACAGAGACAGAGACAGAGACAGAGACAGAGACACAGAAACATAGGCACGGAGGCAGAGAAACTGAAACAGAGACAAAGAGACAGAGGCAGAGACACGCAGTCAGAGATCCAGAGACAGAGACACAGAGACAGAGACAGAGAGATTCACAGAGACCGAGACACAATGACAGAGGCAGAGACACAGAGACGGATACACAGAGACAGAGATGCAGAGACAGAGACACAGAGACAGAGACAGAGATGGAGACAGAGGCAGAGACAGACACAGAGACGTAGGCAGAGACAGAGACAGAGACAGAGACAGTGACAGAGGCAGAGACAGAGACGGAGACAGAGACGGAGGCAGAGACAGAGACAGAGACAGAGACAGAGACAGAGACGGAGACAGAGGCAGAGACAGAGACGGAGACAGAGACAGAGACAGAGACTGAGACAGAGGCAGAGACAGAGACAGAGACAGAGACAGAGACAGAGACAGAGACAGAGACAGAGACAGAGACAGAGACAGATACAGAGACAGAGACAGAGACAGAGACAGCGACAGAGACAGAGACAGAGACAGAGGCAGAGATAGAGACAGAGACAGAGACAGAGACAGAGACAGAGACAGAGACAGAGACAGAGACAGAGACGGAGACAGAGACAGAGACAGAGACAGAGACAGAGACAGAGACAGAGACAGAGACAGAGACCGAGACAGACGCAGAGACAGAGACAGAGACAGAGACAGAGACAGAGACAGAGACAGAGACAGAGACAGAGACAGAGACAGAGACAGAGACAGAGACCGAGACAGACGCAGAGACAGACGCAGAGACAGATGCAGAGACAGAGACAGAGACAGAGACAGAGACAGAGACAGAGACAGAGACAGAGACAGAGACAGAGACAGAGACAGAGACAGAGACAGAGACAGAGACAGAGACAGAGACAGAGACAGAGACAGAGACAGAGACAGAGACAGAGACAGAGACAGAGACAGAGACAGAGACAGAGACAGGGACAGAGACAGAGACAGAGACAGAGACAGAGACAGAGACAGAGACACAGACAAAGACAGAGACAGAGACAGAGGCAGGGACGGAGACAGAGACAGAGACAGAGACAGAGACAGAGACAGAGACAGAGACAGAGACAGAGACAGAGACAGAGACAGAGACAGAGACAGAGACAGAGACCGAGACAGACGCAGAGACAGACGCAGAGACAGATGCAGAGACAGAGACAGAGACAGAGACAGAGACAGAGACAGAGACAGAGACAGAGACAGAGACAGAGACAGAGACAGAGACAGAGACAGAGACAGAGACAGAGACAGAGACGGAGACAGAGACAGAGACAGAGACGGAGACAGAGACAGAGACAGAGACAGAGACAGAGGCAGAGACAGAGACAGAGACAGAGACAGAGACAGAGGCAGAGACAGAGACAGAGACAGAGGGAGAGACAGAGACAGAGACAGAGGGAGAGACAGAGACAGAGACAGAGACAGAGACAGAGACAGAGACAGAGACAGAGACAGAGACGGAGACAGAGACGGAGACAGAGGCAGAGACAGAGACAGAGACAGAGGGAGAGAGAGAGACAGAGGCAGAGACAGAGACAGAGACAGAGACAGAGACGGAGACAAAGACGGAGACAGACGCAGGGACTGAGACAGAGGCAGAGACAGCGAAAGAGACAGGGGCAGAGACAGCGACAGAGACAGAGATAGAGACAGGGCAGAGACAGAGACAGAGACAGAGACAGAGACAGAGACAGAGACAGAGACAGAGACAGAGACGGAGACAGAGGCAGAGACAGAGACAGAGACAGAGACAGAGACAGAGACAGAGACAGAGACACAGAGACATAGGCACGGAGGCAGAGAAACTGAAACAGAGACAAAGAGACAGAGGCAGAGACACGCAGTCAGAGACCCAGAGACAGAGACACAGAGACAGAGACAGAGAGATTCACAGAGACCGAGACACAATGACAGAGGCAGAGACACAGAGACGGATACACAGAGACAGAGATGCAGAGACAGAGACACAGAGACAGAGACAGAGATGGAGACAGAGGCAGAGACAGACACAGAGACGTAGGCAGAGACAGAGACAGAGACAGAGACAGTGACAGAGGCAGAGACAGAGACGGAGACAGAGACGGAGGCAGAGACAGAGACAGAGACAGAGACAGAGACAGAGACGGAGACAGAGGCAGAGACAGAGACGGAGACAGAGACGGAGACAGAGACAGAGACAGAGACAGAGACAGAGACAGAGACAGAGACAGAGACCGGGACAGACGCAGAGACAGAGACAGAGACAGAGACAGAGACAGAGACAGAGACAGAGACAGAGACGGAGGCAGAGACAGAGACAGAGTCAGAGACAGAGACAGAGACGGAGACAGAGACGGAGACAGAGGCAGAGACAGAGACAGAGACAGAGGGAGAGAGAGAGACAGAGGCAGAGACAGAGACAGAGACAGAGACAGAGACGGAGACAAAGACGGAGACAGACGCAGGGACTGAGACAGAGGCAGAGACAGCGAAAGAGACAGGGGCAGAGACAGCGACAGAGACAGAGATAGAGACAGGGCAGAGACAGAGACAGAGACAGAGACAGAGACAGAGACAGAGACAGAGACAGAGACGGAGACAGAGGCAGAGACAGAGACAGAGACAGAGACAGAGACAGAGACAGAGACAGAGACACAGAAACATAGGCACGGAGGCAGAGAAACTGAAACAGAGACAAAGAGACAGAGGCAGAGACACGCAGTCAGAGACCCAGAGACAGAGACACAGAGACAGAGACAGAGAGATTCACAGAGACCGAGACACAATGACAGAGGCAGAGAAACAGAGACGGATACACAGAGACAGAGATGCAGAGACAGAGACACAGAGACAGAGACAGAGATGGAGACAGAGGCAGAGACAGACACAGAGACGTAGGCAGAGACAGAGACAGAGACAGAGACAGTGACAGAGGCAGAGACAGAGACGGAGACAGAGACGGAGGCAGAGACAGAGACAGAGACAGAGACAGAGACAGAGACGGAGACAGAGGCAGAGACAGAGACGGAGACAGAGACAGAGACAGAGACTGAGACAGAGGCAGAGACAGAGACAGAGACAGAGACAGAGACAGAGACAGAGACAGAGACAGAGACAGAGACAGAGACAGATACAGAGACAGAGACAGAGACAGAGACAGAGACAGCGACAGAGACAGAGACAGAGACAGAGGCAGAGATAGAGACAGAGACAGAGACAGAGACAGAGACAGAGACAGAGACAGAGACAGAGACAGAGACAGAGACGGAGACAGAGACAGAGACAGAGACAGAGACAGAGACAGAGACAGAGACAGAGACCGAGACAGACGCAGAGACAGAGACAGAGACAGAGACAGAGACAGAGACAGAGACAGAGACAGAGACAGAGACAGAGACCGAGACAGACGCAGAGACAGACGCAGAGACAGATGCAGAGACAGAGACAGAGACAGAGACAGAGACAGAGACAGAGACAGAGACAGAGACAGAGACAGAGACAGAGACAGAGACAGAGACAGAGACAGAGACAGAGACAGAGACAGAGACAGAGACAGAGACAGAAACAGAGACAGAGACAGAGACAGAGACAGAGACAGAGACAGAGACGGAGACAGAGACAGAGACAGAGACAGAGACAGAGACAGAGACAGAGACAGAGACAGAGACAGAGACAGAGACAGAGACAGAGACGGAGACAGAGTCCGAGACAGAGCTAGGGACAGAGACGGAGACAGAGACAGAGGAAGAGACAGCGACGGAGAGAGACAGAGACAGAGACAGAGACAGAGACAGAGACAGAGACAGAGACAGAGACGGAGACAGAGACGGAGACAGAGACAGAGACAGAGACAGATACGGGGACAGAGACAGAGGCAGAGACAGAGACAGAGACAGAGACAGAGACAGAGACAGAGACAGAGACGGAGACAAAGACGGAGACAGACGCAGGGACTGAGACAGAGGCAGAGACAGCGACAGAGACAGGGGCAGAGACAGCGACAGAGACAGAGATAGAGACAGGGCAGAGACAGGGACAGAGACAGAGACAGAGACAGAGACAGAGACAGAGACAGAGACAGAGACAGAGACAGAGACAGAGACAGAGACAGAGACAGAGACAGAGACAGAGACAGAGACAGAGACAGAGACAGAGACAGAGACAGAGACAGAGACAGAGACAGAGACAGAGACGGAGACAGAGTCCGAGACAGAGCTAGGGACAGAGACGGAGACAGAGACAGAGGAAGAGACAGCGACGGAGAGAGACAGAGACAGAGACAGAGACAGAGACAGAGACAGAGACAGAGACAGAGACAGAGACAGAGACAGAGACATAGACAGAGACAGAGACAGAGACAGAGACCGAGACAGACGCAGAGACAGACGCAGAGACAGATGCAGAGACAGAGACAGAGACAGAGACAGAGACAGAGACAGAGACAGAGACAGAGACGGAGACAGAGACAGAGACAGAGACAGAAACAGAGACAGAGACAGAGACAGAGACAGAGACAGAGACAGAGACAGAGACAGAGACAGAGACAGAGACAGAGACAGAGACAGAGACAGAGACAGAGACAGAGACAGAGACAGAGACAGAGACAGAGACAGAGACAGAGACAGAGACAGAGACAGAGACAGAGACAGAGACAGAGACACAGAGACATAGGCACGGAGGCAGAGAAACTGAAACAGAGACAAAGAGACAGAGGCAGAGACACGCAGACAGAGACCAAGAGACAGAGACACAGAGACAGAGACAGAGAGATTCACAGAGACCGAGACACAATGACAGAGGCAGAGACACAGAGACGGATACACAGAGACAGAGATGCAGAGACAGAGACACGGAGACAGAGACAGAGATGGAGACAGAGGCAGAGACAGACACAGAGACGTAGGCAGAGGCAGAGACAGAGACAGAGACAGTGACAGAGGCAGAGACAGAGACGGAGACAGAGACGGAGGCAGAGACAGAGACAGAGACAGAGACAGAGACAGAGACAGAGACCGAGACAGACGCAGAGACAGACGCAGAGACAGATGCAGAGACAGAGACAGAGACAGAGACAGAGACAGAGACAGAGACAGAGACAGAGACAGAGACAGAGACAGAGACAGAGACAGAGACAGAGACAGAGACAGAGACGGAGACAGAGACAGAGACAGAGACAGAGACAGAGACAGAGACAGAGACAGAGACAGAGACAGAGACAGAGACAGAGACGGAGACAGAGACAGGGACAGAGACAGAGACAGAGACAGAGACAGAGACAGAGACGGAGGCAGAGACAGAGACAGAGTCAGAGACAGAGACAGAGACGGAGACAGAGACGGAGACAGAGGCAGAGACAGAGACAGAGACAGAGGGAGAGAGAGAGACAGAGGCAGAGACAGAGACAGAGACAGAGACGGAGACAAAGACGGAGACAGACGCAGGGACTGAGACGGAGGCAGAGACAGCGAAAGAGACAGGGGCAGAGACAGCGACAGAGACAGACATAGAGACAGGGCAGAGACAGAGACAGAGACAGAGACAGAGACAGAGACAGAGACAGAGACAGAGACAGAGACAGAGACAGAGACAGAGACACAGAGACATAGGCACGGAGGCAGAGAAACTGAAACAGAGACAAAGAGACAGAGGCAGAGACACGCAGTCAGAGACCCAGAGACAGAGACACAGAGACAGAGACAGAGAGATTCACAGAGACCGAGACACAATGACAGAGGCAGAGACACAGAGACGGATACACAGAGACAGAGATGCAGAGACAGAGACACAGAGACAGAGACAGAGATGGAGACAGAGGCAGAGACAGACACAGAGACGTAGGCAGAGACAGAGACAGAGACAGAGACAGTGACAGAGGCAGAGACAGAGACGGAGACAGAGACGGAGGCAGAGACAGAGACAGAGACAGAGACAGAGACAGAGACGGAGACAGAGGCAGAGACAGAGACGGAGACAGAGACGGAGACAGAGACAGAGACAGAGACAGAGACAGAGACAGAGACAGAGACAGAGACCGGGACAGACGCAGAGACAGAGACAGAGACAGAGACAGAGACAGAGACAGAGACAGAGACAGAGACAGAGACGGAGGCAGAGACAGAGACAGAGTCAGAGACAGAGACAGAGACGGAGACAGAGACGGAGACAGAGGCAGAGACAGAGACAGAGACAGAGGGAGAGAGAGAGACAGAGGCAGAGACAGAGACAGAGACAGAGACAGAGACGGAGACAAAGACGGAGACAGACGCAGGGACTGAGACAGAGGCAGAGACAGCGAAAGAGACAGGGGCAGAGACAGCGACAGAGACAGAGATAGAGATAGGGCAGAGACAGAGACAGAGACAGAGACAGAGACAGAGACAGAGACAGAGACAGAGACGGAGACAGAGGCAGAGACAGAGACAGAGACAGAGACAGAGACAGAGACAGAGACAGAGACAGAGACACAGAAACATAGGCACGGAGGCAGAGAAACTGAAACAGAGACAAAGAGACAGAGGCAGAGACACGCAGTCAGAGATCCAGAGACAGAGACACAGAGACAGAGACAGAGAGATTCACAGAGACCGAGACACAATGACAGAGGCAGAGACACAGAGACGGATACACAGAGACAGAGATGCAGAGACAGAGACACAGAGACAGAGACAGAGATGGAGACAGAGGCAGAGACAGACACAGAGACGTAGGCAGAGACAGAGACAGAGACAGAGACAGTGACAGAGGCAGAGACAGAGACGGAGACAGAGACGGAGGCAGAGACAGAGACAGAGACAGAGACAGAGACAGAGACGGAGACAGAGGCAGAGACAGAGACGGAGACAGAGACAGAGACAGAGACTGAGACAGAGGCAGAGACAGAGACAGAGACAGAGACAGAGACAGAGACAGAGACAGAGACAGAGACAGAGACAGAGACAGATACAGAGACAGAGACAGAGACAGAGACAGAGACAGCGACAGAGACAGAGACAGAGACAGAGGCAGAGATAGAGACAGAGACAGAGACAGAGACAGAGACAGAGACAGAGACAGAGACAGAGACAGAGACGGAGACAGAGACAGAGACAGAGACAGAGACAGAGACAGAGACAGAGACAGAGACAGAGACCGAGACAGACGCAGAGACAGAGACAGAGACAGAGACAGAGACAGAGACAGAGACAGAGACAGAGACAGAGACAGAGACAGAGACAGAGACAGAGACAGAGACAGAGACCGAGACAGACGCAGAGACAGACGCAGAGACAGATGCAGAGACAGAGACAGAGACAGAGACAGAGACAGAGACAGAGACAGAGACAGAGACAGAGACAGAGACAGAGACAGAGACAGAGACAGAGACAGAGACAGAGACAGAGACAGAGACAGAGACAGAAACAGAGACAGAGACAGAGACAGAGACAGAGACCGAGACAGAGACGGAGACAGAGACAGAGACAGAGACAGAGACAGAGACAGCGACAGAGACAGAGACAGAGACAGAGACAGAGACAGAGACAGAGACAGAGACAGAGACAGAGACAGAGACAGCGACGGAGACGGAGACAGAGACAGGGACAGAGACAGAGACAGAGACAGAGACAGAGACAGAGACAGAGACAGAGACAGAGACAGAGACAGAGACAGAGACAGAGACAGAGACAGAGACAGAGACAGAGACAGAGACAGAGACAGAGACAGAGACAGAGACAGAGACAGAGACAGAGACAGAGACAGAGACAGAGACAGGGACAGAGACAGAGACAGAGACAGAGACAGAGACAGAGACAGAGACACAGACAAAGACAGAGACAGAGACAGAGGCAGGGACGGAGACAGAGACAGAGACAGAGACAGAGACAGAGACAGAGACAGAGACAGAGACAGAGACAGAGACAGAGACAGAGACAGAGACAGAGACAGAGACCGAGACAGACGCAGAGACAGACGCAGAGACAGATGCAGAGACAGAGACAGAGACAGAGACAGAGACAGAGACAGAGACAGAGACAGAGACAGAGACAGAGACAGAGACAGAGACAGAGACAGAGACAGAGACAGAGACAGAGACAGAGACAGAGACGGAGACGGAGACAGAGACAGAGACGGAGACAGAGACAGAGACAGAGACAGAGACAGAGGCAGAGACAGAGACAGAGACAGAGACAGAGACAGAGGCAGAGACAGAGACAGAGACAGAGGGAGAGACAGAGACAGAGACAGAGGGAGAGACAGAGACAGAGACAGAGACAGAGACAGAGACAGAGACAGAGACAGAGACGGAGACAGAGACGGAGACAGAGGCAGAGACAGAGACAGAGACAGAGGGAGAGAGAGAGACAGAGGCAGAGACAGAGACAGAGACAGAGACAGAGACGGAGACAAAGACGGAGACAGACGCAGGGACTGAGACAGAGGCAGAGACAGCGAAAGAGACAGGGGCAGAGACAGCGACAGAGACAGAGATAGAGACAGGGCAGAGACAGAGACAGAGACAGAGACAGAGACAGAGACAGAGACAGAGACAGAGACAGAGACGGAGACAGAGGCAGAGACAGAGACAGAGACAGAGACAGAGACAGAGACAGAGACAGAGACACAGAGACATAGGCACGGAGGCAGAGAAACTGAAACAGAGACAAAGAGACAGAGGCAGAGACACGCAGTCAGAGACCCAGAGACAGAGACACAGAGACAGAGACAGAGAGATTCACAGAGACCGAGACACAATGACAGAGGCAGAGACACAGAGACGGATACACAGAGACAGAGATGCAGAGACAGAGACACAGAGACAGAGACAGAGATGGAGACAGAGGCAGAGACAGACACAGAGACGTAGGCAGAGACAGAGACAGAGACAGAGACAGTGACAGAGGCAGAGACAGAGACGGAGACAGAGACGGAGGCAGAGACAGAGACAGAGACAGAGACAGAGACAGAGACGGAGACAGAGGCAGAGACAGAGACGGAGACAGAGACGGAGACAAAGACGGAGACAGACGCAGGGACTGAGACAGAGGCAGAGACAGCGAAAGAGACAGGGGCAGAGACAGCGACAGAGACAGAGATAGAGACAGGGCAGAGACAGAGACAGAGACAGAGACAGAGACAGAGACAGAGACAGAGACAGAGACGGAGACAGAGGCAGAGACAGAGACAGAGACAGAGACAGAGACAGAGACAGAGACAGAGACACAGAAACATAGGCACGGAGGCAGAGAAACTGAAACAGAGACAAAGAGACAGAGGCAGAGACACGCAGTCAGAGACCCAGAGACAGAGACACAGAGACAGAGACAGAGAGATTCACAGAGACCGAGACACAATGACAGAGGCAGAGAAACAGAGACGGATACACAGAGACAGAGATGCAGAGACAGAGACACAGAGACAGAGACAGAGATGGAGACAGAGGCAGAGACAGACACAGAGACGTAGGCAGAGACAGAGACAGAGACAGAGACAGTGACAGAGGCAGAGACAGAGACGGAGACAGAGACGGAGGCAGAGACAGAGACAGAGACAGAGACAGAGACAGAGACGGAGACAGAGGCAGAGACAGAGACGGAGACAGAGACAGAGACAGAGACTGAGACAGAGGCAGAGACAGAGACAGAGACAGAGACAGAGACAGAGACAGAGACAGAGACAGAGACAGAGACAGATACAGAGACAGAGACAGAGACAGAGACAGAGACAGCGACAGAGACAGAGACAGAGACAGAGGCAGAGATAGAGACAGAGACAGAGACAGAGACAGAGACAGAGACAGAGACAGAGACAGAGACAGAGACAGAGACGGAGACAGAGACAGAGACAGAGACAGAGACAGAGACAGAGACAGAGACAGAGACCGAGACAGACGCAGAGACAGAGACAGAGACAGAGACAGAGACAGAGACAGAGACAGAGACAGAGACAGAGACAGAGACCGAGACAGACGCAGAGACAGACGCAGAGACAGATGCAGAGACAGAGACAGAGACAGAGACAGAGACAGAGACAGAGACAGAGACAGAGACAGAGACAGAGACAGAGACAGAGACAGAGACAGAGACAGAGACAGAGACAGAGACAGAGACAGAGACAGAGACAGAAACAGAGACAGAGACAGAGACAGAGACAGAGACAGAGACAGAGACGGAGACAGAGACAGAGACAGAGACAGAGACAGCGACAGAGACAGAGACAGAGACAGAGACAGAGACAGAGACAGAGACAGAGACAGAGACAGAGACAGAGACAGAGACAGCGACGGAGACGGAGACAGAGACAGGGACAGAGACAGAGACAGAGACAGAGACAGAGACAGAGACAGAGACAGAGACAGAGACAGAGACAGAGACAGAGACAGAGACAGAGACAGAGACAGAGACAGAGACAGAGACAGAGACAGAGACAGAGACAGAGACAGAGACAGAGACAGAGACAGAGACAGAGACAGAGACAGAGACAGAGACAGGGACAGAGACAGAGACAGAGACAGAGACAGAGACAGAGACACAGACAAAGACAGAGACAGAGACAGAGGCAGGGACGGAGACAGAGACAGAGACAGAGACAGAGACAGAGACAGAGACAGAGACAGAGACAGAGACAGAGACCGAGACAGACGCAGAGACAGACGCAGAGACAGACGCAGAGACAGAGACAGAGACAGAGACAGAGACAGAGACAGAGACAGAGACAGAGACAGAGACAGAGACAGAGACAGAGACAGAGACAGAGACAGAGACAGAGACAGAGACAGAGACAGAGACGGAGACAGAGACAGGGACAGAGACAGAGACAGAGACAGAGACACAGAGACATAGGCACGGAGGCAGAGAAACTGAAACAGAGACAAAGAGACAGAGGCAGAGACACGCAGTCAGAGACCCAGAGACAGAGACACAGAGACAGAGACAGAGAGATTCACAGAGACCGAGACACAATGACAGAGGCAGAGACACAGAGACGGATACACAGAGACAGAGATGCAGAGACAGAGACACAGAGACAGAGACAGAGATGGAGACAGAGGCAGAGACAGACACAGAGACAGAGACGGAGACAGAGGCAGAGACAGAGACGGAGACAGAGACGGAGACAGAGACAGAGACAGAGACAGAGACAGAGACAGAGACAGAGACAGAGACAGAGACCGGGACAGACGCAGAGACAGAGACAGAGACAGAGGCAGAGACAGAGACAGAGACAGAGACAGAGACAGAGGCAGAGACAGAGACAGAGACAGAGGGAGAGACAGAGACAGAGACAGAGACAGAGACAGAGACAGAGACAGAGACAGAGACGGAGACAGAGACGGAGACAGAGGCAGAGACAGAGACAGAGACAGAGGGAGAGAGAGAGACAGAGGCAGAGACAGAGACAGAGACAGAGACAGAGACGGAGACAAAGACGGAGACAGACGCAGGGACTGAGACAGAGGCAGAGACAGCGAAAGAGACAGGGGCAGAGACAGCGACAGAGACAGAGATAGAGACAGGGCAGAGACAGAGACAGAGACAGAGACAGAGACAGAGACAGAGACAGAGACAGAGACAGAGACAGAGACGGAGACAGAGGCAGAGACAGAGACAGAGACAGAGACAGAGACAGAGACAGAGACAGAGACACAGAGACATAGGCACGGAGGCAGAGAAACTGAAACAGAGACAAAGAGACAGAGGCAGAGACACGCAGTCAGAGACCCAGAGACAGAGACACAGAGACAGAGACAGAGAGATTCACAGAGACCGAGACACAATGACAGAGGCAGAGACACAGAGACGGATACACAGAGACAGAGATGCAGAGACAGAGACACAGAGACAGAGACAGAGATGGAGACAGAGGCAGAGACAGACACAGAGACGTAGGCAGAGACAGAGACAGAGACAGAGACAGTGACAGAGGCAGAGACAGAGACGGAGACAGAGACGGAGGCAGAGACAGAGACAGAGACAGAGACAGAGACAGAGACGGAGACAGAGGCAGAGACAGAGACGGAGACAGAGACGGAGACAGAGACAGAGACAGAGACAGAGACAGAGACAGAGACAGAGACAGAGACCGGGACAGACGCAGAGACAGAGACAGAGACAGAGACAGAGACAGAGACAGAGACAGAGACAGAGACGGAGGCAGAGACAGAGACAGAGTCAGAGACAGAGACAGAGACGGAGACAGAGACGGAGACAGAGGCAGAGACAGAGACAGAGACAGAGGGAGAGAGAGAGACAGAGGCAGAGACAGAGACAGAGACAGAGACAGAGACGGAGACAAAGACGGAGACAGACGCAGGGACTGAGACAGAGGCAGAGACAGCGAAAGAGACAGGGGCAGAGACAGCGACAGAGACAGAGATAGAGACAGGGCAGAGACAGAGACAGAGACAGAGACAGAGACAGAGACAGAGACAGAGACAGAGACGGAGACAGAGGCAGAGACAGAGACAGAGACAGAGACAGAGACAGAGACAGAGACAGAGACACAGAAACATAGGCACGGAGGCAGAGAAACTGAAACAGAGACAAAGAGACAGAGGCAGAGACACGCAGTCAGAGACCCAGAGACAGAGACACAGAGACAGAGACAGAGAGATTCACAGAGACCGAGACACAATGACAGAGGCAGAGAAACAGAGACGGATACACAGAGACAGAGATGCAGAGACAGAGACACAGAGACAGAGACAGAGATGGAGACAGAGGCAGAGACAGACACAGAGACGTAGGCAGAGACAGAGACAGAGACAGAGACAGTGACAGAGGCAGAGACAGAGACGGAGACAGAGACGGAGGCAGAGACAGAGACAGAGACAGAGACAGAGACAGAGACGGAGACAGAGGCAGAGACAGAGACGGAGACAGAGACAGAGACAGAGACTGAGACAGAGGCAGAGACAGAGACAGAGACAGAGACAGAGACAGAGACAGAGACAGAGACAGAGACAGAGACAGATACAGAGACAGAGACAGAGACAGAGACAGAGACAGCGACAGAGACAGAGACAGAGACAGAGGCAGAGATAGAGACAGAGACAGAGACAGAGACAGAGACAGAGACAGAGACAGAGACAGAGACAGAGACGGAGACAGAGACAGAGACAGAGACAGAGACAGAGACAGAGACAGAGACAGAGACCGAGACAGACGCAGAGACAGAGACAGAGACAGAGACAGAGACAGAGACAGAGACAGAGACAGAGACAGAGACAGAGACCGAGACAGACGCAGAGACAGACGCAGAGACAGATGCAGAGACAGAGACAGAGACAGAGACAGAGACAGAGACAGAGACAGAGACAGAGACAGAGACAGAGACAGAGACAGAGACAGAGACAGAGACAGAGACAGAGACAGAGACAGAGACAGAAACAGAGACAGAGACAGAGACAGAGACAGAGACAGAGACAGAGACGGAGACAGAGACAGAGACAGAGACAGAGACAGCGACAGAGACAGAGACAGAGACAGAGACAGAGACAGAGACAGAGACAGAGACAGAGACAGAGACAGAGACAGAGACAGCGACGGAGACGGAGACAGAGACAGGGACAGAGACAGAGACAGAGACAGAGACAGAGACAGAGACAGAGACAGAGACAGAGACAGAGACAGAGACAGAGACAGAGACAGAGACAGAGACAGAGACAGAGACAGAGACAGAGACAGAGACAGAGACAGAGACAGAGACAGAGACAGGGACAGAGACAGAGACAGAGACAGAGACAGAGACAGAGACACAGACAAAGACAGAGACAGAGACAGAGGCAGGGACGGAGACAGAGACAGAGACAGAGACAGAGACAGAGACAGAGACAGAGACAGAGACAGAGACAGAGACCGAGACAGACGCAGAGACAGACGCAGAGACAGATGCAGAGACAGAGACAGAGACAGAGACAGAGACAGAGACAGAGACAGAGACAGAGACAGAGACAGAGACAGAGACAGAGACAGAGACAGAGACAGAGACAGAGACAGAGACAGAGACGGAGACAGAGACAGGGACAGAGACAGAGACAGAGACAGAGACACAGAGACATAGGCACGGAGGCAGAGAAACTGAAACAGAGACAAAGAGACAGAGGCAGAGACACGCAGTCAGAGACCCAGAGACAGAGACACAGAGACAGAGACAGAGAGATTCACAGAGACCGAGACACAATGACAGAGGCAGAGACACAGAGACGGATACACAGAGACAGAGATGCAGAGACAGAGACACAGAGACAGAGACAGAGATGGAGACAGAGGCAGAGACAGACACAGAGACGTAGGCAGAGACAGAGACAGAGACAGAGACAGTGACAGAGGCAGAGACAGAGACGGAGACAGAGACGGAGGCAGAGACAGAGACAGAGACAGAGACAGAGACAGAGACGGAGACAGAGGCAGAGACAGAGACGGAGACAGAGACGGAGACAGAGACAGAGACAGAGACAGAGACAGAGACAGAGACAGAGACAGAGACCGGGACAGACGCAGAGACAGAGACAGAGACAGAGACAGAGACAGAGACAGAGACAGAGACAGAGACAGAGACAGAGACGGAGGCAGAGACAGAGACAGAGTCAGAGACAGAGACAGAGACGGAGACAGAGACGGAGACAGAGGCAGAGACAGAGACAGAGACAGAGGGAGAGAGAGAGACAGAGGCAGAGACAGAGACAGAGACAGAGACAGAGACGGAGACAAAGACGGAGACAGACGCAGGGACTGAGACAGAGGCAGAGACAGCGAAAGAGACAGGGGCAGAGACAGCGACAGAGACAGAGATAGAGACAGGGCAGAGACAGAGACAGAGACAGAGACAGAGACAGAGACAGAGACAGAGACAGAGACAGAGACGGAGACAGAGGCAGAGACAGAGACAGAGACAGAGACAGAGACAGAGACAGAGACAGAGACAGAGACACAGAAACATAGGCACGGAGGCAGAGAAACTGAAACAGAGACAAAGAGACAGAGGCAGAGACACGCAGTCAGAGACCCAGAGACAGAGACACAGAGACAGAGACAGAGAGATTCACAGAGACCGAGACACAATGACAGAGGCAGAGACACAGAGACGGATACACAGAGACAGAGATGCAGAGACAGAGACACAGAGACAGAGACAGAGATGGAGACAGAGGCAGAGACAGACACAGAGACGTAGGCAGAGACAGAGACAGAGACAGAGACAGTGACAGAGGCAGAGACAGAGACGGAGACAGAGACGGAGGCAGAGACAGAGACAGAGACAGAGACAGAGACAGAGACGGAGACAGAGGCAGAGACAGAGACGGAGACAGAGACAGAGACAGAGACTGAGACAGAGGCAGAGACAGAGACAGAGACAGAGACAGAGACAGAGACAGAGACAGAGACAGAGACAGAGACAGATACAGAGACAGAGACAGAGACAGAGACAGAGACAGCGACAGAGACAGAGACAGAGACAGAGGCAGAGATAGAGACAGAGACAGAGACAGAGACAGAGACAGAGACAGAGACAGAGACAGAGACGGAGACAGAGACAGAGACAGAGACAGAGACAGAGACAGAGACAGAGACAGAGACAGAGACAGAGACCGAGACAGACGCAGAGACAGAGACAGAGACAGAGACAGAGACAGAGACAGAGACAGAGACAGAGACAGAGACAGAGACAGAGACAGAGACCGAGACAGACGCAGAGACAGACGCAGAGACAGATGCAGAGACAGAGACAGAGACAGAGACAGAGACAGAGACAGAGACAGAGACAGAGACAGAGACAGAGACAGAGACAGAGACAGAGACAGAGACAGAGACAGAGACAGAGACAGAGACAGAAACAGAGACAGAGACAGAGACAGAGACAGAGACAGAGACAGAGACGGAGACAGAGACAGAGACAGAGACAGAGACAGCGACAGAGACAGAGACAGAGACAGAGACAGAGACAGAGACAGAGACAGAGACAGAGACAGAGACAGAGACAGCGACGGAGACGGAGACAGAGACAGGGACAGAGACAGAGACAGAGACAGAGACAGAGACAGAGACAGAGACAGAGACAGAGACAGAGACAGAGACAGAGACAGAGACAGAGACAGAGACAGAGACAGAGACAGAGACAGAGACAGAGACAGAGACAGAGACAGAGACAGAGACAGAGACAGAGACAGAGACAGAGACAGGGACAGAGACAGAGACAGAGACAGAGACACAGACAAAGACAGAGACAGAGACAGAGGCAGGGACGGAGACAGAGACAGAGACAGAGACAGAGACAGAGACAGAGACAGAGACAGAGACAGAGACAGAGACAGAGACAGAGACAGAGACCGAGACAGACGCAGAGACAGACGCAGAGACAGATGCAGAGACAGAGACAGAGACAGAGACAGAGACAGAGACAGAGACAGAGACAGAGACAGAGACAGAGACAGAGACAGAGACAGAGACAGAGACAGAGACAGAGACAGAGACAGAGACAGAGACAGAGACGGAGACAGAGACAGAGACAGAGACGGAGACAGAGACAGAGACAGAGACAGAGACAGAGGCAGAGACAGAGACAGAGACAGAGACAGAGACAGAGGCAGAGACAGAGACAGAGACAGAGGGAGAGACAGAGACAGAGACAGAGACAGAGACAGAGACAGAGACAGAGACAGAGACGGAGACAGAGACGGAGACAGAGGCAGAGACAGAGACAGAGACAGAGGGAGAGAGAGAGACAGAGGCAGAGACAGAGACAGAGACAGAGACAGAGACGGAGACAAAGACGGAGACAGACGCAGGGACTGAGACAGAGGCAGAGACAGCGAAAGAGACAGGGGCAGAGACAGCGACAGAGACAGAGATAGAGACAGGGCAGAGACAGAGACAGAGACAGAGACAGAGACAGAGACAGAGACAGAGACAGAGACAGAGACGGAGACAGAGGCAGAGACAGAGACAGAGACAGAGACAGAGACAGAGACAGAGACAGAGACACAGAGACATAGGCACGGAGGCAGAGAAACTGAAACAGAGACAAAGAGACAGAGGCAGAGACACGCAGTCAGAGACCCAGAGACAGAGACACAGAGACAGAGACAGAGAGATTCACAGAGACCGAGACACAATGACAGAGGCAGAGACACAGAGACGGATACACAGAGACAGAGATGCAGAGACAGAGACACAGAGACAGAGACAGAGATGGAGACAGAGGCAGAGACAGACACAGAGACGTAGGCAGAGACAGAGACAGAGACAGAGACAGTGACAGAGGCAGAGACAGAGACGGAGACAGAGACGGAGGCAGAGACAGAGACAGAGACAGAGACAGAGACAGAGACGGAGACAGAGGCAGAGACAGAGACGGAGACAGAGACGGAGACAGAGACAGAGACAGAGACAGAGACAGAGACAGAGACAGAGACAGAGACCGGGACAGACGCAGAGACAGAGACAGAGACAGAGACAGAGACAGAGACAGAGACAGAGACAGAGACGGAGGCAGAGACAGAGACAGAGTCAGAGACAGAGACAGAGACGGAGACAGAGACGGAGACAGAGGCAGAGACAGAGACAGAGACAGAGGGAGAGAGAGAGACAGAGGCAGAGACAGAGACAGAGACAGAGACAGAGACGGAGACAAAGACGGAGACAGACGCAGGGACTGAGACAGAGGCAGAGACAGCGAAAGAGACAGGGGCAGAGACAGCGACAGAGACAGAGATAGAGACAGGGCAGAGACAGAGACAGAGACAGAGACAGAGACAGAGACAGAGACAGAGACAGAGACGGAGACAGAGGCAGAGACAGAGACAGAGACAGAGACAGAGACAGAGACAGAGACAGAGACACAGAAACATAGGCACGGAGGCAGAGAAACTGAAACAGAGACAAAGAGACAGAGGCAGAGACACGCAGTCAGAGACCCAGAGACAGAGACACAGAGACAGAGACAGAGAGATTCACAGAGACCGAGACACAATGACAGAGGCAGAGAAACAGAGACGGATACACAGAGACAGAGATGCAGAGACAGAGACACAGAGACAGAGACAGAGATGGAGACAGAGGCAGAGACAGACACAGAGACGTAGGCAGAGACAGAGACAGAGACAGAGACAGTGACAGAGGCAGAGACAGAGACGGAGACAGGGACGGAGGCAGAGACAGAGACAGAGACAGAGACAGAGACAGAGACGGAGACAGAGGCAGAGACAGAGACGGAGACAGAGACAGAGACAGAGACTGAGACAGAGGCAGAGACAGAGACAGAGACAGAGACAGAGACAGAGACAGAGACAGAGACAGAGACAGAGACAGATACAGAGACAGAGACAGAGACAGAGACAGAGACAGCGACAGAGACAGAGACAGAGACAGAGGCAGAGATAGAGACAGAGACAGAGACAGAGACAGAGACAGAGACAGAGACAGAGACAGAGACAGAGACGGAGACAGAGACAGAGACAGAGACAGAGACAGAGACAGAGACAGAGACAGAGACCGAGACAGACGCAGAGACAGAGACAGAGACAGAGACAGAGACAGAGACAGAGACACAGAGACAGAGACAGAGAGATTCACAGAGACCGAGACACAATGACAGAGGCAGAGACACAGAGACGGATACACAGAGACAGAGATGCAGAGACAGAGACACGGAGACAGAGACAGAGATGGAGACAGAGGCAGAGACAGACACAGAGACGTAGGCAGAGGCAGAGACAGAGACAGAGACAGTGACAGAGGCAGAGACAGAGACGGAGACAGAGACGGAGGCAGAGACAGAGACAGAGACAGAGACAGAGACAGCGACAGAGACAGAGACAGAGACAGAGACAGAGACAGAGACAGAGACAGAGACAGAGACAGAGACAGAGACAGAGACAGCGACGGAGACGGAGACAGAGACAGGGACAGAGACAGAGACAGAGACAGAGACAGAGACAGAGACAGAGACAGAGACAGAGACAGAGACAGAGACAGAGACAGAGACAGAGACAGAGACAGAGACAGAGACAGAGACAGAGACAGAGACAGAGACAGAGACAGAGACAGGGACAGAGACAGAGACAGAGACAGAGACAGAGACAGAGACACAGACAAAGACAGAGACAGAGACAGAGGCAGGGACGGAGACAGAGACAGAGACAGAGACAGAGACAGAGACAGAGACAGAGACAGAGACAGAGACAGAGACCGAGACAGACGCAGAGACAGACGCAGAGACAGATGCAGAGACAGAGACAGAGACAGAGACAGAGACAGAGACAGAGACAGAGACAGAGACAGAGACAGAGACAGAGACAGACACAGAGACAGAGACAGAGAGATTCACAGAGACCGAGACACAATGACAGAGGCAGAGAAACAGAGACGGATACACAGAGACAGAGATGCAGAGACAGAGACACAGAGACAGAGACAGAGATGGAGACAGAGGCAGAGACAGACACAGAGACGTAGGCAGAGACAGAGACAGAGACAGAGACAGTGACAGAGGCAGAGACAGAGACGGAGACAGGGACGGAGGCAGAGACAGAGACAGAGACAGAGACAGAGACAGAGACGGAGACAGAGGCAGAGACAGAGACGGAGACAGAGACAGAGACAGAGACTGAGACAGAGGCAGAGACAGAGACAGAGACAGAGACAGAGACAGAGACAGAGACAGAGACAGAGACAGAGACAGATACAGAGACAGAGACAGAGACAGAGACAGAGACAGCGACAGAGACAGAGACAGAGACAGAGGCAGAGATAGAGACAGAGACAGAGACAGAGACAGAGACAGAGACAGAGACAGAGACAGAGACAGAGACGGAGACAGAGACAGAGACAGAGACAGAGACAGAGACAGAGACAGAGACAGAGACCGAGACAGACGCAGAGACAGAGACAGAGACAGAGACAGAGACAGAGACAGAGACAGAGACAGAGACCGAGACAGACGCAGAGACAGACGCAGAGACAGATGCAGAGACAGAGACAGAGACAGAGACAGAGACAGAGACAGAGACAGAGACAGAGACAGAGACAGAGACAGAGACAGAGACAGAGACAGAGACAGAGACAGAGACAGAGACAGAGACAGAGACAGAGACAGAAACAGAGACAGAGACAGAGACAGAGACAGAGACAGAGACAGAGACAGAGACGGAGACAGAGACAGAGACAGAGACAGAGACAGCGACAGAGACAGAGACAGAGACAGAGACAGAGACAGAGACAGAGACAGAGACAGAGACAGAGACAGAGACAGAGACAGCGACGGAGACGGAGACAGAGACAGGGACAGAGACAGAGACAGAGACAGAGACAGAGACAGAGACAGAGACAGAGACAGAGACAGAGACAGAGACAGAGACAGAGACAGAGACAGAGACAGAGACAGAGACAGAGACAGAGACAGAGACAGAGACAGAGACAGAGACAGAGACAGGGACAGAGACAGAGACAGAGACAGAGACAGAGACAGAGACACAGACAAAGACAGAGACAGAGACAGAGGCAGGGACGGAGACAGAGACAGAGACAGAGACAGAGACAGAGACAGAGACAGAGACAGAGACAGAGACAGAGACCGAGACAGACGCAGAGACAGACGCAGAGACAGATGCAGAGACAGAGACAGAGACAGAGACAGAGACAGAGACAGAGACAGAGACAGAGACAGAGACAGAGACAGAGACAGAGACAGAGACAGAGACAGAGACAGAGACAGAGACAGAGACAGAGACAGAGACGGAGACAGAGACAGGGACAGAGACAGAGACAGAGACAGAGACAGAGACAGAGACAGAGACGGAGGCAGAGACAGAGACAGAGTCAGAGACAGAGACAGAGACGGAGACAGAGGCAGAGACAGAGACAGTGTGACGTATCGGTCCGGGGGACGAAGAATAAATTCCCTTCGGGGGAGGGCGACCAGGGAAAGTGGCCCTCCTGTTACCCACGTACACAACCACGGACGATTTTATTTCCGGGCGCCAGTGCAAAGGCACTCGTCCGGGGTATTCGCCCTTCCGGCTGCTCAGGCGAGAGCAGAAATCAGGGGAGGTCAAGAAATAATTAGACGACCCGCGAGTAGTATTGAAAGAGTAAACTTTAATGGAGGCCAAAATAGGCCAATCCCGTGAAACCGAAAAGAGCCCCTCGCGGTACAAATTACGGCCGGGAAGAAGGTCCGCACTCGCCAAACGCGAAGAGGGTTTCGCGGCGCGGGGGCTCACGATACAAAAAAAAAGAAAAGAAGCGCGACAGTAAAACTAACGCGGACGCGTGCACGGGAGCACACCCTCTCGGTGGTGTGGACAAAAGGGGGACGCTGGTCCTAAACTCGAAATATAAAAAGAAAAAAAACGAGTAAGAACGAGGAGTTATGGAACCGGTACCGAACGGCGCGGCGCGACACGGCACGACGCGGAGGCGCGAAAATAACGGTGACGGTACGCGGCCTCACGGGTCCTCGTCGCCGGGCGGGCGGTCCTTCCACCAGGTACCACCCGCACACACGCACTCTCACGCATACCCACAAAAAGGGGAACGGCGCCGATCGCCAGGAGGTTAAGCCCTACCTGGACGAATGCCGGTCCTCCTCGTTCTGCCAATGTTGGGGCGGCGGCGTCCTCACACTCCCACACAGTAACACACTCACCAAAAAGAAAAATACAAAAATAAAACTGGGGGTGGGCAAGGATCGCTGGGAGTCCCGGCGTCTCGCTCCTGTCGCAGCCCGCGTGCTTCTCCCTTCTCCTTCGGCGCTGGTCTCCCGGTGCGCGGGGTTCCCCCTCCCCGAGGATTTCGGCGTTGGGGATGGGCCACCGCGCTCCCTTGGTGGCCAGGTCCTGGGACCCCTTCGGGTGGTGGCTGGGGTGGCTGGTTCCCAGGCCTGGCATCCCTCTTTCTTGGCTGCCGGTCGCCCCCGCGGAGGATGACGGGGTGGCCCGACGACCGGTCAGCGGTCCGTTGGCGGTCTTCCGGTGGACCCATCCCGCGCTTCCATCGCTCGGGTGGAGGTTCCTCGCGACCGGGGACGCGGGTCCCTCGTCGTCCAGCGACCGCCGCGCGTAGAAGGGGGGCGGGAAGAATGGGGGGACACGACGCTAAAAAAAAAGTAAAAAAAAGAAAAACCGAAAAAAAAAAAAAGAAAACTCATGCATCCCTCCATTCACTCCGGCGGCGAGGATGTCGCCTAGGCGGAGGAGGGAGGCCGGCGGGTGTGGTGACTCGTAACGAGGCCAAAAAAAAGTGCCTCGTTACAACAGAGACAGAGGGAGAGAGAGCGACAGAGGCAGAGACAGAGACAGAGACAGAGACAGAGACGGAGACAAAGACGGAGACAGACGCAGGGACTGAGACAGAGGCAGAGACAGCGAAAGAGACAGGGGCAGAGACAGCGACAGAGACAGAGATAGAGACAGGGCAGAGACAGAGACAGAGACAGAGACAGAGACAGAGACAGAGACAGAGACAGAGACAGAGACAGAGACGGAGACAGAGGCAGAGACAGAGACAGAGACAGAGACAGAGACAGAGACAGAGACAGAGACACAGAGACATAGGCACGGAGGCAGAGAAACTGAAACAGAGACAAAGAGACAGAGGCAGAGACACGCAGACAGAGACCCAGAGACAGAGACACAGAGACAGAGACAGAGAGATTCACAGAGACCGAGACACAATGACAGAGGCAGAGACACAGAGACGGATACACAGAGACAGAGATGCAGAGACAGAGACACAGAGACAGAGACAGAGATGGAGACAGAGGCAGAGACAGACACAGAGACGTAGGCAGAGACAGAGACAGAGACAGAGACAGTGACAGAGGCAGAGACAGAGACGGAGACAGAGACGGAGGCAGAGACAGAGACAGAGACAGAGACAGAGACAGAGACAGAGACGGAGACAGAGGCAGAGACAGAGACGGAGACAGAGACAGAGACAGAGACTGAGACAGAGGCAGAGACAGAGACAGAGACAGAGACAGAGACAGAGACAGAGACAGAGACAGAGACAGATACAGAGACAGAGACAGAGACAGAGACAGCGACAGAGACAGAGACAGAGACAGAGGCAGAGATAGAGACAGAGACAGAGACAGAGACAGAGACAGAGACAGAGACAGAGACAGAGACAGAGACGGAGACAGAGACAGAGACAGAGACAGAGACAGAGACAGAGACAGAGACAGAGACCGAGACAGACGCAGAGACAGAGACAGAGACAGAGACAGAGACAGAGACAGAGACAGAGACAGAGACAGAGACAGAGGCAGAGACAGAGACAGAGACAGAGACAGAGACAGAGACAGAGACAGAGACAGAGACAGAGACAGAGACAGAGACAGAGACAGAGACAGAGACAGAGACAGAGACAGAGACGGAGACAGAGGCAGAGACAGAGCTAGGGACAGAGACGGAGACAGAGACAGAGGAAGAGACAGCGACGGAGAGAGACAGAGACAGAGACAGAGGCAGTGACAGAGACAGAGACAGAGACAGAGACAGAGACAGAGACAGAGACAGAGACAGAGGCGGAGGCAGGGACAGAGACAGAGACGGAGACAGAGACAGATACAGAGACAGAGGCAGAGACAGAGACAGAGACGGAGACAGAGGCAGTGACAGAGCCAAGGACAGAGACGGAGACAGGGACAGAGACAGAGACAGAGACAGAGACAGAGACAGAGACAGAGACAGAGACAGAGACAGAGACAGAGACAGAGACAGAGACAGAGACAGAGACAGAGACAGAGACAGAGACAGAGACAGAGACAGAGACAGAGACAGAGACAGAGACAGAGACAGAGACAGAGACAGAGACAGAGACAGAGACAGACGCAGAGACAGAGACAGAGACAGAGACAGAGACAGAGACAGAGACAGAGACAGAGACAGAGACAGAGACAGAGACAGAGACAGAGAAAGAGACAGAGACAGTGACAGAGGCAGAGACAGAGACAGAGACCGAGACAGACGCAGAGACAGAGACAGATACAGAGACAGAGACAGAGACAGAGACAGAGACAGAGACAGAGACAGAGACAGAGACAGAGACAGAGACAGAGACAGAGACAGAGACAGAGACAGAGACAGAGACAGAGACAGAGACAGAGACAGAGACAGAGACAGAGACAGAGACAGAGACAGAGACAGAGACAGAGACAGAGACAGAGACAGAGACAGAGACAGAGACAGAGTCACAGACAAAGACAGAGACAGAGACAGAGGCAGGGACGGAGACAGAGACAGAGACAGAGACAGAGACAGAGACAGAGACAGAGACAGAGACAGAGACAGAGACAGAGACAGAGACAGAGACAGAGACAGAGACAGAGACAGAGACAGAGACAGAGACAGAGACAGAGACAGAGACAGAGACAGAGACAGACACAGAGACAGGGACAGAGACAGAGACAGAGACAGAGACAGGGACAGAGACACAGACAAAGACAGAGACAGAGACAGAGGCAGGGACGGAGACAGAGACAGAGCCAGGGACAGAGACGGAGACAGAGACAGAGGAAGAGACAGAGACAATGACAGAGACAGAGACAGAGACAGAGACAGAGACAGAGGCAGAGACAGAGACATAGACAGAGACAGAGACACAGACACAGACAGAGACAGAGACAGAGACAGAGACAGAGACAGAGACAGAGACAGAGACAGAGACAGAGACAGAGACAGAGACAGAGACAGAGACAGGGACACAGAGACATAGGCACGGAGGCAGAGAAACTGAAACAGAGACAAAGAGACAGAGGCAGAGACACGCAGACAGAGACCCAGAGACAGAGACACAGAGACAGAGACAGAGAGATTCACAGAGACCGAGACACAATGACAGAGGCAGAGACACAGAGACGGATACACAGAGACAGAGATGCAGAGACAGAGACACAGAGACAGAGACAGAGATGGAGACAGAGGCAGAGACAGACACAGAGACGTAGGCAGAGACAGAGACAGAGACAGAGACAGTGACAGAGGCAGAGACAGAGACGGAGACAGAGACGGAGGCAGAGACAGAGACAGAGACAGAGACAGAGACAGAGACAGAGACGGAGACAGAGGCAGAGACAGAGACGGAGACAGAGACAGAGACAGAGACTGAGACAGAGGCAGAGACAGAGACAGAGACAGAGACAGAGACAGAGACAGAGACAGAGACAGAGACAGATACAGAGACAGAGACAGAGACAGAGACAGCGACAGAGACAGAGACAGAGACAGAGGCAGAGATAGAGACAGAGACAGAGACAGAGACAGAGACAGAGACAGAGACAGAGACAGAGACAGAGACGGAGACAGAGACAGAGACACAGTCAGAGACAGAGACAGAGACAGAGACAGAGACCGAGACAGACGCAGAGACAGAGACAGAGACAGAGACAGAGACAGAGACAGAGACAGAGACAGAGACAGAGACAGGGACAGAGACACAGACAAAGACAGAGATAGAGACAGAGGCAGGGACGGAGACAGAGACAGAGCCAGGGACAGAGACGGAGACAGAGACAGAGGAAGAGACAGAGACAATGACAGAGACAGAGACAGAGACAGAGACAGAGACAGAGACAGAGGCAGAGACAGAGACATAGACAGAGACAGAGACACAGACACAGACAGAGACAGAGACAGAGACAGAGACAGAGACAGAGACAGAGACAGAGACAGAGACAGAGACAGAGACAGAGACAGAGACAGAGACAGAGACAGAGACAGAGACAGAGACAGAGACAGAGACAGAGACAGAGACAGAGACAGAGACAGAGACAGAGACAGAGACAGGGACAGAGACAGAGACAGAGACAGGGACAGAGACAGAGACAGAGACAGAGACAGAGACAGAGACACAGACAAAGACAGAGACAGAGACAGAGGCAGGGACGGAGACAGAGACAGAGACAGAGACAGAGACAGAGACAGAGACAGAGACAGAGACAGAGACAGAGACAGAGACCGAGCCAGACGCAGAGACAGACGCAGAGACAGATGCAGAGACAGAGACAGAAACAGAGACAGAGACAGAGACAGAGACAGAGACAGAGACAGAGACAGAGACAGAGACAGAGACAGAGACAGAGACAGAGACAGAGACAGAGACAGAGACAGAGACAGAGACGGAGACAGAGGCAGAGACGGAGACAGAGGCAGAGACAGAGACAGAGACAGAGACAGAGACAGAGACAGAGACAGAGACACAGAGACATAGGCACGGAGGCAGAGAAACTGAAACAGAGACAAAGAGACAGAGGCAGAGACACGCAGACAGAGACCCAGAGACAGAGACACAGAGACAGAGACAGAGAGATTCACAGAGACCGAGACACAATGACAGAGGCAGAGACACAGAGACGGATACACAGAGACAGAGATGCAGAGACAGAGACACAGAGACAGAGACAGAGATGGAGACAGAGGCAGAGACAGACACAGAGACGTAGGCAGAGACAGAGACAGAGACAGAGACAGTGACAGAGGCAGAGACAGAGACGGAGACAGAGACGGAGGCAGAGACAGAGACAGAGACAGAGACAGAGACAGAGACAGAGACGGAGACAGAGGCAGAGACAGAGACGGAGACAGAGACAGAGACAGAGACTGAGACAGAGGCAGAGACAGAGACAGAGACAGAGACAGAGACAGAGACAGAGACAGAGACAGAGACAGATACAGAGACAGAGACAGAGACAGAGACAGCGACAGAGACAGAGACAGAGACAGAGGCAGAGATAGAGACAGAGACAGAGACAGAGACAGAGACAGAGACAGAGACAGAGACAGAGACAGAGACGGAGACAGAGACAGAGACAGAGACAGAGACAGAGACAGAGACAGAGACAGAGACCGAGACAGACGCAGAGACAGAGACAGAGACAGAGACAGAGACAGAGACAGAGACAGAGACAGAGACAGAGACAGAGACAGAGACAGAGACAGAGGCAGAGACAGAGACAGAGACAGAGACAGAGACAGAGACAGAGACAGAGACAGAGACAGAGACAGAGACAGAGACAGAGACAGAGACAGAGACAGAGACAGAGACAGAGACGGAGACAGAGGCAGAGACAGAGCTAGGGACAGAGACGGAGACAGAGACAGAGGAAGAGACAGCGACGGAGAGAGACAGAGACAGAGACAGAGGCAGTGACAGAGACAGAGACAGAGACAGAGACAGAGACAGAGACAGAGACAGAGACAGAGGCGGAGGCAGGGACAGAGACAGAGACGGAGACAGAGACAGATACAGAGACAGAGGCAGAGACAGAGACAGAGACGGAGACAGAGGCAGTGACAGAGCCAAGGACAGAGACGGAGACAGGGACAGAGACAGAGACAGAGACAGAGACAGAGACAGAGACAGAGACAGAGACAGAGACAGAGACAGAGACAGAGACAGAGACAGAGACAGAGACAGAGACAGAGACAGAGACAGAGACAGAGACAGAGACAGAGACAGAGACAGAGACAGAGACAGAGACAGAGACAGAGACAGACGCAGAGACAGAGACAGAGACAGAGACAGAGACAGAGACAGAGACAGAGACAGAGACAGAGACAGAGACAGAGACAGAGAAAGAGACAGAGACAGTGACAGAGGCAGAGACAGAGACAGAGACCGAGACAGACGCAGAGACAGAGACAGATACAGAGACAGAGACAGAGACAGAGACAGAGACAGAGACAGAGACAGAGACAGAGACAGAGACAGAGACAGAGACAGAGACAGAGACAGAGACAGAGACAGAGACAGAGACAGAGACAGAGACAGAGACAGAGACAGAGACAGAGACAGAGACAGAGACAGAGACAGAGACAGAGACAGAGACAGAGACAGAGTCACAGACAAAGACAGAGACAGAGACAGAGGCAGGGACGGAGACAGAGACAGAGACAGAGACAGAGACAGAGACAGAGACAGAGACAGAGACAGAGACAGAGACAGAGACAGAGACAGAGACAGAGACAGAGACAGAGACAGAGACAGAGACAGAGACAGAGACAGAGACAGAGACAGAGACAGAGACAGAGACAGACACAGAGACAGGGACAGAGACAGAGACAGAGACAGAGACAGGGACAGAGACACAGACAAAGACAGAGACAGAGACAGAGGCAGGGACGGAGACAGAGACAGAGCCAGGGACAGAGACGGAGACAGAGACAGAGGAAGAGACAGAGACAATGACAGAGACAGAGACAGAGACAGAGACAGAGACAGAGGCAGAGACAGAGACATAGACAGAGACAGAGACACAGACACAGACAGAGACAGAGACAGAGACAGAGACAGAGACAGAGACAGAGACAGAGACAGAGACAGAGACAGAGACAGAGACAGAGACAGAGACAGAGACAGGGACACAGAGACATAGGCACGGAGGCAGAGAAACTGAAACAGAGACAAAGAGACAGAGGCAGAGACACGCAGACAGAGACCCAGAGACAGAGACACAGAGACAGAGACAGAGAGATTCACAGAGACCGAGACACAATGACAGAGGCAGAGACACAGAGACGGATACACAGAGACAGAGATGCAGAGACAGAGACACAGAGACAGAGACAGAGATGGAGACAGAGGCAGAGACAGACACAGAGACGTAGGCAGAGACAGAGACAGAGACAGAGACAGTGACAGAGGCAGAGACAGAGACGGAGACAGAGACGGAGGCAGAGACAGAGACAGAGACAGAGACAGAGACAGAGACAGAGACGGAGACAGAGGCAGAGACAGAGACGGAGACAGAGACAGAGACAGAGACTGAGACAGAGGCAGAGACAGAGACAGAGACAGAGACAGAGACAGAGACAGAGACAGACACAGAGACAGATACAGAGACAGAGACAGAGACAGAGACAGCGACAGAGACAGAGACAGAGACAGAGGCAGAGATAGAGACAGAGACAGAGACAGAGACAGAGACAGAGACAGAGACAGAGACAGAGACAGAGACGGAGACAGAGACAGAGACACAGTCAGAGACAGAGACAGAGACAGAGACAGAGACCGAGACAGACGCAGAGACAGAGACAGAGACAGAGACAGAGACAGAGACAGAGACAGAGACAGAGACAGAGACAGGGACAGAGACACAGACAAAGACAGAGATAGAGACAGAGGCAGGGACGGAGACAGAGACAGAGCCAGGGACAGAGACGGAGACAGAGACAGAGGAAGAGACAGAGACAATGACAGAGACAGAGACAGAGACAGAGACAGAGACAGAGACAGAGGCAGAGACAGAGACATAGACAGAGACAGAGACACAGACACAGACAGAGACAGAGACAGAGACAGAGACAGAGACAGAGACAGAGACAGAGACAGAGACAGAGACAGAGACAGAGACAGAGACAGAGACAGAGACAGAGACAGAGACAGAGACAGAGACAGAGACAGAGACAGAGACAGAGACAGAGACAGAGACAGAGACAGAGACAGAGACAGAGACAGAGACAGGGACAGAGACAGAGACAGAGACAGGGACAGAGACAGAGACAGAGACAGAGACAGAGACAGAGACACAGACAAAGACAGAGACAGAGACAGAGGCAGGGACGGAGACAGAGACAGAGACAGAGACAGAGACAGAGACAGAGACAGAGACAGAGACAGAGACAGAGACAGAGACCGAGCCAGACGCAGAGACAGACGCAGAGACAGATGCAGAGACAGAGACAGAAACAGAGACAGAGACAGAGACAGAGACAGAGACAGAGACAGAGACAGAGACAGAGACAGAGACAGAGACAGAGACAGAGACAGAGACAGAGACAGAGACGGAGACAGAGGCAGAGACGGAGACAGAGGCAGAGACAGAGACAGAGACAGAGACAGAGACAGAGACAGAGACAGAGACACAGAGACATAGGCACGGAGGCAGAGAAACTGAAACAGAGACAAAGAGACAGAGGCAGAGACACGCAGACAGAGACCCAGAGACAGAGACACAGAGACAGAGACAGAGAGATTCACAGAGACCGAGACACAATGACAGAGGCAGAGACACAGAGACGGATACACAGAGACAGAGATGCAGAGACAGAGACACAGAGACAGAGACAGAGATGGAGACAGAGGCAGAGACAGACACAGAGACGTAGGCAGAGACAGAGACAGAGACAGAGACAGTGACAGAGGCAGAGACAGAGACGGAGACAGAGACGGAGGCAGAGACAGAGACAGAGACAGAGACAGAGACAGAGACAGAGACGGAGACAGAGGCAGAGACAGAGACGGAGACAGAGACAGAGACAGAGACTGAGACAGAGGCAGAGACAGAGACAGAGACAGAGACAGAGACAGAGACAGAGACAGAGACAGAGACAGATACAGAGACAGAGACAGAGACAGAGACAGCGACAGAGACAGAGACAGAGACAGAGGCAGAGATAGAGACAGAGACAGAGACAGAGACAGAGACAGAGACAGAGACAGAGACAGAGACAGAGACGGAGACAGAGACAGAGACAGAGACAGAGACAGAGACAGAGACAGAGACAGAGACCGAGACAGACGCAGAGACAGAGACAGAGACAGAGACAGAGACAGAGACAGAGACAGAGACAGAGACAGAGACAGAGACAGAGGCAGAGACAGAGACAGAGACAGAGACAGAGACAGAGACAGAGACAGAGACAGAGACAGAGACAGAGACAGAGACAGAGACAGAGACAGAGACAGAGACAGAGACAGAGACGGAGACAGAGGCAGAGACAGAGCTAGGGACAGAGACGGAGACAGAGACAGAGGAAGAGACAGCGACGGAGAGAGACAGAGACAGAGACAGAGGCAGTGACAGAGACAGAGACAGAGACAGAGACAGAGACAGAGACAGAGACAGAGACAGAGACAGAGGCGGAGGCAGGGACAGAGACAGAGACGGAGACAGAGACAGATACAGAGACAGAGGCAGAGACAGAGACAGAGACGGAGACAGAGGCAGTGACAGAGCCAAGGACAGAGACGGAGACAGGGACAGAGACAGAGACAGAGACAGAGACAGAGACAGAGACAGAGACAGAGACAGAGACAGAGACAGAGACAGAGACAGAGACAGAGACAGAGACAGAGACAGAGACAGAGACAGAGACAGAGACAGAGACAGAGACAGAGACAGAGACAGAGACAGAGACAGAGACAGAGACAGACGCAGAGACAGAGACAGAGACAGAGACAGAGACAGAGACAGAGACAGAGACAGAGACAGAGACAGAGACAGAGACAGAGAAAGAGACAGAGACAGTGACAGAGGCAGAGACAGAGACAGAGACCGAGACAGACGCAGAGACAGAGACAGATACAGAGACAGAGACAGAGACAGAGACAGAGACAGAGACAGAGACAGAGACAGAGACAGAGACAGAGACAGAGACAGAGACAGAGACAGAGACAGAGACAGAGACAGAGACAGAGACAGAGACAGAGACAGAGACAGAGACAGAGACAGAGACAGAGACAGAGACAGAGACAGAGACAGAGACAGAGACAGAGACAGAGACAGAGTCACAGACAAAGACAGAGACAGAGACAGAGGCAGGGACGGAGACAGAGACAGAGACAGAGACAGAGACAGAGACAGAGACAGAGACAGAGACAGAGACAGAGACAGAGACAGAGACAGAGACAGAGACAGAGACAGAGACAGAGACAGAGACAGAGACAGAGACAGACACAGAGACAGGGACAGAGACAGAGACAGAGACAGAGACAGGGACAGAGACACAGACAAAGACAGAGACAGAGACAGAGGCAGGGACGGAGACAGAGACAGAGCCAGGGACAGAGACGGAGACAGAGACAGAGGAAGAGACAGAGACAATGACAGAGACAGAGACAGAGACAGAGACAGAGACAGAGGCAGAGACAGAGACATAGACAGAGACAGAGACACAGACACAGACAGAGACAGAGACAGAGACAGAGACAGAGACAGAGACAGAGACAGAGACAGAGACAGAGACAGAGACAGGGACACAGAGACATAGGCACGGAGGCAGAGAAACTGAAACAGAGACAAAGAGACAGAGGCAGAGACACGCAGACAGAGACCCAGAGACAGAGACACAGAGACAGAGACAGAGAGATTCACAGAGACCGAGACACAATGACAGAGGCAGAGACACAGAGACGGATACACAGAGACAGAGATGCAGAGACAGAGACACAGAGACAGAGACAGAGATGGAGACAGAGGCAGAGACAGACACAGAGACGTAGGCAGAGACAGAGACAGAGACAGAGACAGTGACAGAGGCAGAGACAGAGACGGAGACAGAGACGGAGGCAGAGACAGAGACAGAGACAGAGACAGAGACAGAGACAGAGACGGAGACAGAGGCAGAGACAGAGACGGAGACAGAGACAGAGACAGAGACTGAGACAGAGGCAGAGACAGAGACAGAGACAGAGACAGAGACAGAGACAGAGACAGAGACAGAGACAGATACAGAGACAGAGACAGAGACAGAGACAGCGACAGAGACAGAGACAGAGACAGAGACAGAGGCAGAGATAGAGACAGAGACAGAGACAGAGACAGAGACAGAGACAGAGACAGAGACAGAGACAGAGACGGAGACAGAGACAGAGACACAGTCAGAGACAGAGACAGAGACAGAGACAGAGACCGAGACAGACGCAGAGACAGAGACAGAGACAGAGACAGAGACAGAGACAGAGACAGAGACAGAGACAGAGACAGAGACAGAGACAGAGACAGAGACAGAGACAGAGACAGAGACAGAGACAGAGACAGAGACAGAGACAGAGACAGAGACAGAGACAGAGACAGAGACAGAGACAGAGACAGAGACAGAGACAGAGACAGAGACAGAGACAGAGACAGAGACAGAGACAGAGACAGAGACAGAGACAGAGACAGAGACAGAGACAGAGACAGAGTCACAGACAAAGACAGAGACAGAGACAGAGGCAGGGACGGAGACAGAGACAGAGACAGAGACAGAGACAGAGACAGAGACAGAGACAGAGACAGAGACAGAGACAGAGACAGAGACAGAGACAGAGACAGAGACAGAGACAGAGACAGAGACAGAGACAGAGACAGAGACAGAGACAGAGACAGAGACAGAGACGGAGACAGAGACAGAGACACAGTCAGAGACAGAGACAGAGACAGAGACAGAGACCGAGACAGACGCAGAGACAGAGACAGAGACAGAGACAGAGACAGAGACAGAGACAGAGACAGAGACAGAGACAGAGACAGAGACAGAGACAGAGACAGAGACAGAGACAGAGACAGAGACAGAGACAGAGACAGAGACAGAGACAGAGACAGAGACAGAGACAGAGACAGAGACAGAGACAGAGACAGAGACAGAGACAGAGACAGAGACAGAGACAGAGACAGAGACAGAGACAGAGACAGAGACAGAGACAGAGACAGAGACAGAGACAGAGTCACAGACAAAGACAGAGACAGAGACAGAGGCAGGGACGGAGACAGAGACAGAGACAGAGACAGAGACAGAGACAGAGACAGAGACAGAGACAGAGACAGAGACAGAGACAGAGACAGAGACAGAGACAGAGACAGAGACAGAGACAGAGACAGAGACAGAGACAGAGACAGAGACAGAGACAGAGACAGAGACAGACACAGAGACAGGGACAGAGACAGAGACAGAGACAGAGACAGGGACAGAGACACAGACAAAGACAGAGACAGAGACAGAGGCAGGGACGGAGACAGAGACAGAGCCAGGGACAGAGACGGAGGCAGAGACAGAGGAAGAGACAGAGACAATGACAGAGACAGAGACAGAGACAGAGACAGAGACAGAGACAGAGGCAGAGACAGAGACATAGACAGAGACAGAGACACAGACACAGACAGAGACAGAGACAGAGACAGAGACAGAGACAGAGACAGAGACAGAGACAGAGACAGAGACAGAGACAGAGACAGAGACAGAGACAGAGACAGAGACAGAGACAGAGACAGAGACAGAGACAGAGACAGAGACAGAGACAGAGACAGAGACAGAGACAGGGACAGAGACAGAGACAGAGACAGGGACAGAGACAGAGACAGAGACAGAGACAGAGACAGAGACACAGACAAAGACAGAGACAGAGACAGAGGCAGGGACGGAGACAGAGACAGAGACAGAGACAGAGACAGAGACAGAGACAGAGACAGAGACAGAGACAGAGACAGAGACCGAGCCAGACGCAGAGACAGACGCAGAGACAGATGCAGAGACAGAGACAGAAACAGAGACAGAGACAGAGACAGAGACAGAGACAGAGACAGAGACAGAGACAGAGACAGAGACAGAGACAGAGACAGAGACAGAGACAGAGACGGAGACAGAGGCAGAGACAGAGCTAGGGACAGAGACGGAGACAGAGACAGAGGAAGAGACAGAGACAGAGACAGAGACAGAGACAGAGACAGAGACAGAGACAGAGACAGAGACAGAGACCGAGACAGAGACAGAGACAGAGACAGAGACAGGGACAGAGACAGAGACAGAGACAGAGACAGAGACAGAGACAGAGACACAGACAAAGACAGAGACAGAGACAGAGGCAGGGACGGAGACAGAGACAGAGACAGAGACAGAGACAGAGACAGAGACAGAGACAGAGACACAGACAAAGACAGAGACAGAGACAGAGGCAGGGACGGAGACAGAGACAGAGACAGAGACAGAGACAGAGACAGAGACAGAGACAGAGACAGAGACAGAGACAGAGACAGAGACAGAGACAGAGACCGAGACAGAGACAGAGACAGATACAGAGACAGAGACAGAGACAGAGACAGCGACAGAGACAGAGACAGAGACAGAGGCAGAGATAGAGACAGAGACAGAGACAGAGACGGAGACAGAGACAGAGACAGAGACAGAGACAGAGACAGAGACAGAGACAGAGACAGAGACAGAGGGAGAGAGAGCGACAGAGGCAGAGACAGAGACAGAGACAGAGACAGAGACGGAGACAAAGACGGAGACAGACGCAGGGACTGAGACAGAGGCAGAGACAGCGAAAGAGACAGGGGCAGAGACAGCGACAGAGACAGAGATAGAGACAGGGCAGAGACAGAGACAGAGACAGAGACAGAGACAGAGACAGAGACAGAGACAGAGACAGAGACAGAGACGGAGACAGAGGCAGAGACAGAGACAGAGACAGAGACAGAGACAGAGACAGAGACAGAGACAGAGACAGAGACACAGAGACATAGGCACGGAGGCAGAGAAACTGAAACAGAGACAAAGAGACAGAGGCAGAGACACGCAGACAGAGACCCAGAGACAGAGACACAGAGACAGAGACAGAGAGATTCACAGAGACCGAGACACAATGACAGAGGCAGAGACACAGAGACGGATACACAGAGACAGAGATGCAGAGACAGAGACACAGAGACAGAGACAGAGATGGAGACAGAGGCAGAGACAGACACAGAGACGTAGGCAGAGACAGAGACAGAGACAGAGACAGTGACAGAGGCAGAGACAGAGACGGAGACAGAGACGGAGGCAGAGACAGAGACAGAGACAGAGACAGAGACAGAGACAGAGACAGAGACGGAGACAGAGGCAGAGACAGAGACGGAGACAGAGACAGAGACAGAGACTGAGACAGAGGCAGAGACAGAGACAGAGACAGAGACAGAGACAGAGACAGAGACAGAGACAGAGACAGATACAGAGACAGAGACAGAGACAGAGACAGCGACAGAGACAGAGACAGAGACAGAGGCAGAGATAGAGACAGAGACAGAGACAGAGACAGAGACAGAGACAGAGACAGAGACAGAGACAGAGACGGAGACAGAGACAGAGACAGAGACAGAGACAGAGACAGAGACAGAGACCGAGACAGACGCAGAGACAGAGACGGAGACAGAGACAGAGACAGAGACAGAGGCAGAGACAGAGACAGAGACAGAGACAGAGACAGAGACAGAGACAGAGACAGAGACAGAGACAGAGACAGAGACAGAGACAGAGACAGAGACAGAGACAGAGACAGAGACAGAGACAGAGACAGAGACAGAGACAAAGACGGGGACAGAGACAGAGACAGAGACGGGGACAGAGACAGAGACAGAGACGGGGACAGAGACAGAGACAGAGACAGAGACAGAGACAGAGGAAGGGACAGCGACAGAGAGAGACAGAGACAGAGACAGAGACAGAGACAGAGACAGAGACAGAGACAGAGGCAGAGACAGAGACAAGGACAGAGACAGAGGCAGAGACAGAGACAGAGACAGAGACAGGGACAGAGACAGAGACAGAGACAGAGACAGAGACAGAGACAGAGACAGAGACAGAGACAGAGACAGAGACAGAGACAGAGACAGAGACGGAGACAGAGGCAGAGACAGAGCTAGGGACAGAGACGGAGACAGAGACAGAGGAAGAGACAGCGACGGAGAGAGACAGAGACAGAGACAGAGGCAGTGACAGAGACAGAGACAGAGACAGAGACAGAGACAGAGACAGAGACAGAGACAGAGGCGGAGGCAGGGACAGAGACAGAGACGGAGACAGAGACAGATACAGAGACAGAGGCAGAGACAGAGACAGAGACAGAGACGGAGACAGAGGCAGTGACAGAGCCAAGGACAGAGACGGAGACAGAGACAGAGGAAGAGACAGAGACAAAGACAGAGACAGAGACAGAGGCAGGGACGGAGACAGAGACAGAGGCAGAGACAGAGACAGGGACAGAGACAGAGACAGAGACAGAGACAGAGACAGAGACAGAGACAGAGACAGAGACAGAGACAGAGACAGAGACAGAGACAGAGACAGAGACAGAGACAGAGACAGAGACAGAGACAGAGACAGAGACAGAGACAGAGACAGAGACAGAGACAGAGACAGAGACAGAGACAGAGACAGAGACAGAGACAGAGACAGACGCAGAGACAGAGACAGAGACAGAGACAGAGACAGAGACAGAGACAGAGACAGAGACAGAGACAGAGACAGAGACAGAGACAGAGACAGAGAAAGAGACAGAGACAGTGACAGAGGCAGAGACAGAGACAGAGACCGAGACAGACGCAGAGACAGAGACAGATACAGAGACAGAGACAGAGACAGAGACAGAGACAGAGACAGAGACAGAGACAGAGACAGAGACGGAGACAGAGACAGAGACGGAGACAGAGACAGAGACAAAGACAGAGACAGAGACAGAGACAGAGACAGAGACAGAGACAGAGACAGAGACAGAGACAGAGACAGAGACAGAGACAGAGACAGAGACAGAGACAGAGACAGAGACAGAGACGGAGACAGAGACAGGGACGCAGACAGAGACAGAGACAGAGACAGAGACAGAGACGGAGGCAGAGACAGAGACAGAGTCAGAGACAGAGACAGAGACGGAGACAGAGACGGAGACAGAGGCAGAGACAGAGACAGAGACAGAGGGAGAGAGAGCGACAGAGGCAGAGACAGAGACAGAGACAGAGACAGAGACAGAGACAGAGACAGAGACAGAGACAGAGACGGAGACAGAGGCAGAGACAGAGCTAGGGACAGAGACGGAGACAGAGACAGAGGAAGAGACAGCGACGGAGAGAGACAGAGACAGAGACAGAGGCAGTGACAGAGACAGAGACAGAGACAGAGACAGAGACAGAGACAGAGACAGAGACAGAGGCGGAGGCAGGGACAGAGACAGAGACGGAGACAGAGACAGATACAGAGACAGAGGCAGAGACAGAGACAGAGACGGAGACAGACGCAGTGACAGAGCCAAGGACAGAGACGGAGACAGAGACAGAGGAAGAGACAGAGACAAAGACAGAGACAGAGACAGAGACAGAGACAGAGACACAGACAAAGACAGAGACAGAGACAGAGGCAGGGACGGAGACAGAGACAGAGACAGAGACAGAGACAGAGACAGAGACAGAGACAGAGACAGAGACAGAGACCGAGCCAGACGCAGAGACAGACGCAGAGACAGATGCAGAGACAGAGACAGAAACAGAGACAGAGACAGAGACAGAGACAGAGACAGAGACAGAGACAGAGACAGAGACAGAGACAGAGACAGAGACAGAGACAGAGACAGAGACAGAGACAGAGACGGAGACAGAGGCAGAGACAGAGCTAGGGACAGAGACGGAGACAGAGACAGAGGAAGAGACAGAGACAGAGACAGAGACAGAGACAGAGACAGAGACAGAGACAGAGACAGAGACAGAGACCGAGACAGAGACAGAGACAGAGACAGAGACAGGGACAGAGACAGAGACAGAGACAGAGACAGCGACAGAGACAGAGACAGAGACAGAGGCAGAGATAGAGACAGAGACAGATACAGAGACGGAGACAGAGACAGAGACAGAGACAGAGACAGAGACAGAGACAGAGACAGAGGGAGAGAGAGCGACAGAGGCAGAGACAGAGACAGAGACAGAGACAGAGACAGAGACGGAGACAGAGGCAGAGACAGAGACAGAGACAGAGACAGAGACAGAGACAGAGACAGAGACACAGAGACATAGGCACGGAGGCAGAGAAACTGAAACAGAGACAAAGAGACAGAGGCAGAGACACGCAGACAGAGACCCAGAGACAGAGACACAGAGACAGAGACACAGAGACAGAGACAGAGAGATTCACAGAGACCGAGACACAATGACAGAGGCAGAGACACAGAGACGGATACACAGAGACAGAGATGCAGAGACAGAGACACAGAGACAGAGACAGAGATGGAGACAGAGGCAGAGACAGACACAGAGACGTAGGCAGAGACAGAGACAGAGACAGAGACAGTGACAGAGGCAGAGACAGAGACGGAGACAGAGACGGAGGCAGAGACAGAGGCAGAGACAGAGACAGAGACAGAGACAGAGACAGAGACAGAGACGGAGACAGAGGCAGAGACAGAGACGGAGACAGAGACAGAGACAGAGACTGAGACAGAGGCAGAGACAGAGACAGAGACAGAGACAGAGACAGAGACAGAGACAGAGACAGAGACAGATACAGAGACAGAGACAGAGACAGAGACAGCGACAGAGACAGAGACAGAGACAGAGGCAGAGATAGAGACAGAGACAGAGACAGAGACAGAGACAGAGACAGAGACGGAGACAGAGACAGAGACAGAGACAGAGACAGAGACAGAGACAGAGACAGAGACCGAGACAGACGCAGAGACAGAGACAGAGACAGAGACAGAGACAGAGACAGAGACAGAGACAGAGACAGAGACAGAGACAGAGACAGAGACAGAGACAGAGACAGAGACAGAGACAGAGACAGAGACAGAGACAGAGACAGAGACAGAGACAGAGACAGAGACAGAGACAGAGACAGAGACAGAGACAGAGACAGAGACAGAGACAAAGACGGGGACAGAGACAGAGACAGAGACGGGGACAGAGACAGAGACAGAGACGGGGACAGAGACGGGGACAGAGACAGAGACAGAGACAGAGACAGAGACAGAGGAAGGGACAGCGACAGAGAGAGACAGAGACAGAGACAGAGACAGAGACAGAGACAGAGACAGAGACAGAGACAGAGGCAGAGACAGAGACAGAGACAGAGACAGAGACAGAGACAGAGACAGAGACAGAGACAGAGACACAGAGACATAGGCACGGAGGCAGAGAAACTGAAACAGAGACAAAGAGACAGAGGCAGAGACACGCAGACAGAGACCCAGAGACAGAGACACAGAGACAGAGACAGAGAGATTCACAGAGACCGAGACACAATGACAGAGGCAGAGACACAGAGACGGATACACAGAGACAGAGATGCAGAGACAGAGACACAGAGACAGAGACAGAGATGGAGACAGAGGCAGAGACAGACACAGAGACGTAGGCAGAGACAGAGACAGAGACAGAGACAGTGACAGAGGCAGAGACAGAGACGGAGACAGAGACGGAGGCAGAGACAGAGACAGAGACAGAGACAGAGACAGAGACGGAGACTGAGGCAGAGACAGAGACGGAGACAGAGACAGAGACAGAGACTGAGACAGAGGCAGAGACAGAGACAGAGACAGAGACAGAGACAGAGACAGAGACAGAGACAGAGACAGAGACAGAGACAGAGACAGAGACAGAGACAGAGACAGAGACAGAGACAGAGACAGACGCAGAGACAGAGACAGAGACAGAGACAGAGACAGAGACAGAGACAGAGACAGAGACAGAGACAGAGACAGAGACAGAGGCAGAGACAGAGACAGAGACAGAGACAGAGAAAGAGACAGAGACAGAGACAGAGACAGAGACGGAGACAGAGGCAGAGACAGAGCTAGGGACAGAGACGGAGACAGAGACAGAGGAAGAGACAGCGACGGAGAGAGACAGAGACAGAGACAGAGGCAGTGACAGAGACAGAGACAGAGACAGAGACAGAGACAGAGACAGAGACAGAGACAGAGACAGAGACAGAGACAGAGGCGGAGGCAGGGACAGAGACAGAGACGGAGACAGAGACAGAGACAGAGACAGAGACAGACGCAGAGACAGAGACAGATACAGAGACAGAGTCAGAGACAGAGACAGAGACAGAGACAGAGACAGAGACAGAGACAGAGCCAGAGATAGAGACAGAGACAGAGACAGAGACAGAGGGAGAGAGAGCGACAGAGGCAGAGACAGAGACAGAGACAGAGACGGAGACAAAGACGGAGACAGACGCAGGGACTGAGACAGAGGCAGAGACAGCGAAGGAGACAGGGACAGAGACAGCGACAGAGACAGAGATAGAGACAGGGCAGAGACAGAGACAGAGACAGAGACAGAGACAGAGACAGAGACAGAGACAGAGACGGAGACAGAGGCAGAGACAGAGACAGTGACAGAGACAGAGACAGAGACAGAGACAGAGACAGAGACAGAGACAGAGACAGAGACAGAGACCGAGCCAGACGCAGAGACAGACGCAGAGACAGATGCAGAGACAGAGACAGAAACAGAGACAGAGACAGAGACAGAGACAGAGACAGAGACAGAGACAGAGACAGAGACAGAGACAGAGACAGAGACAGAGACAGAGACAGAGACAGAGACGGAGACAGAGGCAGAGACAGAGCTAGGGACAGAGACGGAGACAGAGACAGAGGAAGAGACAGAGACAGAGACAGAGACAGAGACAGAGACAGAGACAGAGACAGAGACAGAGACAGAGACCGAGACAGAGACAGAGACAGAGACAGAGACAGGGACAGAGACAGAGACAGAGACAGAGACAGAGACAGAGACAGAGACACAGACAAAGACAGAGACAGAGACAGAGGCAGGGACGGAGACAGAGACAGAGACAGAGACAGAGACAGAGACAGAGACAGAGACAGAGACACAGACAAAGACAGAGACAGAGACAGAGGCAGGGACGGAGACAGAGACAGAGACAGAGACAGAGACAGAGACAGAGACAGAGACAGAGACAGAGACAGAGACAGAGACAGAGACCGAGACAGAGACAGAGACAGATACAGAGACAGAGACAGAGACAGAGACAGCGACAGAGACAGAGACAGAGACAGAGGCAGAGATAGAGACAGAGACAGATACAGACACGGAGACAGAGACAGAGACAGAGACAGAGACAGAGACAGAGACAGAGACAGAGACAGAGACAGAGGGAGAGAGAGCGACAGAGGCAGAGACAGAGACAGAGACAGAGACAGAGACGGAGACAAAGACGGAGACAGACGCAGGGACTGAGACAGAGGCAGAGACAGCGAAAGAGACAGGGGCAGAGACAGCGACAGAGACAGAGATAGAGACAGGGCAGAGACAGAGACAGAGACAGAGACAGAGACAGAGACAGAGACAGAGACAGAGACAGAGACAGAGACGGAGACAGAGGCAGAGACAGAGACAGAGACAGAGACAGAGACAGAGACAGAGACAGAGACACAGAGACATAGGCACGGAGGCAGAGAAACTGAAACAGAGACAAAGAGACAGAGGCAGAGACACGCAGACAGAGACCCAGAGACAGAGACACAGAGACAGAGACAGAGAGATTCACAGAGACCGAGACACAATGACAGAGGCAGAGACACAGAGACGGATACACAGAGACAGAGATGCAGAGACAGAGACACAGAGACAGAGACAGAGATGGAGACAGAGGCAGAGACAGACACAGAGACGTAGGCAGAGACAGAGACAGAGACAGAGACAGTGACAGAGGCAGAGACAGAGACGGAGACAGAGACGGAGGCAGAGACAGAGACAGAGACAGAGACAGAGACAGAGACAGAGACAGAGACAGAGACGGAGACAGAGGCAGAGACAGAGACGGAGACAGAGACAGAGACAGAGACTGAGACAGAGGCAGAGACAGAGACAGAGACAGAGACAGAGACAGAGACAGAGACAGAGACAGAGACAGAGACAGATACAGAGACAGAGACAGAGACAGAGACAGCGACAGAGACAGAGACAGAGACAGAGGCAGAGATAGAGACAGAGACAGAGACAGAGACAGAGACAGAGACAGAGACCGAGCCAGACGCAGAGACAGACGCAGAGACAGATGCAGAGACAGAGACAGAAACAGAGACAGAGACAGAGACAGAGACAGAGACAGAGACAGAGACAGAGACAGAGACAGAGACAGAGACAGAGACAGAGACAGAGACAGAGACAGAGACAGAGACAGAGACAGAGACAGAGACAGAGACAGAGACAGAGACAGAGACAGAGACAGAGACAGAGACAGAGACAGAGACGGAGACAGAGACAGAGACGGAGACAGAGACAGAGACAAAGACAGAGACAGAGACAGAGACAGAGACAGAGACAGAGACAGAGACAGAGACAGAGACAGAGACGGAGACAGAGACAGAGACAGAGACGGAGACAGAGACAGGGACGGAGACAGAGACAGAGACAGAGACAGAGACAGAGACGGAGGCAGAGACAGAGACAGAGTCAGAGACAGAGACAGAGACGGAGACAGAGACGGAGACAGAGGCAGAGACAGAGACAGAGACAGAGGGAGAGAGAGCGACAGAGGCAGAGACAGAGACAGGGACAGAGACAGAGACAGAGACGGAGACAAAGACGGAGACAGACGCAGGGACTGAGACAGAGGCAGAGACAGCGAAAGAGACAGGGGCAGAGACAGCGACAGAGACAGAGATAGAGACAGGGCAGAGACAGAGGCAGAGACAGAGACAGAGACAGAGACAGAGACAGAGACAGAGACGGAGACAGAGGCAGAGACAGAGACAGAGACAGAGACAGAGACAGAGACAGAGACAGAGACAGAGACACAGAGACATAGGCACGGAGGCAGAGAAACTGAAACAGAGACAAAGAGACAGAGGCAGAGACACGCAGACAGAGACCCAGAGACAGAGACACAGAGACAGAGACAGAGAGATTCACAGAGACCGAGACACAATGACAGAGGCAGAGACACAGAGACGGATACACAGAGACAGAGATGCAGAGACAGAGACACAGAGACAGAGACAGAGATGGAGACAGAGGCAGAGACAGACACAGAGACGTAGGCAGAGACAGAGACAGAGACAGAGACAGTGACAGAGGCAGAGACAGAGACGGAGACAGAGACGGAGGCAGAGACAGAGACAGAGACAGAGACAGAGACAGAGACAGAGACAGAGACAGAGACAGAGAATGAGTCAGAGGCAGAGACAGAGGCAGAGACAGAGGCAGAGGCAGAGGCAGAGACGGAGACAGAGACAGAGACAGAGACAGAGACAGAGACGGAGACAAAGACCGAGACAGAGACAGAGACACAGACAGAGAGAGAGACAGAGACAGAGGTAGAGACAGAGACAGAGACAGAGACAGAGACAGAGACAGAGCCAGAGATAGAGACAGAGACAGAGACAGAGACAGAGGGAGAGAGAGCGACAGAGGCAGAGACAGAGACAGAGACAGAGACAGAGACGGAGACAAAGACGGAGACAGACGCAGGGACTGAGACAGAGGCAGAGACAGCGAAAGAGACAGGGACAGAGACAGCGACAGAGACAGAGATAGAGACAGGGCAGAGACAGAGACAGAGACAGAGACAGAGACAGAGACAGAGACAGAGACAGAGACAGAGACAGAGACAGAGACGGAGACAGAGGCAGAGACAGAGACAGTGACAGAGACAGAGACAGAGACAGAGACAGAGACAGAGACAGAGACAGAGACAGAGACAGAGACAGAGACAGAGGGAGAGACAGCGACAGAGACAGAGACAGAGACAGAGACAGAGACAGAGACAGAGACAGAGACAGAGACAGAGACAGAGACAGAGACAGAGACAGAGACAGAGACAGAGACAGAGACAGAGACAGAGACAGAGACAGAGACAGAGACAGAGACAGAGACAGAGACAGAGACAGAGACACAGAGACATAGGCACGGAGGCAGAGAAACTGAAACAGAGACAAAGAGACAGAGGCAGAGACACGCAGACAGAGACCCAGAGACAGAGACACAGAGACAGAGACAGAGAGATTCACAGTGACCGAGACACAATGACAGAGGCAGAGACACAGAGACGGATACACAGAGACAGAGATGCAGAGACAGAGACACAGAGACAGAGACAGAGATGGAGACAGAGGCAGAGACAGACACAGAGACGTAGGCAGAGACAGAGACAGGGACAGAGACAGTGACAGAGGCAGAGACAGAGACGGAGACAGAGACGGAGGCAGAGACAGAGACAGAGACAGAGACAGAGACAGAGACGGAGACTGAGGCAGAGACAGAGACGGAGACAGAGACAGAGACAGAGACTGAGACAGAGGCAGAGACAGAGACAGAGACAGAGACAGAGACAGAGACAGAGACAGAGACAGAGACAGAGACAGAGACAGAGACAGAGACAGAGACAGAGACAGAGACAGAGACAGAGACAGACGCAGAGACAGAGACAGAGACAGAGACAGAGACAGAGACAGAGACAGAGACAGAGACAGAGACAGAGACAGAGACAGAGACAGAGACAGAGACAGAGAAAGAGACAGAGACAGTGACAGAGGCAGAGACAGAGACAGAGACCGAGACAGACGCAGAGACAGAGACAGATACAGAGACAGAGACAGAGACAGAGACAGAGACAGAGACAGATACGGGGACAGAGACAGAGGCAGAGACAGAGACAGAGACAGAGACAGAGACAGAGACAGAGACAGAGACGGAGACAAAGACGGAGACAGACGCGGGGACTGAGACAGAGGCAGGGACAGCGACAGAGACAGGGGCAGAGACAGCGACAGAGACACAGATAGAGACAGGGCAGAGACAGATACAGAGACAGAGACAGAGACAGAGACAGAGACAGAGACAGAGACAGAGACAGAGACAGAGACAGAGACAGAGACAGAGACAGAGACAGAGACAGAGACAGAGACGGAGACAGAGGCAGAGACAGAGCTAGGGACAGAGACGGAGACAGAGACAGAGGAAGAGACAGCGACGGAGAGAGACAGAGACAGAGACAGAGGCAGTGACAGAGACAGAGACAGAGACAGAGACAGAGACAGAGACAGAGACAGAGACAGAGACAGAGGCGGAGGCAGGGACAGAGACAGAGACGGAGACAGAGACAGATACAGAGACAGAGGCAGAGACAGAGACAGAGACGGAGACAGACGCAGTGACAGAGCCAAGGACAGAGACGGAGACAGAGACAGAGGAAGAGACAGAGACAAAGACAGAGACAGAGACAGAGGCAGGGACGGAGACAGAGACAGAGGCAGAGACAGAGACAGGGACAGAGACAGAGACAGAGACAGAGACAGAGACAGAGACAGAGACAGAGACAGAGACAGAGACAGAGACAGAGACAGAGACAGAGACAGAGACAGAGGCAGAGACAGAGACAGAGACAGAGACAGAGACAGACGCAGAGACAGAGACAGAGACAGAGACAGAGACAGAGACAGAGACAGAGACAGAGACAGAGACAGAGACAGAGACAGAGACAGAGACAGAGACAGAGAAAGAGACAGAGGCAGAGACAGAGACAGAGACCGAGACAGACGCAGAGACAGAGACAGATACAGAGACAGAGTCAGAGACAGAGACAGAGACAGAGACAGAGACAGAGACAGAGACAGAGACAGAGACAGAGACAGAGACAGAGACAGAGACAGAGACAGAGACAGTGACAGAGACAGAGACAGAGACAGAGACAGAGACAGACACAGAGACAGGGACAGAGACAGAGACAGAGACAGAGACAGGGACAGAGACACAGACAAAGACAGAGACAGAGACAGAGGCAGGGACGGAGACAGAGACAGAGCCAGGGACAGAGACGGAGACAGAGACAGAGGAAGAGACAGAGACAATGACAGAGACAGAGACAGAGACAGAGACAGAGACAGAGGCAGAGACAGAGACAGAGACAGAGACAGAGACAGAGACAGAGACAGAGACAGAGACAGAGACAGAGACAGAGACAGGAGACAGAGACAGAGACAGAGACAGAGACAGAGACAGAGACGGAGACAGAGGCAGAGACATATCCAGGGACGGAGACAGAGACAGAGACAGAGGGAGAGACAGCGACAGAGACAGAGACAGAGACAGAGACAGAGACAGAGACAGAGACAGAGACAGAGACAGAGACAGAGACAGAGACAGAGACAGAGACAGAGACAGAGACACAGAGACATAGGAACGGAGGCAGAGAAACTGATACAGAGACAAAGAGACAGAGGCAGAGACACTCAGACAGAGACCCAGAGACAGAGACACAGAGACAGAGATGCAGAGACAGAGACACAGAGACGGAGACAGAGACGGAGACAGAGGCAGAGACAGACACAGAGACAGAGACAGAGACGGAGACAGAGACAGAGACAGAGACAGAGACAGAGACAGAGACAGAGACAGAGACAGAGAATGAGTCAGAGGCAGAGACAGAGGCAGAGACAGAGACCGAGACAGACGCAGAGACAGAGACAGATACAGAGACAGAGTCAGAGACAGAGACAGAGACAGAGACAGAGACAGAGACAGAGGCAGAGACAGAGACAGAGACAGAGACAGAGACAGAGACAGAGACAGAGACAGAGACAGAGACAGATACAGAGACAGAGACAGAGACAGAGACAGCGACAGAGACAGAGACAGAGACAGAGGCAGAGATAGAGACAGAGACAGAGACAGAGACAGAGACAGAGACAGAGACCGAGCCAGACGCAGAGACAGACGCAGAGACAGATGCAGAGACAGAGACAGAAACAGAGACAGAGACAGAGACAGAGACAGAGACAGAGACAGAGACAGAGACAGAGACAGAGACAGAGACAGAGACAGAGACAGAGACAGAGACAGAGACAGAGACAGAGACAGAGACAGAGACAGAGACAGAGACAGAGACAGAGACAGAGACAGAGACAGAGACAGAGACAGAGACAGAGACGGAGACAGAGACAGAGACAAAGACAGAGACAGAGACAGAGACAGAGACAGAGACAGAGACAGAGACAGAGACAGAGACAGAGACAGAGACGGAGACAGAGACAGAGACAGAGACGGAGACAGAGACAGGGACGGAGACAGAGACAGAGACAGAGACAGAGACAGAGACGGAGGCAGAGACAGAGACAGAGTCAGAGACAGAGACAGAGACGGAGACAGAGACGGAGACAGAGGCAGAGACAGAGACAGAGACAGAGGGAGAGAGAGCGACAGAGGCAGAGACAGAGACAGGGACAGAGACAGAGACAGAGACGGAGACAAAGACGGAGACAGACGCAGGGACTGAGACAGAGGCAGAGACAGCGAAAGAGACAGGGGCAGAGACAGCGACAGAGACAGAGATAGAGACAGGGCAGAGACAGAGGCAGAGACAGAGACAGAGACAGAGACAGAGACAGAGACAGAGACGGAGACAGAGGCAGAGACAGAGACAGAGACAGAGACAGAGACAGAGACAGAGACAGAGACAGAGACACAGAGACATAGGCACGGAGGCAGAGAAACTGAAACAGAGACAAAGAGACAGAGGCAGAGACACGCAGACAGAGACCCAGAGACAGAGACACAGAGACAGAGACAGAGAGATTCACAGAGACCGAGACACAATGACAGAGGCAGAGACACAGAGACGGATACACAGAGACAGAGATGCAGAGACAGAGACACAGAGACAGAGACAGAGATGGAGACAGAGGCAGAGACAGACACAGAGACGTAGGCAGAGACAGAGACAGAGACAGAGACAGTGACAGAGGCAGAGACAGAGACGGAGACAGAGACGGAGGCAGAGACAGAGACAGAGACAGAGACAGAGACAGAGACAGAGACAGAGACAGAGACAGAGACAGAGAATGAGTCAGAGGCAGAGACAGAGGCAGAGACAGAGGCAGAGGCAGAGGCAGAGACGGAGACAGAGACAGAGACAGAGACAGAGACAGAGACGGAGACAAAGACCGAGACAGAGACAGAGACACAGACAGAGAGAGAGACAGAGACAGAGGTAGAGACAGAGACAGAGACAGAGACAGAGACAGAGACAGAGCCAGAGATAGAGACAGAGACAGAGACAGAGACAGAGGGAGAGAGAGCGACAGAGGCAGAGACAGAGACAGAGACAGAGACAGAGACGGAGACAAAGACGGAGACAGACGCAGGGACTGAGACAGAGGCAGAGACAGCGAAAGAGACAGGGACAGAGACAGCGACAGAGACAGAGATAGAGACAGGGCAGAGACAGAGACAGAGACAGAGACAGAGACAGAGACAGAGACAGAGACAGAGACAGAGACAGAGACAGAGACAGAGACAGAGACAGAGACAGAGACAGAGACAGAGACAGAGACAGAGACAGAGACAGAGACAGAGACAGAGACAGAGACAGAGACAGAGACACAGAGACATAGGCACGGAGGCAGAGAAACTGAAACAGAGACAAAGAGACAGAGGCAGAGACACGCAGACAGAGACCCAGAGACAGAGACACAGAGACAGAGACAGAGAGATTCACAGAGACCGAGACACAATGACAGAGGCAGAGACACAGAGACGGATACACAGAGACAGAGATGCAGAGACAGAGACACAGAGACAGAGACAGAGATGGAGACAGAGGCAGAGACAGACACAGAGACGTAGGCAGAGACAGAGACAGAGACAGAGACAGTGACAGAGGCAGAGACAGAGACGGAGACAGAGACGGAGGCAGAGACAGAGACAGAGACAGAGACAGAGACAGAGACGGAGACTGAGGCAGAGACAGAGACGGAGACAGAGACAGAGACAGAGACTGAGACAGAGGCAGAGACAGAGACAGAGACAGAGACAGAGACAGAGACAGAGACAGAGACAGAGACAGAGACAGAGACAGAGACAGAGACAGAGACAGAGACAGAGACAGAGACAGAGACAGAGACAGACGCAGAGACAGAGACAGAGACAGAGACAGAGACAGAGACAGAGACAGAGACAGAGACAGAGACAGAGACAGAGACAGAGACAGAGACAGAGACAGAGAAAGAGACAGAGACAGTGACAGAGGCAGAGACAGAGACAGAGACCGAGACAGACGCAGAGACAGAGACAGATACAGAGACAGAGACAGAGACAGAGACAGAGACAGAGACAGATACGGGGACAGAGACAGAGGCAGAGACAGAGACAGAGACAGAGACGGAGACAAAGACGGAGACAGACGCGGGGACTGAGACAGAGGCAGGGACAGCGACAGAGACAGGGGCAGAGACAGCGACAGAGACACAGATAGAGACAGGGCAGAGACAGATACAGAGACAGAGACAGAGACAGAGACAGAGACAGAGACAGAGACAGAGACAGAGACAGAGACAGAGACAGAGACAGAGACAGAGACAGAGACAGAGACAGAGACGGAGACAGAGGCAGAGACAGAGCTAGGGACAGAGACGGAGACGGAGACAGAGGAAGAGACAGCGACGGAGAGAGACAGAGACAGAGACAGAGGCAGTGACAGAGACAGAGACAGAGACAGAGACAGAGACAGAGACAGAGACAGAGACAGAGACAGAGGCGGAGGCAGGGACAGAGACAGAGACGGAGACAGAGACAGATACAGAGACAGAGGCAGAGACAGAGACAGAGACGGAGACAGACGCAGTGACAGAGCCAAGGACAGAGACGGAGACAGAGACAGAGGAAGAGACAGAGACAAAGACAGAGACAGAGACAGAGGCAGGGACGGAGACAGAGACAGAGGCAGAGACAGAGACAGGGACAGAGACAGAGACAGAGACAGAGACAGAGACAGAGACAGAGACAGAGACAGAGACAGAGACAGAGACAGAGACAGAGACAGAGGCAGAGACAGAGACAGAGACAGAGACAGAGACAGACGCAGAGACAGAGACAGAGACAGAGACAGAGACAGAGACAGAGACAGAGACAGAGACAGAGACAGAGACAGAGACAGAGACAGAGACAGAGAAAGAGACAGAGGCAGAGACAGAGACAGAGACCGATACAGACGCAGAGACAGAGACAGATACAGAGACAGAGTCAGAGACAGAGACAGAGACAGAGACAGAGACAGAGACAGAGACAGAGACAGAGACAGAGACAGAGACAGAGACAGAGACAGAGACAGAGACAGTGACAGAGACAGAGACAGAGACAGAGACAGAGACAGACACAGAGACAGGGACAGAGACAGAGACAGAGACAGAGACAGGGACAGAGACACAGACAAAGACAGAGACAGAGACAGAGGCAGGGACGGAGACAGAGACAGAGCCAGGGACAGAGACGGAGACAGAGACAGAGGAAGAGACAGAGACAATGACAGAGACAGAGACAGAGACAGAGACAGAGACAGAGGCAGAGACAGAGACAGAGACAGAGACAGAGACAGAGACAGAGACAGAGACAGAGACAGAGACAGAGACAGGAGACAGAGACAGAGACAGAGACAGAGACAGAGACAGAGACAGAGACAGAGACGGAGACAGAGGCAGAGACATATCCAGGGACGGAGACAGAGACAGAGACAGAGGGAGAGACAGCGACAGAGACAGAGACAGAGACAGAGACAGAGACAGAGACAGAGACAGAGACAGAGACAGAGACAGAGACAGAGACAGAGACAGAGACAGAGACAGAGACACAGAGACATAGGAACGGAGGCAGAGAAACTGATACAGAGACAAAGAGACAGAGGCAGAGACACTCAGACAGAGACCCAGAGACAGAGACACAGAGACAGAGATGCAGAGACAGAGACACAGAGACGGAGACAGAGACGGAGACAGAGGCAGAGACAGACACAGAGACAGAGACAGAGACGGAGACAGAGACAGAGACAGAGACAGAGACAGAGACAGAGACAGAGACAGAGACAGAGAATGAGTCAGAGGCAGAGACAGAGGCAGAGACAGAGGCAGAGGCAGAGGCAGAGACGGAGACAGAGACAGAGACAGAGACAGAGACAGAGACGGAGACAAAGACCGAGACAGAGACAGAGACACAGACAGAGAGAGAGACAGAGACAGAGGTAGAGACAGAGACAGAGACAGAGACAGAGACAGAGACAGAGCCAGAGATAGAGACAGAGACAGAGACAGAGACAGAGGGAGAGAGAGCGACAGAGGCAGAGACAGAGACAGAGACAGAGACAGAGACGGAGACAAAGACGGAGACAGACGCAGGGACTGAGACAGAGGCAGAGACAGCGAAAGAGACAGGGACAGAGACAGCGACAGAGACAGAGACAGAGATAGAGACAGGGCAGAGACAGAGACAGAGACAGAGACAGAGACAGAGACAGAGACAGAGACAGAGACAGAGACAGAGACAGAGACGGAGACAGAGGCAGAGACAGAGACAGTGACAGAGACAGAGACAGAGACAGAGACAGAGACAGAGACAGAGACAGAGACAGAGACAGAGACAGAGACAGAGACAGAGACAGAGACAGAGACAGAGACAGAGACAGAGACAGAGACGGAGACAGAGGTAGAGACATATCCAGGGACGGAGACAGAGACAGAGACAGAGGGAGAGACAGCGACAGAGACAGAGACAGAGACAGAGACAGAGACAGAGACAGAGACAGAGACAGAGACAGAGACAGAGACAGAGACAGAGACAGAGACAGAGACAGAGACAGAGACAGAGACAGAGACAGAGACAGAGACAGAGACAGAGACAGAGACAGAGACAGAGACAGAGACAGAGACACAGAGACATAGGCACGGAGGCAGAGAAACTGAAACAGAGACAAAGAGACAGAGGCAGAGACACGCAGACAGAGACCCAGAGACAGAGACACAGAGACAGAGACAGAGAGATTCACAGAGACCGAGACACAATGACAGAGGCAGAGACACAGAGACGGATACACAGAGACAGAGATGCAGAGACAGAGACACAGAGACAGAGACAGAGATGGAGACAGAGGCAGAGACAGACACAGAGACGTAGGCAGAGACAGAGACTGAGACAGAGACAGTGACAGAGGCAGAGACAGAGACGGAGACAGAGACGGAGGCAGAGACAGAGACAGAGACAGAGACAGAGGGAGAGACAGCGACAGAGACAGAGACAGAGACAGAGACAGAGACAGAGACAGAGACAGAGACAGAGACAGAGACAGAGACAGAGACAGAGACAGAGACAGAGACACAGAGACATAGGAACGGAGGCAGAGAAACTGATACAGAGACAAAGAGACAGAGGCAGAGACACTCAGACAGAGACCCAGAGACAGAGACACAGAGACAGAGATGCAGAGACAGAGACACAGAGACGGAGACAGAGACGGAGACAGAGGCAGAGACAGACACAGAGACAGAGACAGAGACGGAGACAGAGACAGAGACAGAGACAGAGACAGAGACAGAGACAGAGACAGAGAATGAGTCAGAGGCAGAGACAGAGGCAGAGACAGAGGCAGAGGCAGAGGCAGAGACGGAGACAGAGACAGAGACAGAGACAGAGACAGAGACGGAGACAAAGACCGAGACAGAGACAGAGACACAGACAGAGAGAGAGACAGAGACAGAGGTAGAGACAGAGACAGAGACAGAGACAGAGACAGAGACAGAGCCAGAGATAGAGACAGAGACAGAGACAGAGACAGAGGGAGAGAGAGCGACAGAGGCAGAGACAGAGACAGAGACAGAGACAGAGACGGAGACAAAGACGGAGACAGACGCAGGGACTGAGACAGAGGCAGAGACAGCGAAAGAGACAGGGACAGAGACAGCGACAGAGACAGAGATAGAGACAGGGCAGAGACAGAGACAGAGACAGAGACAGAGACAGAGACAGAGACAGAGACAGAGACAGAGACAGAGACAGAGACGGAGACAGAGGCAGAGACAGAGACAGTGACAGAGACAGAGACAGAGACAGAGACAGAGACAGAGACAGAGACAGAGACAGAGACAGAGACAGAGACAGAGACAGAGACAGAGACAGAGACAGAGACAGAGACGGAGACAGAGGTAGAGACATATCCAGGGACGGAGACAGAGACAGAGACAGAGGGAGAGACAGCGACAGAGACAGAGACAGAGACAGAGACAGAGACAGAGACAGAGACAGAGACAGAGACAGAGACAGAGACAGAGACAGAGACAGAGACAGAGACAGAGACAGAGACAGAGACAGAGACAGAGACAGAGACAGAGACAGAGACAGAGACAGAGACAGAGACAGAGACAGAGACAGAGACACAGAGACATAGGCACGGAGGCAGAGAAACTGAAACAGAGACAAAGAGACAGAGGCAGAGACACGCAGACAGAGACCCAGAGACAGAGACACAGAGACAGAGACAGAGAGATTCACAGAGACCGAGACACAATGACAGAGGCAGAGACACAGAGACGGATACACAGAGACAGAGATGCAGAGACAGAGACACAGAGACAGAGACAGAGATGGAGACAGAGGCAGAGACAGACACAGAGACGTAGGCAGAGACAGAGACTGAGACAGAGACAGTGACAGAGGCAGAGACAGAGACGGAGACAGAGACGGAGGCAGAGACAGAGACAGAGACAGAGACAGAGACAGAGACGGAGACTGAGGCAGAGACAGAGACGGAGACAGAGACAGAGACAGAGACTGAGACAGAGGCAGAGACAGAGACAGAGACAGAGACAGAGACAGAGACAGAGACAGAGACAGAGACAGAGACAGAGACAGAGACAGAGACAGAGACAGAGACAGAGACAGAGACAGAGACAGAGACAGAGACAGAGACAGACGCAGAGACAGAGACAGAGACAGAGACAGAGACAGAGACAGAGACAGAGACAGAGACAGAGACAGAGACAGAGACAGAGACAGAGACAGAGACAGAGAAAGAGACAGAGACAGTGACAGAGGCAGAGACAGAGACAGAGACCGAGACAGACGCAGAGACAGAGACAGATACAGAGACAGAGACAGAGACAGAGACAGAGACAGAGACAGATACGGGGACAGAGACAGAGGCAGAGACAGAGACAGAGACAGAGACAGAGACAGAGACAGAGACAGAGACGGAGACAAAGACGGAGACAGACGCGGGGACTGAGACAGAGGCAGGGACAGCGACAGAGACAGGGGCAGAGACAGCGACAGAGACACAGATAGAGACAGGGCAGAGACAGATACAGAGACAGAGACAGAGACAGAGACAGAGACAGAGACAGAGACAGAGACAGAGACAGAGACAGAGACAGAGACAGAGACAGAGACAGAGACAGAGACGGAGACAGAGGCAGAGACAGAGCTAGGGACAGAGACGGAGACAGAGACAGAGGAAGAGACAGCGACGGAGAGAGACAGAGTCAGAGACAGAGGCAGTGACAGAGACAGAGACAGAGACAGAGACAGAGACAGAGACAGAGACAGAGACAGAGACAGAGGCGGAGGCAGGGACAGAGACAGAGACGGAGACAGAGACAGATACAGAGACAGAGGCAGAGACAGAGACAGAGACGGAGACAGACGCAGTGACAGAGCCAAGGACAGAGACGGAGACAGAGACAGAGGAAGAGACAGAGACAAAGACAGAGACAGAGACAGAGGCAGGGACGGAGACAGAGACAGAGGCAGAGACAGAGACAGGGACAGAGACAGAGACAGAGACAGAGACAGAGACAGAGACAGAGACAGAGACAGAGACAGAGACAGAGACAGAGACAGAGACAGAGACAGAGGCAGAGACAGAGACAGAGACAGAGACAGAGACAGACGCAGAGACAGAGACAGAGACAGAGACAGAGACAGAGACAGAGACAGAGACAGAGACAGAGACAGAGACAGAGACAGAGACAGAGAAAGAGACAGAGGCAGAGACAGAGACAGAGACCGAGACAGACGCAGAGACAGAGACAGATACAGAGACAGAGTCAGAGACAGAGACAGAGACAGAGACAGAGACAGAGACAGAGACAGAGACAGAAACAGAGACAGAGACAGAGACAGAGACAGAGACAGTGACAGAGACAGAGACAGAGACAGAGACAGAGACAGACACAGAGACAGGGACAGAGACAGAGACAGAGACAGAGACAGGGACAGAGACACAGACAAAGACAGAGACAGAGACAGAGGCAGGGACGGAGACAGAGACAGAGCCAGGGACAGAGACGGAGACAGAGACAGAGGAAGAGACAGAGACAATGACAGAGACAGAGACAGAGACAGAGACAGAGACAGAGGCAGAGACAGAGACAGAGACAGAGACAGAGACAGAGACAGAGACAGAGACAGAGACAGAGACAGGAGACAGAGACAGAGACAGAGACAGAGACAGAGACAGAGACAGAGACGGAGACAGAGGCAGAGACATATCCAGGGACGGAGACAGAGACAGAGACAGAGGGAGAGACAGCGACAGAGACAGAGACAGAGACAGAGACAGAGACAGAGACAGAGACAGAGACAGAGACAGAGACAGAGACAGAGACAGAGACAGAGACAGAGACAGAGACAGAGACACAGAGACATAGGCACGGAGGCAGAGAAACTGATACAGAGACAAAGAGACAGAGGCAGAGACACTCAGACAGAGACCCAGAGACAGAGACACAGAGACAGAGATGCAGAGACAGAGACACAGAGACGGAGACAGAGACGGAGACAGAGGCAGAGACAGACACAGAGACAGAGACAGAGACGGAGACAGAGACAGAGACAGAGACAGAGACAGAGACAGAGACAGAGACAGAGACAGAGAATGAGTCAGAGGCAGAGACAGAGGCAGAGACAGAGGCAGAGGCAGAGGCAGAGACGGAGACAGAGACAGAGACAGAGACAGAGACAGAGACGGAGACAAAGACCGAGACAGAGACAGAGACACAGACAGAGAGAGAGACAGAGACAGAGGTAGAGACAGAGACAGAGACAGAGACAGAGACAGAGACAGAGCCAGAGATAGAGACAGAGACAGAGACAGAGACAGAGGGAGAGAGAGCGACAGAGGCAGAGACAGAGACAGAGACAGAGACAGAGACGGAGACAAAGACGGAGACAGACGCAGGGACTGAGACAGAGGCAGAGACAGCGAAAGAGACAGGGACAGAGACAGCGACAGAGACAGAGATAGAGACAGGGCAGAGACAGAGACAGAGACAGAGACAGAGACAGAGACAGAGACAGAGACAGAGACAGAGACAGAGACAGAGACAGAGACGGAGACAGAGGCAGAGACAGAGACAGTGACAGAGACAGAGACAGAGACAGAGACAGAGACAGAGACAGAGACAGAGACAGAGACAGAGACAGAGACAGAGACAGAGACAGAGACAGAGACAGAGACAGAGACAGAGACAGAGACAGAGACGGAGACAGAGGTAGAGACATATCCAGGGACGGAGACAGAGACAGAGACAGAGGGAGAGACAGCGACAGAGACAGAGACAGAGACAGAGACAGAGACAGAGACAGAGACAGAGACAGAGACAGAGACAGAGACAGAGACAGAGACAGAGACAGAGACAGAGACAGAGACAGAGACAGAGACAGAGACACAGAGACATAGGCACGGAGGCAGAGAAACTGATACAGAGACAAAGAGACAGAGGCAGAGACACTCAGACAGAGACCCAGAGACAGAGACACAGAGACAGAGATGCAGAGACAGAGACACAGAGACGGAGACAGAGACGGAGACAGAGGCAGAGACAAACACAGAGACAGAGACAGAGACGGAGACAGAGACAGAGACAGAGACAGAGACAGAGACAGAGACAGAGACAGAGACAGAGACAGAGACTGAGTCAGAGGCAGAGACAGACGCAGAGACAGAGGCAGAGGCAGAGGCAGAGACGGAGACAGAGACAGAGACAGAGACAGAGACAGAGACAGAGACGGAGACAAAGACCGAGACAGAGACAGAGACACAGACAGAGAGAGAGACAGAGACAGAGGTAGAGACAGAGACAGAGACAGAGACAGAGACAGAGACAGAGACAGAGGCAGCGATAGAGACAGAGACAGAGACAGAGACAGAGGGAGAGAGAGCGACAGAGGCAGAGACAGAGACAGAGACAGAGACAGAGACGGAGACAAAGACGGAGACAGACGCAGGGACTGAGACAGAGGCAGAGACAGCGAAAGAGACAGGGACAGAGACAGCGACAGAGACAGAGATAGAGACAGGGCAGAGACAGAGACAGAGACAGAGACAGAGACAGGGACAGAGACAGAGACAGAGACGGAGACAGAGGCAGAGACAGAGACTGTGACAGAGACAGAGACAGAGACACAGAGACATAGGCACGGAGGCAGAGAAACTGATACAGAGACAAAGAGACAGAGGCAGAGACACGCAGACAGAGACCCAGAGACAGAGACACAGAGACAGAGACAGAGAGATTCACAGAGACCGAGACACAATGACAGAGGCAGAGACACAGAGACGGATACACAGAGACAGAGATGCAGAGACAGAGACACAGAGACAGAGACGGAGACAGAGGCAGAGACAGAGACGGAGACAGAGACAGAGACAGAGACAGAGACAGAGACAGAGGCAGAGACAGAGACAGAGACAGAGACAGAGACAGAGACAGAGACAGAGACAGAGACAGAGACAGAGACAGATACAGAGACAGAGACAGAGACAGAGACAGAGACAGAGAGAGAGACAGAGACAGAGACAGAGACTGAGACAGAGGCAGAGACAGAGGCAGAGACAGAGGCAGAGACAGAGACAGAGACAGAGACAGAGACAGAGACAGAGACAGAGACAGAGACAGAGACAGAGGCAGAGACAGAGACGGAGACAAAGACCGAGACAGAGACAGAGACACAGACAGAGAGAGAGACAGAGACACAGGTAGAGACAGAGACAGAGACAGAGACAGAGACAGAGGCAGAGATAGAGACAGAGACAGAGACAGAGACAGAGGGAGAGAGAGCGACAGAGGCAGAGACAGAGACAGAGACAGAGACAGAGACAGAGACAGAGACGGAGACAAAGACGGAGACAGACGCAGGGACTGAGACAGAGACAGAGACAGAGACAGAGACAGAGACAGAGACAGAGACAGAGACAGAGACAGAGACAGAGACGGAGACAGAGACAGAGACAGAGACAGAGACAGAGACAGAGACAGAGACAGAGACGGAGACAGAGGCAGAGACAGAGACAGAGACAGAGACAGAGACAGAGACAGAGACAGAGACACAGAGACATAGGCACGGAGGCAGAGAAACTGATGCAGAGACAAAGAGACAGAGGCAGAGACACGCAGACTGAGACCCAGAGACAGAGACACAGAGACAGAGACAGAGAGATTCACAGAGACCGAGACACAATGACAGAGGCAGAGACACAGTGACGGATACACAGAGACAGAGATGCAGAGACAGAGACACAGAGACAGAGACAGAGACGGAGACAGAGGCAGAGACAGACACAGAGACGTAGGCAGAGACAGAGACAGAGACAGAGACAGAGACAGATACAGAGACAGAGACAGAGACAGAGACAGAGACAGAGACAGAGACAGAGACAGAGACAGAGACTGAGACAGAGGCAGAGACAGAGGCAGAGACAGAGACAGAGACAGAGACAGAGACAGAGACAGAGACAGAGACAGAGACAGAGACAGAGACAGAGACAGAGACAGAGACAGAGACAGAGACAGAGACACGGAGACATAGGCACGGAGGCAGAGAAACTGATACAGAGACAAAGAGACAGAGGCAGAGACACTCAGACAGAGACCCAGAGACAGAGACACAGAGACAGAGATGCAGAGACAGAGACACAGAGACGGAGACAGAGACGGAGACAGAGGCAGAGACAGACACAGAGACAGAGACAGAGACGGAGACACAGACAGAGACGGAGACAGAGACAGAGACAGAGACAGAGACAGAGACAGAGACAGAGACTGAGTCAGAGGCAGAGACAGAGGCAGAGACAGAGGCAGAGGCAGAGGCAGAGACGGAGACAGAGACAGAGACAGAGACAGAGACAGAGACGGAGACAAAGACCGAGACAGAGACAGAGACACAGACAGAGAGAGAGACAGAGACAGAGGTAGAGACAGAGACAGAGACAGAGACAGAGACAGAGACAGAGCCAGAGATAGAGACAGAGACAGAGACAGAGACAGAGGGAGAGAGAGCGACAGAGGCAGAGACAGAGACAGAGACAGAGACAGAGACGGAGACAAAGACGGAGACAGACGCAGGGACTGAGACAGAGGCAGAGACAGCGAAAGAGACAGGGACAGAGACAGCGACAGAGACAGAGATAGAGACAGGGCAGAGACAGAGACAGAGACAGAGACAGAGACAGAGACAGAGACAGAGACAGAGACAGAGACAGAGACAGAGACAGAGACGGAGACAGAGGCAGAGACAGAGACAGTGACAGAGACAGAGACAGAGACAGAGACAGAGACAGAGACAGAGACAGAGACAGAGACAGAGACAGAGACAGAGACAGAGACAGAGACAGAGACAGAGACAGAGACAGAGACAGAGACGGATACAGAGGTAGAGACATATCCAGGGACGGAGACAGAGACAGAGACAGAGGGAGAGACAGCGACAGAGACAGAGACAGAGACAGAGACAGAGACAGAGACAGAGACAGAGACAGAGACAGAGACAGAGACAGAGACAGAGACAGAGACAGAGACAGAGACAGAGACAGAGACAGAGACACAGAGACATAGGCACGGAGGCAGAGAAACTGATACAGAGACAAAGAGACAGAGGCAGAGACACTCAGACAGAGACCCAGAGACAGAGACACAGAGACAGAGATGCAGAGACAGAGACACAGAGACGGAGACAGAGACGGAGACAGAGGCAGAGACAAACACAGAGACAGAGACAGAGACGGAGACAGAGACAGAGACAGAGACAGAGACAGAGACAGAGACAGAGACAGAGACAGAGACAGAGACTGAGTCAGAGGCAGAGACAGAGGCAGAGACAGAGGCAGAGGCAGAGGCAGAGACGGAGACAGAGACAGAGACAGAGACAGAGACAGAGACGGAGACAAAGACCGAGACAGAGACAGAGACACAGACAGAGAGAGAGACAGAGACAGAGGTAGAGACAGAGACAGAGACAGAGACAGAGACAGTGACAGAGGCAGCGATAGAGACAGAGACAGAGACAGAGACAGAGGGAGAGAGAGCGACAGAGGCAGAGACAGAGACAGAGACAGAGACAGAGACGGAGACAAAGACGGAGACAGACGCAGGGACTGAGACAGAGGCAGAGACAGCGAAAGAGACAGGGACAGAGACAGCGACAGAGACAGAGATAGAGACAGGGCAGAGACAGAGACAGAGACAGAGACAGAGACAGGGACAGAGACAGAGACAGAGACGGAGACAGAGGCAGAGACAGAGACAGTGACAGAGACAGAGACAGAGACACAGAGACATAGGCACGGAGGCAGAGAAACTGATACAGAGACAAAGAGACAGAGGCAGAGACACGCAGACAGAGACCCAGAGACAGAGACACAGAGACAGAGACAGAGAGATTCACAGAGACCGAGACACAATGACAGAGGCAGAGACACAGAGACGGATACACAGAGACAGAGATGCAGAGACAGAGACACAGAGACAGAGACAGAGATGGAGACAGAGGCAGAGACAGACACAGAGACGTAGGCAGAGACAGAGACAGAGACAGAGACAGTGACAGAGGCAGAGACAGAGACGGAGACAGAGACGGAGGCAGAGACAGAGACAGAGACAGAGACAGAGACAGAGACAGAGACGGAGACAGAGGCAGAGACAGAGACGGAGACAGAGACAGAGACAGAGACAGAGACAGAGACAGAGGCAGAGACAGAGACAGAGACAGAGACAGAGACAGAGACAGGGACAGAGACAGAGACAGAGACAGAGACAGATACAGAGACAGAGACAGAGACAGAGACAGAGACAGAGAGAGAGACAGAGACAGAGACAGAGACTGAGACAGAGGCAGAGACAGAGGCAGAGACAGAGGCAGAGACAGAGACAGAGACAGAGACAGAGACAGAGACAGAGACAGAGACAGAGACAGAGACAGAGACAGAGGCAGAGACAGAGACGGAGACAAAGACCGAGACAGAGACAGAGACACAGACAGAGAGAGAGACAGAGACACAGGTAGAGACAGAGACAGAGACAGAGACAGAGACAGAGGCAGAGATAGAGACAGAGACAGAGACAGAGACAGAGGGAGAGAGAGCGACAGAGGCAGAGACAGAGACAGAGACAGAGACAGAGACAGAGACGGAGACAAAGACGGAGACAGACGCAGGGACTGAGACAGAGACAGAGACAGAGACAGAGACAGAGACAGAGACAGAGACAGAGACAGAGACAGAGACGGAGACAGAGACAGAGACAGAGACAGAGACAGAGACAGAGACAGAGACAGAGACGGAGACAGAGGCAGAGACAGAGACAGAGACAGAGACAGAGACATAGGCACGGAGGCAGAGAAACTGATGCAGAGACAAAGAGACAGAGGCAGAGACACGCAGACTGAGACCCAGAGACAGAGACACAGAGACAGAGACAGAGAGATTCACAGAGACCGAGACACAATGACAGAGGCAGAGACACAGTGACGGATACACAGAGACAGAGATGCAGAGACAGAGACACAGAGACAGAGACAGAGACGGAGACAGAGGCAGAGACAGACACAGAGACGTAGGCAGAGACAGAGACAGAGACAGAGACAGAGACAGATACAGAGACAGAGACAGAGACTGAGACAGAGGCAGAGACAGAGGCAGAGACAGAGGCAGAGACAGAGACAGAGACAGAGACAGAGACAGAGGCAGAGACAGAGACGGAGACAGAGACAGAGACAGAGACAGAGACAGAGACAGAGACAGAGACACGGAGACATAGGCACGGAGGCAGAGAAACTGATACAGAGACAAAGAGACAGAGGCAGAGACACTCAGACAGAGACCCAGAGACAGAGACACAGAGACAGAGATGCAGAGACAGAGACACAGAGACGGAGACAGAGACGGAGACAGAGGCAGAGACAGACACAGAGACAGAGACAGAGACGGAGACACAGACAGAGACGGAGACAGAGACAGAGACAGAGACAGAGACAGAGACAGAGACAGAGACTGAGTCAGAGGCAGAGACAGAGGCAGAGACAGAGGCAGAGGCAGAGGCAGAGACGGAGACAGAGACAGAGACAGAGACAGAGACAGAGACGGAGACAAAGACCGAGACAGAGACAGAGACACAGACAGAGAGAGAGACAGAGACAGAGGTAGAGACAGAGACAGAGACAGAGACAGAGACAGAGACAGAGCCAGAGATAGAGACAGAGACAGAGACAGAGACAGAGGGAGAGAGAGCGACAGAGGCAGAGACAGAGACAGAGACAGAGACAGAGACGGAGACAAAGACGGAGACAGACGCAGGGACTGAGACAGAGGCAGAGACAGCGAAAGAGACAGGGACAGAGACAGCGACAGAGACAGAGATAGAGACAGGGCAGAGACAGAGACAGAGACAGAGACAGAGACAGAGACAGAGACAGAGACAGAGACAGAGACAGAGACAGAGACGGAGACAGAGGCAGAGACAGAGACAGTGACAGAGACAGAGACAGAGACAGAGACAGAGACAGAGACAGAGACAGAGACAGAGACAGAGACAGAGACAGAGACAGAGACAGAGACAGAGACAGAGACAGAGACAGAGACGGAGACAGAGGTAGAGACATATCCAGGGACGGAGACAGAGACAGAGACAGAGGGAGAGACAGCGACAGAGACAGAGACAGAGACAGAGACAGAGACAGAGACAGAGACAGAGACAGAGACAGAGACAGAGACAGAGACAGAGACAGAGACAGAGACAGAGACAGAGACAGAGACACAGAGACATAGGCACGGAGGCAGAGAAACTGATACAGAGACAAAGAGACAGAGGCAGAGACACTCAGACAGAGACCCAGAGACAGAGACACAGAGACAGAGATGCAGAGACAGAGACCCAGAGACGGAGACAGAGACGGAGACAGAGGCAGAGACAAACACAGAGACAGAGACAGAGACGGAGACAGAGACAGAGACAGAGACAGAGACAGAGACAGAGACAGAGACAGAGACAGAGACAGAGACTGAGTCAGAGGCAGAGACAGAGGCAGAGACAGAGGCAGAGGCAGAGGCAGAGACGGAGACAGAGACAGAGACAGAGACAGAGACAGAGACGGAGACAAAGACCGAGACAGAGACAGAGACACAGACAGAGAGAGAGACAGAGACAGAGGTAGAGACAGAGACAGAGACAGAGACAGAGACAGTGACAGAGGCAGCGATAGAGACAGAGACAGAGACAGAGACAGAGGGAGAGAGAGCGACAGAGGCAGAGACAGAGACAGAGACAGAGACAGAGACGGAGACAAAGACGGAGACAGACGCAGGGACTGAGACAGAGGCAGAGACAGCGAAAGAGACAGGGACAGAGACAGCGACAGAGACAGAGATAGAGACAGGGCAGAGACAGAGACAGAGACAGAGACAGAGACAGGGACAGAGACAGAGACAGAGACGGAGACAGAGGCAGAGACAGAGACAGTGACAGAGACAGAGACAGAGACACAGAGACATAGGCACGGAGGCAGAGAAACTGATACAGAGACAAAGAGACAGAGGCAGAGACACGCAGACAGAGACCCAGAGACAGAGACACAGAGACAGAGACAGAGAGATTCACAGAGACCGAGACACAATGACAGAGGCAGAGACACAGAGACGGATACACAGAGACAGAGATGCAGAGACAGAGACACAGAGACAGAGACAGAGATGGAGACAGAGGCAGAGACAGACACAGAGACGTAGGCAGAGACAGAGACAGAGACAGAGACAGTGACAGAGGCAGAGACAGAGACGGAGACAGAGACGGAGGCAGAGACAGAGACAGAGACAGAGACAGAGACAGAGACAGAGACGGAGACAGAGGCAGAGACAGAGACGGAGACAGAGACAGAGACAGAGACAGAGACAGAGACAGAGGCAGAGACAGAGACAGAGACAGAGACAGAGACAGAGACAGGGACAGAGACAGAGACAGAGACAGAGACAGATACAGAGACAGAGACAGAGACAGAGACAGAGACAGAGAGAGAGACAGAGACAGAGACAGAGACTGAGACAGAGGCAGAGACAGAGGCAGAGACAGAGGCAGAGACAGAGACAGAGACAGAGACAGAGACAGAGACAGAGACAGAGACAGAGACAGAGACAGAGACAGAGGCAGAGACAGAGACGGAGACAAAGACCGAGACAGAGACAGAGACACAGACAGAGAGAGAGACAGAGACACAGGTAGAGACAGAGACAGAGACAGAGACAGAGACAGAGGCAGAGATAGAGACAGAGACAGAGACAGAGACAGAGGGAGAGAGAGCGACAGAGGCAGAGACAGAGACAGAGACAGAGACAGAGACAGAGACGGAGACAAAGACGGAGACAGACGCAGGGACTGAGACAGAGACAGAGACAGAGACAGAGACAGAGACAGAGACAGAGACAGAGACAGAGACAGAGACGGAGACAGAGACAGAGACAGAGACAGAGACAGAGACAGAGACAGAGACAGAGACGGAGACAGAGGCAGAGACAGAGACAGAGACAGAGACAGAGACAGAGACACAGAGACATAGGCACGGAGGCAGAGAAACTGATGCAGAGACAAAGAGACAGAGGCAGAGACACGCAGACTGAGACCCAGAGACAGAGACACAGAGACAGAGACAGAGAGATTCACAGAGACCGAGACACAATGACAGAGGCAGAGACACAGTGACGGATACACAGAGACAGAGATGCAGAGACAGAGACACAGAGACAGAGACAGAGACGGAGACAGAGGCAGAGACAGACACAGAGACGTAGGCAGAGACAGAGACAGAGACAGAGACAGAGACAGATACAGAGACAGAGACAGAGACAGAGACAGAGACAGAGACAGAGACAGAGACAGAGACTGAGACAGAGGCAGAGACAGAGGCAGAGACAGAGGCAGAGACAGAGACAGAGACAGAGACAGAGACAGAGGCAGAGACAGAGACGGAGACAGAGACAGAGACAGAGACAGAGACAGGGACAGAGACAGAGACAGAGACAGAGACAGAGACAGAGACAGAGACAGAGACAGAGACAGAGACAGAGACACAGACAAAGACAGAGACAGAGACAGAGGCAGGGACGGAGACAGAGACAGAGCCAGGGACAGAGACGGAGACAGAGACAGAGGAAGAGACAGAGACAATGACAGAGACAGAGACAGAGACAGAGACAGAGACAGAGACAGAGACAGAGACAGAGACAGAGACAGAGACAGAGACAGAGACAGAGACAGAGACAGAGACAGAGACGGAGACAGAGGCAGAGGCAGAGACAGAGACAGAGACAGAGACAGAGACAGAGACAGAGACAGAGACACAGAGACATAGGCACGGAGGCAGAGAAACTGATGCAGAGACAAAGAGACAGAGGCAGAGACACGCAGACAGAGACACAGAGACAGAGACAGGGAGATTCACAGAGACCGAGACACAATGACAGAGGCGGAGACACAGAGACGGATACACAGAGACAGAGATGCAGAGACAGAGACACAGAGACAGAGACAGAGACAGAGACGGAGACAGAGGCAGAGACAGACACAGAGACGTAGGCAGAGACAGAGACAGAGACAGAGACAGTGACAGAGGTAGAGACAGAGACGGAGACAGAGACAGAGACAGGGACAGAGACAGAGACAGGGACAGAGACAGAGACAGAGACAGAGACAGAGACAGAGACAGAGACACAGACAAAGACAGAGACAGAGACAGAGGCAGGGACGGAGACAGAGACAGAGACAGAGACAGAGACAGAGACAGAGACAGGGACAGAGACAGAGACAGAGACAGAGACAGAGACAGAGACCGAGACAGACGCAGAGACAGACGCAGAGACAGATGCAGAGTCAGAGACAGAGACAGAGACAGAGACAGAGACAGAGACAGAGACAGAGACAGAGACAGAGACAGAGACAGAGACAGAGACAGAGACAGAGACAGAGACAGAGACAGAGACAGAGACAGAGACAGAGACGGAGACAGAGACAGAGACAGAGACAGAGACAGAGACAGCGACAGAGACAGAGACAGTGTCAGAGACAGAAACACAGAGAGAGACGGAGACAGAGGCAGAGACAGAGACAGAGTCAGAGATAGAGACAGAGACGGAGACAGAGGCAGGGACGGAGACAGAGACAGAGACAGAGACAGAGACAGAGACAGAGACAGAGACAGAGACAGAGACAGAGACAGAGACAGAGACAGAGACAGAAACAGAGACAGAGACA